>CM068376.1:33093014-33565514 GCA_034769895.1 Magicicada septendecula | reverse complement strand
ACGAAAATCATTACGCCAAACCGGATCAGATACACCCTCGCAGTTAGATAGATTGCGTGAACTCGATTATGACGGCGAACGAGAAACCTGTTATGCGAAATATAGGGAACTGATAGTATTATTTCAGAACCTTGAGGACAAGAAATCACCTACGGAATTTTTGCGCGTTACGCAACGTATAGAACATTTAACCCGCCGGTTAAATAATTTATTAAGCTGGCCCGACGTCACCATAATCCCCGGCGATGTGCAGAAATTTGCGGAGGAGGCATTAAGCCAATTACCCATAATTATCAACGACTTACGACGAAAATCAGACTCATCGAGAATGGAGGAAATTGAGCACGATTTACAAAAATTATATATCTCCCCAGTTCAATCCCCTACTTTAGAACACCCTCCCTCCACCTCGAACCCCGAATCACCCACCGTATCTAAGATACAACCGAGTCATGAACAATTACCTAGTAGAGAATTAAATACCCACACTATGTCAGAACCCCCACCGCCAAATGTTCAGCATACTCGCACTAGTAAATATGCGATTACAAATCCTAATGCAAACACCAATCTTTCGAAAAGTACACCTAACGTATGTTTTAATGTAGACCTCTACGGAAAGATTTCCCACCCAGTAGAGAAAATAATTAATGAAATTCCTTACACCGATGGCTTAAGCATCACGACTCTATTGACTTTTATCAGATATCTACTGCAAATAAAAGATCTACAACTATTGAGCGATTGGCAAATACTGCAGGTCATCTTACCCAAATGTAAACCACCTTTACGAGATCGCGTGCTAGAAGCATTAAACTCGACTCTTCCGGTAGAAGAACTTCAAACAAATATAATCAAATATTTTATCCCCACTGGAATATATGAAGAGATAAAAAGGAATACCGTACTTCGAGTACAAAGAGCTCAAGAAAGACTGGCCCACTATATCGCAGACATCAGAGAATCTTCACGTCTACTGCAAGTCGACTGGACTGAAAAACAATTGGTCGATACTATATTGGTAGGCTTATCTCCTGAAGAACGCTCCCGTTTAGCTCTAATAAGTAGACCCCTTACTTTCGCTGACCTTGAACAATGTAGTGTGCACTCTTCAAATGTGTGGTATGCAGATCAGCATCGACATGCACCGGTATCCACAACACCACATAGAAAGGAAACGCAAGCCCTATCCTCAGATACAAGAAGTCTACGAGAACGACGACCATTTCGGCGACCAACCTATGTTCATGGCCAAGGTAAGTCCAAAGAGGCACCACCTAGACACGAAACCAGTGAGACCCCGCGTAAAGAATATATATGCTATAACTGCGGAAAACCTGGACACCTCAGTAGAAACTGTAAACGGAAACAGTATCATCAGAAAACCGATTATCCAAAAAACGTGTAAGGCAGGGAGATCCGAAACCCTGTGTCTTCCGCAGCATCGTGAAAACAGGTAAACCCCTGAGAAACCACAAATTAAAACAAAATACTAATAATAATAACAAAAGAAAATTAGACCCCTATGTTAGGAAATTTATCGATAAATGTAACTCTATTAGTAAATGTGATTACAATAGGTGTGAATTACCGTATATACAAGTTGACATTGGTGTTACATCCACCCTCGGATTAATTGATTCCGGATCCACGCGAAGTTTAATTAGTCAAGAGCTAGCAAATCAATTATTTAAACACAATTTAGTTAAACGCAGTCAATCAGTAAACATTAGATGCGCTACAGCTAATAAGCAAAACTTAATGATAAAACTTATCATCACTTTTAAAGTAAAAATTAAAAATCTAACCTGGTATTTTCCAATGTTGGTATGCGACGAATTAGGACCCGAATTAATATTGGGAGCTGATTTTATCAGTAAAACAGGAATAATTTTAGACATTCACGAGAAGATATTTTACTTTGGATTCGATCGTTCACGGAAATATAACTTGCATGATAATGCAAATAACAGAGAAAGTACTAGCACCACTTCTACACATATAAAGCATCACGAATCTGAATTAAGTCATCTAGGAAGTAAAGATAGACGGAACATACAGACTTTAATAAAACAATTCTCCAACGTCCTCACCCCAAAGTTAGGACTGACGGATCTGATAGAGTACAAAATAAATTTGAGCGACAACAAAGTAATTCGTTTAGCCCCATACAAATTATCACCACCGAAAATGGAAGTGATGAGGAACCAAATTAATAAATTGTTAGAACAAGGAGTCATCGAACCCTCTACGTCATCTTATTCATCACCCGCGTTTTTAGTACCCAAAAGTAACGACAAACATAGATTAGTGGTGGACTACAGACAACTAAATAAACGGATAGAATTTGAATCTATACCACTTACCGACATCCACAGTGCATTTCATTATTTTACTAAAGCAAAAATCTTTACCATTATGGATTTAAATCAGGCATTTCATCAGATACCCCTTTCGGAAGAATCAAAACGTCTTACCGCCTTTGCCGTCCCTTTCAACCTGTACCAATTTACAAGGGTACCTTTTGGTATATCCCAAGGTAGTTCTGTATGTAGCAGATTATTAGAAAAGTTATTTCATGACATAAAATTTAAATATGTGTATCACTACTTAGATGACATTGTTATCTACAGCGAGTCAATTGAGCAACATCTTAATCATCTACGTGAAGTACTAACCCGATTGGAGAAAGCTGGATTAACCGTAAATCCCAGTAAAGTAAATTTTGCTGTGACACAATTCTCATTTTTAGGTCACATCGTAAAAGCCAACGGAAAGGTAAGCATAGACCCAGAGCGAACCCGTGCCATCAGAGAATTTTTACCGCCGCGGGATGCAAAAGGAATAGCCCGATTTTTAGGAATGATAAATTATTTCCATAAGTACATCCCACATCTAGCCGAAATTGCAGCACCGCTAAATACCTTAAGAAAAAAGGGAATTAAATTTGAATGGAATGAGCAACACCAAACTGCATTCGAGAAATTAAAAGAAAGCATAATATCACCCCCCGTACTACAATTAGCCGACTTTACAAAACCATTTGTAGTGCAAACAGACAGTTCTAGTGTCGCACTAGGTGCAGTAATATATCAGGAAGTAGATAACTCAAGGTTACCTATTAGTTACGCTTCTCGCACCCTAACTGAGCAAGAAAAGAAATACTCCGCATACGAATTAGAATGTTTAGCAATAGTTTTCGCTTTTGAGAAGTTCAAACCATTTTTAGAACATAAGGAGTTTTTATTAGAAACAGATAATCAAGCGTTATCTTGGCTACTAAATCACCCAAAACAGTTAGGTCGTATCGGAAGATGGGTATTAAGATTAAATTGTTTTAAATTCAAAGTACAACATATTAGAGGCACCCAAAACGTAGTTGCCGATACACTGTCACGTATGTTCCAGCCTAGTAGTAATAATTACGAAAACAAGAGTAGAGAAACGCCGATTATTAATACTTTAATTACCGAATTTCCTCTTGCATTTACGGATTTAGCCCAGTATCAAATACAAGACCCACGTTTGAGTCCAATTATTGAACAACTTGAAAAAGGAAATAAGTCAGAGAAATACATATTAAGTAGGAGAGTATTATGTTGTAGAATAGCGAACGGAAAATATCTACGAATAATTGCCCCTGATATTATTAAACCTATGCTGATGGAATATTATCACTCTTCCACCATTGGAGCACATATGGGAATAAATAAAACTATACACCGAATTCGTAAAGAATATCACTGGGAAAATATGAACAGTTAGATCGCCAATTTTGTAAAAAAGTGTAAGTTGTGTGCACTCAGCAAACCAGCGAGGAACAGCCAAATAAGTTAGTTAATCTCAGAGATTCCTGCTACCCCGTTCTCCAAAATTTATGTAGACTTTTCAGGACCCTACCCGCGTTCCAAATCAGAAAATACAATGTTACTAATTTGTGTAGACTCTTTTAGCAAATTCGTCTGGATGTACCCCATGCGGCGAGCCTTAGCTGCAACCACAGTAAATATTTTACAGCATAGATTATTTAAAGAATTCGGTATTCCGGTCCATCTAGTGTCGGATAACGGACCACAGTTTAAGTCCAAGGAATTCAGGAACATGTGTTTCAAACTAGGTATAAACCATATTACCACTACAGAGTATCGTCCGCAAGGTAATATAGCTGAGAGGTATTTGCGAAACCTAAAATCTGCTTTAATTGCCTACCATGCTAACGACCATACTTCTTGGGACCAGAACTTATCCTGGATACAGTTCGCCTTTAATTCTGCATATCATGAAGGACATAAGTCTACCCCATTTGAATTATTGTTCAAATATAAACCTAACCACCCATTATCCGCTAAGTGGAAAATACATGAATTGTTACCCCTTGAAATTAGGGATAAAAATATTAAGAAAATATGGAATGAAGCGCGCGCTAATTTACGAACAAACTTAGCGAAATCAAGGAAATATCACGTGCGAAATAATAATAATGAAGTAAAGTACCAAATCGGTAACTTAGTTATGTGTAAAACACATCCTACGAGTAGTGCAATCGATAAGACCACTTCCAAGCTATCATACCGATGGTGCGGTCCTTATCAAATTCGCAAATATTTAACTCCAGTAACCGTAGCACTGTATGAACCCTCTACTCAAAAATATGTACGAAGGACACATATTTCGCAGATAAAACATTATCACGAAGAAGGTAATGGTAGAGTGCAAGTTAAATAAATGTAAAGAAAAAGAAAGGTATATGTTTTGTACTCAACTGCAAAGGAGTACTAGAGTAACGTTTAGCTAGCTAATGGTATAAATAGGTACGAGGCCTGATCACCCTTGAATCCTATTCTTCGAAAGTAGAGCAAAGTAAGAAGTCAGCTGACAGCAAATATGAGGAATAATTAAGTAACAAATTACTTAATGAGTAATTCTATCACTAGAATAACTCCCAACTAAAGAAAAACCCGGTAGTAGTCATAAGTAGTAGTGTTAAGAAAATTTAGAATGTTAACTATATGTTTTATAATGTGTGAATTTTATGTTCTATTAGAATTAGTCTGTAAAGTATGATATGTAGATAGTAAGAATAAACAATTCGAGACTGACGTGTGTAACTCATAATTACATACAGAGAGAAACTGGTGAGAGAAATTACACACGGAAATCCCTAAACATACTCCCGGTATATTCAAAAAAAAAATTATACCGGAGTCTGTGGCTAAAGCGGCGGAGTATGTGACGATTTCATTAATAAAAATATGTTAATTAATTAAGTTGATAATATATAATCGGAGAAATTTTAAATTCTTAATAAAATCTCACATTGTAAACTAAATCTTATGGCAATCATTTAATAATAATAATATTTAATATAAGTCTAATAATAAAATTAAATGGGAATTTAATTGTACAGAAAGGGTAAAGCTTATTAATTATTCCTGCATAAACAGGCGCTGACCAGAATTAACTTGTTTTCTGACCCCTAAATAAACTAAGTATTATTGTAAATTTGTTATTATTTAAATAATTAAATAAGACCATTGTTACGTACTTTTAATAACTTCTGCAACTAAGAATATCACGATTTAATTATTTAATCAACCGTAGTCCTTTAATTAAAATTAGAAAAACGGAACTACTTTTATGTAGCCTAGTAATTGTCTTGAGATTACTACGCTTCCCTTAACTATTTTCTGCCACTTGGAATGGAGCGCTCACGCCGTAAGCAGCGTAAAGCGTTATTTCGCTACGCGTTTATAAAAATGTGAAAATCTTGATACAATGACTTGTTAAATAAGTAAAGTTGTGTGGTGATGACATCTCTCTATATTATAAAATAACGGACTATGTAAATAATACAGTATTACAACCAAGAAGGTGATAGTAAACTAATCTATCATCATGTGAAGTGTATAACAGTGAAACAAACTTTCTATCTATGTGTTCTAACTACAAGAATTACTAAGAATAACTACAGTCGCCTGAGATGAATGTACCACACCAGGGATGATTTCACATACTTCTAGAACTTCACCACCACAGTATGATAATGTAACGACTGAACTTCAAGAAACATCAGGAGGACCGAAGAACTAATTCTGCAGCAACTTCAGGAAACACACAGGTGACATGGAGGCTTGTCTTCCATGGTTAAGAGTTACAAAATTATAACCCCAAAAGACAATTTAAATTATCATATTAAAGACTTTAAAAATTATGCTTTAAATTTAATAACATTAAAGACTTTAGAAAACTGACATTATAGGTAACATGTAATCTAATATTTGTTGTTTTAGAAGATTAATAAAAAAAAAACCATTCTTCAAATGGTTAGAGTTTCAATATTGTACATGGCAAGGTGACCATTATTCATTTAATATATTTGATCCCGGATCCGTGGAATTAATTAAAAAGGATGTACATCATATTTTGAGGCCCCTTTGTAAAGTAGTAATTTATATATTTAATCATATAGTAAACTATATTGTTTGAGAATTTTCAATAGAGAACTTAATCACCAAATGTAATAAAGAGATGTCATCTAAGTACCGAGTAAAATGAGTGCATAAATCAACAGTCTCCCCTTCCTAATATCCTGCTATATAAATTGTTTTTTTTGTTGTGATTATTTTCAGTGCTTCACAACGAAGGCAGCCGGTATAATTGGCACATCCAATTATTACTGGTTCCCTAAGTTATAACTCAAGAGAAGAGGTTATAGTGGAAGATGTCTGTTAAATTCATATAGAAAATAACAGCATTGGAGAAGAGCAGCTGACGAGGACAGAATACGAAAACGCAGTGAACGACATGAATTTATGAAATAGAAGTCGACTTTATAAATATTAATGTTTTAATAATAAACTACATTTTTCTTTTTTAGAAGAATATATTTATGTTATGTTACATTTATATAAATATATATAAAATAACATTTTATTTCGATTGTTATTGACTTAAAAGCCTCTGATGATTCTGATGTTTTCAGTGCAAGGTATTGTAACAACAAAACAGAATACTCTACTTGCAGAAGAAACCATATTGAACAATATCACATGTAATTGCTGCAAGAAACTTCGATTTACCTATATAGAAAATGATGGAGACAAATATTTATATAAATAGGAAACAGCTACGATGGTGCGCAGGGAACCAGGTGGGATACACCACAAAAACTTTGAAGTGAAAGTAGACGAAGATCCACAACGCAATGGGAAGATGTACATTATAGATCTGTCTAACATAAAAGGGAATGCAGGCAGGAAGGACCTAAAACCCTAAGGTATAAATGGGGAAACGGTAAGAAGAAAGAGAACAAGCGATTTTTCTACTTCAGGTAGGCCTACTTATTTCGCTTCTTTGACATAAAGGACAGTTTCCTTGTCCATCAGGAATTTCTCTGCAATATGTGCAATTTCTTTCTCGGACAGTTGTTCTGATGTCGTCATAATTTTGGAGTTTCATTTTTGTTGTTCTAAAATCGGATTTTGTTTTTGTTGACGTAAATCGGACGTCAGATGGAATGGTATTTCCAAGACGCTGACGCGATCTACGAGGAAAAAACAACTTTAGTTAGTACGTACGACACAAAAATCCTTGACCCGGATACTCTCCCTCTCCCTCCACTAAAGCAATTATCATTTAGGAAAGGTACTTACTTTAATTACACGGTGTAATAAAAAGAAATACAGTAAACGTTTCCTCTTCGGACAAACTTCGTAAATCTACAGTTGAACCCGTTGATGTTTATTTGGGTTTATTTGACGTTAAATCTTAACGTTTATTTGGGTTTGGTGTGGTAGGCGACGGTCTGTACCTACGATCATCTTCTGACGATGAAAATGTAAGTTGGAAATGGTAACGAATGCCCGACTCCTCTACGTTTATCGATTTCGAGAAAGCCTTTGATAGCGCGAACGTTGGACTGTGAAGCGCCCGATTCAGAACACCACAGTAGATATACAGGTTTAATTTAAAGTACAGATCTGTATAAGAACGCTACGACCAACTATAGAACTAGGTAAAAAATGAACCAATAGAATATAATACGCAAGGAAATACGGTCTCACGAAAGGTGTTCAACCAATCGCTGGACGACACGTTTAAAAGACTGAACTTGGAAGAAAATGCAGTTAATATAAACGGAAAATACGTAGTAAATCATCTAAAATACGCACTTCGTAATTAAAGGAAAACTAGTCTAGATGGTTAAAGAGCCACATGAAGAATCTGGAAAAACATACCGAAATATGAACTAAAATAATGACGGACTAAGAATAACGGCAGCATGTACTACGTATATATCTAGGACAAACTGTAAGATTACAATTAAACGGCAGAAACAAAATGGAGAATTAAACAGCACTTGGCGAAGTGAATTACGTCTTAAAAACTTAGAAATATCTCCAGTATATTCCAGGCGTCATGTATGAGCTGGTCAATCACGAAAGCAAACACAAACGGAACAGAAGTGCAGAAAATTTATAGGAACTAAAAAACTAAATAGGAACTTTATAGGAACTAAATTTATAGGATCATCAAGTTTTGAAAAAACGTTCTTTTGTATAATTTTTCAAACGATTTGATATTTTCATGGCATAACGCCTTGAAAATTTCGATTTTAATTTGAAAAACGGTTTCCGGCGAAGAACTCAAAAAGTCGTACTGACGCCTGGGAACATGATTTGTAAAAGTTGAGTTTGTGTATGTATTTTGTTCTGTGCTTACTCGTAAATTCTTTTGGTTTACAGATCGATACTTATACATTTTTTTTGTATTAAATAAAAATCGTATTGGCGTTTTTTGTTCGCCATTGCACGCCTGAAGACGATCACAACTTCGACTGGTCGAAACGTTGTGTTTGTAACTAGTGTTTCACGATGACAGAAGTCCGGACTGTAGCTTGTGACAAAAACACGAGATCGAATCATAGATTCATAAACCGCACTAGCTAGTGACGACCACGCGTTCGACGCCAGACAAAACAATAGTGCCAACGAGACGGGTTGAGAGTGAAATTCCTCCGGTTGCTGACAATACTGTTCCACTTGGCTTCTCACGTTTTGCGCATCCCAGCACATTTTACGCCCACAGTCGCTCCGCAAATCGTAAATAGGTAAAACAAAACAAAACAAAATACTATATACAGCGACTTTACAGGCATTTTTATAATCAAGCTTTAAATTTCCATTAACTAGAAACTCATTTTTTAAGAACTCAAACCTGCTCTATTTCTGTCCTGCCGTCATTTGAGCTGGAAACGACTGTTTTCTACAAATTGACTATAACATCCGTTCTGTGTTCTTCAGAAATTAACTGCCTTTTCGCGTGTAGTCTACTAACAAAGTCTATATAGAAGTCAAATTTGTAAAAAATGTCATCGATATTGTGAGTTCTGAATAAAGGTCATGCTTAATTGCCATCGTATTCGTGAGCCAAACGATGCTGTTACTACTGCTTCGCAATTCTGAAACACGATTTTATTTTTAAAGTAAAAAAATTGTGTTCACAGCGACCAGGTCAATTAGGTGAGATTAAAATCGAATAATTTCTCTGGACATAACAAACTTTTCTGTAGGAATGAAGAAAAATTCTTTGACATTAAAGCTTTAACGGCCGGAACATCTTCAGTATAATTATTGTCTGTTTGTTGGGTCGTGGTTCCCTTGTAAATCCAAGCTGCTGCAGTCATCGTCAGTGGGTCTTGTGTTCTGCTCCTCTGGCGACTGAGTACTGAAAAGAACTGCAGAGGAGCGGAACAGAAGACTCATTGAAGATGACTGCCGCAGCTGCAGTCGAAGCGTTTGGACGTTTGGATTTACAAAGAGGGGACCAAAGAGCAACAGGGCGGAAAATAATTTTACTGTAGGTCTTGAAAATCTAGTCACAAACTGATGGAAAATCAGTTTCCATCTTTCAACGTTTTTTTTTTTAATAATCAAAGAACCTATCTTTTTTGCGTTGGTCTAAGGCTCCTTTCAAAGTTATGACTGTAAACACATTAAAACAACTGCAGTCTGGCAGTTATTAAAGCGCTTTCCAGGCACCGTTGGCTTTATGTCCTCCGTACCACGTTTATTTTCACAACTTCAAGTGTTTGCGCAATCTTCATGTAAGTCTGTCAGTTTTACACTCATAAGCCACTTATTATTGTTTTATACAGTGCCGGCAATCCAAGTGTTTTTCGAATAAGCCTAACAAAATGTTAGCAAAAATAAAATATTGGTAAAAACTAAAATGAAAATAACACTTTTCCATAAAAATCGTATACTAAATTCATTTCATTCGAATGGCAGTACAGACCGTATCTAGCCTTGACTTGTTCCAGGCGTCCTGGTTCAAATGTCTCTCTCTCTCTCATATCGTAAGCAGCCCTCTACGTTCAAAGATGCCCAGCCTTTCGCAAGGTGTCTCTCTCAAGGTCCAATTCTCGCGACCATAGGACACAGTTATCAGCAGCTGAAACTGAGGAATTTCACGATGCCCGTAACGAAAAGCACAAGGTGCTGTGTCCTCTGGAAAAGTGGAACCCAAACAATAGGGCACACGAACTACTTCAAGGTTGTAGGCGTTCACCACAACAGTTCGTCCCGAACGGCATACTAATGTGCGCACTGTAAGACATAAACAAACTCGTTTAGCGTGTAATATACGCGACACAGGACAAAAATACGGCTTCATTTTAGCAGTAACGTCAGTAGTTCGGAAAACACGTAGTTTCGCTCCCTTAACACGTTACAAGTACGCGCAATAACATTTTAGTATTAATTTAAAATTATTATAATATCTAATTCAACACACTATTTAAATATCAATACTGCAGCTATTTATTTTCATTTAAAACAGTGGTTCCCAAACTTTTCAGTCCGCGGACCCTCCTCAAAAATTAAAAATTTCACGGACCCCGTCTAAGTTCTGAAATAAAACAAACAGTACATATGATATAAACTCTTATATTTTAATTAAAATGTATGAAAATAAAAATTCTCTTAACTTGAAAAATTTTAATGTTAATGATATCAAACTTAGTTTAATGTGAACAATGAAGCTGCTTTTGAACAATTAGCTCTTCAATATTGGGTTTATGTCTGATAATTTCAGTATTATGTCACTCTCGACATCAAGTTTATTTCTTAGCTTTGACTTCAAGTACGTGAGCTGGTAGAATGCGGTTTCACACAAATAAGTAGAGGAAAACACAGTTAAACACTTTTTTGGCGAGTACAGGATAGTCAGTCCTGTTACTAGAGCTAGGAATTTTAAGTGCAAACTTTTGGTAAAAAAGGTGCAAAAAAGGTGCTTTAATTTAGCTGAAAAAGGTGCAAAAAAGGTGCAAATTTCAAATGTAATTATTCATACAAACAGTACCAAAACCAATTACATCACATATAAGGACTCAAAATTCACTCATGGATTAAAAAGTCTGCCTAAAACAAGTCCCAGAACACAATGTTATTAAAGTCACAAGTCCAGAAAACTGTTAAAAGAGATAAAATTTAACATTTCAATGTTTTTTTCAGTGAGGTTGCATATCCGGTCGCTAAGTAAATACTTGTATGTAGAAAATGAACGTTCAATGTCAACAGACACAAGTTGTCCCTATTTTGTTTGTAGTCAGTAATTTAAATCCTTGTTTGCTGCAACATCCTCAATATCAGGGTTTTTGACTAAGCTCTGTTCTAGCTTCTGCTTTCCAATACCCTCCAGTGCTTCCTTCACATCCATCAGAACAGCCCATTGTGCATCTTTCTCAGGACACTGCTCCTCCAATGTTGTAATGGCAGTTGTCAGGAAGGAGTAACCATGGCATGCACAATAAAAAGTTCATCTTGCAACTCCTGTTTATCTGCTAGTCCTTTGGCCTTTTTTATAGCTGAAGAATCACTTGGTATAGCATCTAAGACATCGCATATAGCCTTAAAATGGTTACAAATAAACACTGCAGCCTTTAACCAAGTACCCCAGTATTTTATTCACTAATTCTAGTGAGAATTGGGGAAGCTGGAAGAGGAAGTCCTCTAATTTCAACATACTTTTGTATCCTGGCAGGAGCCTTTTTCATCAATTTCTTAATGAAAGACAGAAATTCATTTGTATATGAATATTCATCTTTTAGTGCCTCACAAACTCGATGCAATGCATGTGCAATGGAGGTCACATGTTTCAGATTAGAGTACGTAGCTTTCAGGTTGGCAATAGCCAATAACATGTAAGGTGCTTGGTCTGTAAGTACTAGCCACACTCGATCATATTCTATTTCTTCAGGCCACAACACAACACATGCATTGTTGAAACGGTAGTTTATTGTGGCAGAAACTAATTTAAAAGCTTTAGCCTAACGGGACTGCACTGAAGCGAAAGTAAAGTGATGCCGCACACGTTCGCTGTTTCTTGTATAATTATTATAGGAAGAAAATGCGGCAAAGGAGCCAAAAAAAAACCGTAAAAAAAGTGGAGAAAGGTGATGACATTAAGAAAAGGTGCAAAAAGGTGCTTGCATTGAAAAAAGGTGCAACAAAAACAGTTAGGAGTGTGTTTATTTTGTATTTTGCAATGTTTTCTTTGCAAGACAAGATAATTTGGGCATTTTAATAACAAAAAAAATTAAGGTGCAGCACCTAAAATTCCTAGCTCTAGTCATTACATATAACCAGAAGTCAGCTAGCTGTAATTGCGAAAACTGTAATTTTAATGAACTGTCAGTTGAAAGTTCTGCCAATGAATCTGCCACTTGCTTATAAGCACATTTCCATCCCCATTATCATATCTCGAACCAGGAAGTGGGCTTATAAGCAAGATACAGTGCTTACACGTGAACTAAAACAACGCGATCAGTTCTGCGTTGATGCGGCGCTCCAGTCAGTTCGGCTGACAAACAGATCTGCTACACGACATGATTTAAAGACATTACTAAAGCCATTAGTTTGAAATTACTTTTAGAATTACAATTAGTTTGAACCAAAACAAATACTGGAACCTTCTACTAATTGTTTTAAGATTCCAAAATTTAGATTTGAGAGCATAAAAAAATAGACGAAAATTATGGTATATTCTATTTTTTCTTAAAGCGGACCCCACTTTGGGAACCACTGATTTAAAATAAGAATAATTAAGAACAACGTTAACAGTAATTGTGCCGCTAGTAGTAGTAGTAGTAGTAGTAGTAGTAGTAGTAGTAGTAGTAGTAGTAGTAGTAGTAGTAGTTGTTGTTGTTGTTGTAGTGAGAGAGAGAGGGGAGAGAGAGAGAGAGAGAGAGGGATGGATGATAAGGATATGCATCGTCTGTCTGTAGGTGAAATCGATGGGCGTCTGAAGCAGTGAGGTTAATGGCCGCGGGCACTCCCACCCAGAAAAATTAAGGAAAAGTTTTGGTTTTATTGCGTAAGGTGCAGAACACACATTATTCTTATACCAAACAAGAAACCAACAAGGAAACAAATTTAAATTTCGCCGCGATACGTCACAGTTGTGAAAGACGGTGGTTTTGGGGTCAAAACGGATTGCTCACGAGAGAAAATGAGGTGAACTGAGGGTCCCAGTACACTGTTTCATGTCAACGTAAAAATTCTCATTTGTTTATTTATCTATTTAAATCACGAGTTACAACAAAGGAAAGAATTTAATAAGCATGTAGGCCTTTGGTTTCTGAACATAAATTCCCCTTAGCTTTTTTATTTATTTATTAATTTATAAGGTCGCTGCAACAGCATCGGTCATTAGCGACCACAGAAATTATAAAAATGAATTTGTAAATCACACAGAAATGCTCGTACAGATGCAGTAACATATATTAAACTAGAAGATGCTTATCGAAGACAAACATTGCAACAAAATACACAGGAACTGGTAAGATTTAAAAACTACATTAAATATTTGTTTAAATATAAAATAATGCAAATAAATGAGATAATGAAAATATTTAACAAATAAAAATATTTGTTTAAATAATGCAAAATAAAATGAGAAATATTGCCCCACACAACACAAACATTATAAATACACATCATGCAGGTATATAACATAAATATAAATATAGTAAATATAACACGTATTAACATATGCAACGACAAACAATAAATGTAACAACAAGTTGCAAAATAATAAATAAAACAGTAATAACAATCTCGACCACATATCAATCCATTAACTTAATCGTCCTAGAAATTACACAATGTTTGATGTTCTTATAAATTTCATAGTCCGTACCTATATATTTGCTTTTAAATATTGCTTTAGTAGGGTTACCACCTGGTAAAATCAACTCCTCGTAGGTCAAATGAGTTCAAAAACTAGCACACGAAGCCTGCACAAAAGAGAAGAAATCCGATACACATTGGCACGCCGTTTGTTAAAACGACTGTGGGTCTAAAAATCCCAATTTTTAGTTTGTGAAATACTTAACGTTCAAATAACTCGCTGCCTATACACTTAACGTATACAATATGTTATTCTTGTTTACTACAAAATGATATTATTGTCTTACCGGTAACGATACTTTAATTAAATATGAAATAGTTACGTCCACTTTGTTGTTTGCGCACGATCAGGCTATTCTGTCGGACTCTGAAAACAGACTGCAGATGGGTATATGTTTGTTAAATATCGTATCTGCAAAGACTCTGGATTGCAAATATCCACACTTAAGACCAAGGTGATGGCTTTTCGTGGAACTGATCACGTACGGGCAAAAGGTATTATAGATGGTACTGTCCTGGAACAAGTTAGCAATTTTGAATACCTGGGCTACAGCGTACAAACTTATAATGCACGCAACGACGTTGTGGATAAGTTGCATAAGTTCAACCTTACGTGCGGGATCATTAAGAACTCTTAAGTCAGCAAGTAAAGGAACACGCCTAAAATTCTACAAGGTGATGGCTCTTCCCACACTTCTTTATGGGTCTGAGAATTGGACGTTAACGAAAGGCCAGGCCAGTCGCATCCAAGAGGCTGAAATGAGATTTCTCAGGCACGTGGCAGGGTATACTCTCCACGATCATAGAAGAAACACAGATATACGGCAAGAACTGAGTATACTGAACAGGATCGCCCAGTATCGGCTGAATTGGTGGGAACATCTTTGCAGAATGGATGACTGCCGCATCCCCAAACAACTATGGAACTATAAGCCGAGGGAATGTAGAGGTGTGGGACGTCCGAGGAAGCGCTGGAGTGACCAGCTCTAATTTTTTCCTATTTGAGATCGGAACAAACCATTTTTGGTTTAAGCCGTGAAGACGATGATGATGATGATGATGATGATGATGATGAAGATGATGAAATACTGTAGTTATAAATAAAAAATTAACCATTAGTCACAGAAAATAACGAAAAATGAAATGCACAATTGGTTTCGTTTTATTTTTTTTAAGCGAAGGTCAATAAATTTTTTCTGTGCTCATTCGTAAGAAGAGCGTTCTCGGTTTTCAGTTTCCCAACGAATGACCTTTTTTTCAACTAGGACACGCTTTTTTCTATCCCAAAGGTAAACAAGCACTTAAACGCCAAAAATAAAATAAACTGATGCTACTTTATATGCAGAATCACAACGCAACAAACATTTGTCAATTGATGCCTAACAAACATTTGTCAATTGATGCCGAGCTAATATGTCTCTGCGTTAATAACCGTAGTGTAAGGACTGATGAAATTGCGGACTTGGACAAAAAGCCAGCACCCCTTCCCTTCGACCGTTCAACTCTCACGTGAAAAGAGGGCATCTTTTACAAACATCTTGGTAATAGAGTAATATAATGTGTGTGTGTGTTAAAGAAAAAAATATAGAACACAATCCATATTCATAAATACTTTATGACTTTGGACTTTTGTATCCAAACAGTTAACTTTCCCATATAGAAAAATGAAAGCAGATTGGAGAAAACTGATTTTAATACATGAAGGAATCTTCTTCTTCTATAGCGTCACAGTTCGGAGTCGAACCTTAGTCTCCATAATCATCCGCCTCCATTTTTCCCCGTCCGTGGCGATCGATGTCCATCGTTTTATTTTAAGTAAAGTATCAGCATCCCTCGCCACTGCGTCAATCCAGCAACGCTTGGGTCTTCCGACAGGCCTTCTACCCTCGATTTCACTAAACAGTACCTTCCTAGGTTTTCGGTTGCCTTCCATCCTAATGATGTGTCCTACCCATTGCAATCTATGCAGTCGGATGGTGGTGGCCACATCATTGCCTTTATACAGCTTGTATAGATCCTCATTTTGACGCATTCTCCATATTCCATTGACTTGGATTGGTCCATATATTCTCCTTAAAATTCTCCTTTCAAGGTATTGACTTATGTTAGCGGCTTGTTTGCTCAGAGTTCACGTCTCACTGCCATACGTTATCACCGGTCTAATCATGAAGGGATCTACAATAAGAAAAATCCCTCAAGAAAAATAACAAAATTAGACACTAAAATACAGTGATCAATCCAGAAAGTCTCTACACTTCAGAGCGCACGCTATCCATGAAAGTGACAGAGAGAGAGAAGAAGAAAAGAAACATTCGGGCACCACTGAAAACAAAGAGATGTGAGTTTAGACAGAGACAAAATGAAGACCTCTACAAAAAAAAATGAAAGAAGCGAGAGGATATCAGATACAGTACGGACGAGAAGAGTCAAGTTCTTCGGCCACATAATGAGGATGAACAACGACAGACTCACAAAACGGATTTTCAACCACGTTCACAAGAATAAGAATGACAACCATTGGGTACAAGGGCTAAAGAAGGACATTACAGAGATGGGGATCACAGAGGACATAAGAGGATAGAGTGACTTTTAGAGAACTGACACAAAACGTCTAGTTTTTCCAGTAGAAAGACAAGAAGAAAAGAAATAACATCTGGGCTGAGAATAAAAGGAAAAACCAAAGCGACAGAATGGTGAATTACTAGAGGCAAGGAAAGATGAAGGAATAAGTGAATGCATTTCGTTATTTTGCGCGGCCAAAATCGAAATAAGAGGAAGAAGAATCTTGTGCCATTGGTTCGTTTGGTAATCTCTTAAACGCTTCTTTGCTAATTTTCTCACGGTCTTGCACTTTATTACGGTCACGAACAAAGGCATATAAAACGATGCTCTTCAATATGTTAGCTAACAACAACAACGGAAAATTTCTATTTTTTATTCTAACATTCTACTGTTAGACATGTGATTACTAATAATTTTTGTTCCGATTATTTAGAAAGATTGTTTGCAATTATGTACAATAATTGTAAAATAAAAGGAATACTTTTTTCAACTGATTTAATTATGAACAAAGTCGTACTATACAGACCGTAAACCATACTAACACATCAGGTTCCTTTTTCTTTCACTGTTAAATTTTACTGATTCAGGATGTTTGCTTTTTCTGGCTTTTTGATTTCATTCCTCTTCCAACTTCTATGTTCATCATCATCAAGGTTTCCTCCATATCACCCAACTATTAACATTACGCGTACGATTGTTGATTTTGTTATTTATATAATATTTTGTTAATACGATTATTACCGGGCAGCGTAAACGTGTTTCAAGCGAGATTGCTGTAACTGCTTCGCCGTGATCATTATTTGCGTGAACGTTGGCTCGCATATATGTGTCATACGCGTACACGCTCACGTGGTATTCTGGCCATATATACAGGGGCGTATTTACTGGAAGGGGGGAGAACGGGACAGGTCCCTCCCTCAGAGGGTCGAAAAAAGTTGACCCACTCTCTTAATTTTGTTTAGCTACATTTGCGTATACGTTTGAAATACGAAATTTAGGAAAATCAAGAGTTGATCCTTTGTCTACGCTTTCACGACCGGTTAAAGTTTCAAATCGTGGTCCAACATCATATTTATTACCAAACGATTGGTCATCCTCACTTCTTCTCCTCAACCCAGAGATCTGGTCTTCCCTCCCGCAGACAGTCTCAATCACCACATAGCCTAATGTCTTTTATCTCAACCATCATCCATCATCTCATCCTGCGAGTGCCTATTGTTTTACACCGCTTTTCATCCGTATTTAAACATTTTTTCGTATTTTTAAATTAGTGCTTTATAACCATTAACAAACGGCTTTGGTTTTATTACCAAAGGACAGTTGAACGTGTAAGCCAATTCACATATCTTGGTACTACAGTATAGTGAATGAAGAATGGGACCACTCTCAAGAAATAAAGAGCAGAATTGAAAAGGCAAGAGCAGTATACAGTAGAATGAGCAGTTTATTCAAAAGTCACGATTTAACAATAAACACAAAGATGAGACTTTTACGCTGCTACGTATTCTCGGTCCTCTTCTACGGTGTAGAATCTTGGACTTTGACTGAAGCTACAACTAAAAAATTGGAATCTTTCGAAATGTGGCTTTACCGTAGAATACTGAGCATTTCATGGACAGCACATATAACTATTGTTGAAGTTCTTAGAAAGACGAAGAAAGAAGAACACAGTAAAGATAAGAAAGCTTCAGTATCTGGGACATCTCATGAGAAATGAACAGAGATTTACTTATTGCAGTCCATACTACAGGGAAACGTACTTGGAAAGAGAGGAGTTGGCGACCGAGAATATCATGGCTGAGAAATTTAAGGACCTGGTTTGGGATGAATACAACTGACTTATTCCGTGCAGCAGTACAGAAAGTTAAAATAGTCTGTATGATATCCAACATCCGAAACGGATAGGAACTATCAGAAGAAGAACCATTAACAAAGTGAAAATTGTGTGTTATTCTGTGCTACAACGGAACGCGGAGTTGGGGACGTCGTTTGTATGACAACTTCAATAAACACGAATTTACGCATGCTGTAGCTCGTCCCGTAGCGCCCTGTTTTATGAAAATCTTTTATTTGCTTCTGCGACAAAATGAGTACTCTATTTGCAGACACTTACTCACTGAGGCAAAAAGGTTTGTTAAGATTGGAACAAAAATAGTAAAAATTGTATTTAACTTTTATCAGCGTCCGTAGAAAATAGAAAATTTGTGCCGGTTTCCTGGAATCGTTTAGTTTATTTAATGTAGGCCTAAGACGTCATCTTGTTCTTTCATGACTTTGTTAAATTTTAGATATCTATTAATGTAACCTTATGTTCCCACCGTTATATTCTGCGCTACGACAAAATAAGTAACAAGTAACGAGATATTTTTCTTTTCGTTTTTATAGTTTTATGCGTGAAAGGTGCGACATCTCTCCCAGATCCCTCTGCACCCCTGGCCGCTTAATTTGTTAGTCGTCTGTACTGACTTTATTAATTTGCTTTTAATTTTTTCTTGACTACGTTTTTATGTTCTTGTATTAGACATTAACGTTCAGTTGTTTTCTTGGACGAAATATAGTTTAAGCGTTTAATGTGTCCCACTTCATATAGTAGCCTACATATCCTGTAGTTGACGGCTCATGGCTATACACCTCCATATGGTCGTATGACGTACACATGATCGGTATTTGATTGATAGGTTTCTTATATTCTTTAGTTTCAATGTTAATAAAACAATTATTATTCTTATAGTCACTTACGACGTCACTGAAGAGCGCGCGCGCGCGCGTTTTGCAATGCGATAGACTGACTACGCTTTGGGTATAAAACATGCTAACTATTTTAAAGCATACTAAAGCCCTACCACCACCACACACTGAATCTAAATCTAAGAAGTAAAGTAAACCTGAGAACGAAACTGTTATTAATTTTATGGACATCGATTAAGAACAGGAGTGAGTTAGTGCAGCGATTTGTGACTTGTGTCGTTTATGAATGATACCTTCAGTTTGATTTAAGATCATTTAATTAATAAAGTTGTGTTAGTGGTTATATCACAGACAGAATTAACACTGTTGCACACCACTATAGAAAAATTATTCCGATTAGCGCTTCCAAGCTTCACAGCTCATCATCGGATCGGAAAAAATCTTTCCGATGAACTGTGAAGCTTGAAAGCGCTAATCGGAATAATTTTTCTATAGTGGTGTGCAACAGTGTTAATTCTGTTTGATGTAAGATCAGTTTTAAGGGGGCGCAGCTACTGGTTGGCCGAAACTGGTAAGTACAATAAAACAGTAAAATATAATATGCATTAAACGCGTGTTAATGGTTTTGCCATGCTGCAGAAGTCGCTCACTAATTTGAACGAAATACACTTATAATCAGATAAAATCCAATTAATAAATTTTAAGAGCTGTGAGTAAAGCCGCGGGGAGGCAATTACACGTCGTTTCTCATATTTTTTTTATAAATAACTAATATTACGTAAACTTTTTTTACAAACACAGTTTACAAACATTTTTAACACGGTAGGAATGTTGCGAGGGGTGTTAATTTTAATTAAAATTAATACTGTCAAATAATAAAAGATACGAAGTTCGTACTTCTAATTGTCAGGACAAAACGAGATCTCTTTAGTACCTTTACAGCATTAGAGGAAGCCTCAAGTAAAATTTGACTGCAGATAAACTTGGAGAAAACAAAATATATGTATGCTGCCAACAAACTACCATTAAACTCAACCCTGCAAAACCTTGAAATAGACACAAAAAATATAGAGGCAGTAAAAGAGTTCATATATCTTGGGTCCCAGATAAACAGCAGTAACGACATCAACACTGAAATAAGAAGAAGAATATATCTCGTAAATAAAACATATTATGGATTAAAAAAGCACCTGACATCTAGCTTCATCTCAAGAAGCACGAAATGCAAAATCTACAAAACACTTATCAAGCCAGTGCTGACACATGCTTCAGAAACCTGGACAATGACAAAAAATAGCGAGAGACTTCTAGGTTGCTGTGAAAGACGGATTCTAAGAACAATATTTAGAGGAGTATAAGAAAATGGAATGTGGCGCAGGCGCTATAATTATGAACTATACCATATTTACAAAGAGCCGGACATTGTCAGGCTAATCAAAATACACAGGCTAAGGTGGGTTGGACACAGAGAGAATGGAGGAAGGACAGCCTACGAAACATATTTTCTACCAGAAACCTATGGGTAGTAGAAAAAGGGGAAGACCCCGCAGTAGATTCAAAGGACCAGATAGAGGAGGACCTCGGAAAGGTAAACATAAGAAACTGGAAAGCCAGGGCATGCAATAGGGAGGAATGGAATCGACTCTTGGAGCAGGCCAAGACCCTCCAAGGGTTGATGATGATGATGTTCGTACTTAGAATAAAATTCCTCATAATTTGATGCGCCCACATAGACTTTTACAATTTTTTCAAACTTTTGGCTAGATTTTTGGCCCGTGGTGCATCGGAAGTTAAAAAATTTCCAAAGTAAATACTCCATTCGGATATGGGTTAAAATTCCCTTTAGACTGACATTCGGTACAGATTTTTACAAATCTTTCAAATTAAAGGTGTCCAGTACGGATTCTTACAATTTTCGAAACATTTATCCACTTTTTTGGCCCGGTGTACCAGAATTTTCAAATTTCCAAAAGTGAACATGTTAGTTAAACTTTGTACCTTTTAATAACTGCATATGTAAACAGCGGGCTCGTGCAGTGACGTCATCCCCCCCGCTAAACTGCTACCAGTGTGTCTCATTACGCTCGTCGCAGTCAAGTTAGTTAACTGTTAAACTCTGAACGGACAACAGCCTTCATCCCCGCGGCTATGTAATTCTTTCAAATCGGAATATTCCACTTTAATTTATTCTTATGCTTTTCAGCACTTAATTCATTCCTACTTTGGCAATGTACGCCACGCTACACTGCACGGGCCATGCAATCATTTTCACACAAATTTAAATAAACAGTTAATTCAAAAATTACAGTACATTACGTTATTTCATATCATACCAGCCTCACGTTGTAAGACCAACTCAAGAAATTTTCGAGAGCGTCGAAGACGTAAAATAACATTTTGCTCAATCCCGAATCTTCTTAAACGTAAAAATTGCTGGCCGTGAGCATACATTCATTACTTTCAAAAAAAAAAAAAAAAAAAAAAAAAAAAAAAAAAAAAAACTTCATTCTTGGCCGTACAAGCGTCTACAGGACATCATTTCTAAGACCGCAAGATATTCCAATTCATCGTCACTTGTCATTCATCAGTGAAAATCAGAACTTCAAGCCCGCACAGAGAGCTACAACTTCAGACATCACCCGACAAGCGGAAACAAGACTTGCGCCACCAATCCAGGGCCAGACGGACAGGATCGCCAAGGAAACGACAGGCAACGGAGCCATCTTAAACCTGCAGAGGACTCTCATAATTCAAGTGACTATGAACTTATATTTCTCATAGTTTCTCACTTATATAATTTTATATACAATAAAAATGAGTAATATTTGCAAGATAATTTTTATATAAACAGAAATCAGTTTCAAGTGACTATAGACCTGTATTTTCCCATAAATTTTCACTTATACAATTTTACAAGAAATCAGTCAGAAACTTAAATAATGGAATAAAGCTATATTTATATATTTATTGTTAAATGAGTCATATTTTCTAATAATTTTTATATAACTATTTTTAAAAAAAATAAGTACATATTATAATAAGGAATTAGATTAAGTTATATACCACTCACTGGCTGCCGCATTATATCAGAATTTGATAAAGTATTCAAATTGCATTAATTGCTCACCTGTTCTGCATTTATTTATCGATTTCGGACCACCAGCTTGCAGTTCAATCATGACTGATGTGAAAGCTTTGATTAAAAAACGTGGCACAATTAAACCCTCTATATCCCGTATAAACACCTTCGCGGACAATTTCGATCCTGAAATAAATGATCACCATGCTTTAAAAATAAAACTTCGTAACTTGATGGAGTGATCCGCGAAGTATGATGAAATTCAGACCCAAATTGAGGCTGATGAATCTGATTTCACATCGGTAAGTGACAGGGTTCAGACAGAGGATGACCTCTGCACTATTGAGTGTAAGCTGCACAATTTATTACAACGTGTAGAAGAGGTGAGCAAAAAACCATTAAATCAAGCGGAAGTTACGCCAATTAAAGCATCCCCTATTCAATTAGAACCAATTAAATTGCCCTGCTTCTCAGGCAACATTACTGATTGGCAGCACTATTAGAATATTTTCTTGGAGTTAGTACACGTCAGAACGGACCTGACGGACGTCCAGAAATTACATTATTTACATTCTTCACTAAGGGACGAGGCTTTAAATGTAATAAAGTCTCTCCCAATCACCCATGATAATTATGCGGTAGCCACTGAGCTATTGAAGGCCAGGTACGATAGTAAATTAATTGTCTCAGCGTATCATGTAGGGAATGTCTTGGGCATGAAGTCCATTCAGCAAGAGTCCATGATTGGCATTTCAAAATTTATTGACGAAATCACCGCAAATATAAACGCTTTGGATTCATTGAGTTTACCTGTAAATACTTTTGAAATTATTTTTGTTCAATATTTAACTCAGAAACTCGATAACCAGACATGTCGACTGTGGAAGGAAAGTCTATCCGACGAGAGATTCCCTAATTTCAACAATTTCATTAAATTTTTAAATGGTAGAAGGCAATTAATGCAAAACGTTGGCGCATCAACCAGTTCAGCAAACAGGACACAAGTTAGCGATAAGATTCCCTATCGCAAGACTATTAAACCCGTTGAGCTCACTAGGTCAACATTTCATACTAATATCAACAATAACATTTGTCAGCTGTGTCGCGGTAAACATAGACTGCCTGAATGCCCACAATTCGTGGCTACATCTCCCTTTGAGCGAAAGAACATTTTACTCAAATACAAACTTTGTTTAAATTGCATGCGTCCAGGCCATGAGCCCTCACACTGTCCTTCCAAATTTTCTTGTAGGACATGTTCTAAACGACATCATACAATGATTCACATATCAGGCAGTAACACTTCAAACAGAGGCAACAATCAATTTTCCCTCAAATTACAAACAAACAAATCTATTCTGTTATCCACCGCTGTCTGCATGACAACGGACCAAGCCGGTAGGAAGCATCCAGTAAGAATTCTATTAGATTCAGGATCTCAAGGAAACTTCTGTACCATGAGTTTCGCACGCCGCATGGGTCTAAAATTAACCAAGTCTCAACTACCCATCACTGGTATAAACAATTCCCTATGTCAAGCTAACTTTAGTACAAGGGTAAGGCTGAATTCTCGTTACAAGGATTTCAATCTGTGCGTGCATTGCGCTGTGCTTCCCAGTATTACGAATAATCTCCCTGCAGAATCGTTTAATATTTCATCCCTAAATATACCAAAAAACATATTCTTAGCTGACCCGCAACTAAACTTTTCTTCACAAATCGACATATTACTTGGTGCCCAGTACTATTTACAATTGATTGAACCTATCAAATTCATCCGCAGCCCACACTTTCCCATAATACAGGAGACAAAATTGGGATTCATCCTCGCTGGTAACCTGCCTTTTAATGTCGACATGACAAAACCTGTTTCATCATTTATAGCGTGCGAAGATAACAATGCCATTTCATCGCAATTAAAAGACTTCTGGCAATTGGAGGACGTTGCAGTCCGTACACCCTCAGTTGAGGACTCAGAATGCGAAAGTCATTTTATCGCTAACACTTTCCGCAATAATAGTGGTAGATTTGTGGTGTCCCTACCTCGCAGGGGATACAACTCTCATTTGGGCGATTCTCTTCCCGGAGCTATTCGCAGATTTCAATCACTGGAACTTAAGTTCAAGCAGAACCCTGCTCTTCATAAAGACTATAGTAAATTCATGCAGAAATATTTAACTCTGGGTCCCATGTCTTTGCTTGATTCTTACGATTTGTCAGTCAATAAGTCAGACACCTACTTACCGCACCATTCGGTTTTTAAGGGCTCTAGTGTAACCACCAAATTGCGAGTTGTTTTCGACGGCTCTGCCAAAACAACAAATAATTTGTCCTTAAACGACACATTGATGGTTGGTCCCACCGTCCAGCAGGATCTTTTTTCGATTTAGAATGTCTCGGTTTAGAACGCACCGATACGTCCTCATTTCGGACATTGAAAAAATGTACCGTCAAATTTTAGTTACTCCCAGAGATTCTAATTTGCAACGAATTGTTTGGCGCGACGCCCCCCATAGGGAACTGCAACACTACGCCTTGAGGACAGTCACATATGGGACTGCAAGCGCTTCATTTCTGGCCACAAGATGTTTGTCACAAATAGCCCAGGAAAACAAAACTCAACACCCTATAGCCTGTTCTGCTATCGCAAACGATTTCTATGTGGACGATCTCATGACCGGCTCAGATAACCCACACATTTTATCACAAATGAAGTCCGACATTACAAATTTATTAAGTCAATACGGGTTTACTTTACACAAGTGGTTTTCCAATGATCAAACCATTAGAACTTCAGACGCCAACTCTTCCCTTGACTTTAACAAGAATCAAACTATACGTAATTTGGGTATTCAATGGGACATTAACGATGATAGTTTCATATATAGTTTTCAAAGAAATTTCGAGGTGGAGGTAGCCGCATTTCGAGGTATTAGCCGTTATCGCCGGAATTTACGACCCATTAAGACTTCTTGGCCCGGTTACATTTTGGTGCAAACATTTCATGCAGATACTGTGGTTAACGGGAACAAGTTGGGACAACCCCCTGTCAGACTCATTATCTAATCAATGGGTAGAACTTTATGCTCAGTTGATATCAGACACTTATTTTAAGATTCCAAGATCCGTAAAGAATTTAAATAATTCCCAAATTATTTCAGTTCAGCTCCATGGGTTTGCCGACGCTTCAGTAAAGGGTTACGCGTGCTGCATTTATGTGCGAACGGTGTACTCAAACCACAGCATTTCATCAAACGTATTATGCTCTAAATCTAGAGTCGCCCCCTTAAAGCAGGTAACATTACCCCGACTTGAACTTTGCGCCTGTCTCTTATTGGCTCAGTTGGTTTCCAAGGTTGTAAACGCTGTGAGTTATAAATTTGACGAATTGTATTTTTACTCCGACTCAATGATCCCCTTACACTGGATTCACCAGCAGTCTTCCAGATGGAAAGTATTTGTCTCCAACCGCGTTGCGGAGATACAGCGACTCACTGCAAAGGGTACCTGGCATCATGTCTCTTCACATGACAACCCTGCTGACATCCTATCGCGTGGTTGTCTACCCCGTTTTTTACACTGTCACCCACAATGGTGGTATGGTCCTGGTTGTCCAATGAGTCATCATCATGGCCCACCAGTGCTTTCGATGCCCATTCACCCTGCACTCATCCCGATCTTGATCAAGAAAAACGTAAACAAGTCCAAACCACACTGGTTGCCACTTCATCTACGCCTAATTACTTTGAAAACTACTCTTCGCTTTCAAAACTTCTTCGTGTATTTTCTTACTGCCTTCGATTTATTCGGAACTCCAGACTTCCCATAGCTAACAGAAACACTTCTTTTTTAACTTCCCATGAGCTACATGGTACACTTTTGATTTTTATTCGCCAGTCCCAGCGATCGCACTTTAATATCGAAATCAAGGAACTTGAGGCACGACGCTCTATCCCTAATAATAGCAAAATTCTTTCATCACTTAACCCCTTTCTGGACAATACGGGGGTATTACGCGTGGGCGGACGCCTTCAGCACTCCCAGCTCACCTATGATAGCAAACACCAAATCATACTCCACCCGCATTCTCATCTCAGTAAAGTAATCATAGAAGGCGACCATCTTCGTCTACTCCATGCAGGGGTACAATTGACGCAGTACTCTCTACGTCAGAAATACTGGATAATCAATGATAAATCGTACAGTAATACACAAATGCATCACTTGCTTTCGATTCCGTGCAAGTGGCTCAAGCCAATTATTGGGACAATTGCTCTCTTCCCGAGTTACTCCTGCTAAGCCATCTTCTCAATGTGCAGTCGACTACGCCGGTCCTGTATTTATACGTCAGGGCGGGCAGCGCTCCAAATCGATTTCAAAGGCTTATATTTCTCTATTTATATGCATGGCCACTAAGGCCATTCACCTTGAATTAGTTTCAGATCTCACCTCAGACGCTTTCATAGCAGCCTTAAGACGTTTTATAGCTCGAAGAGGCATCCCTTCACAGATATTTTTTGACAATGGTACAAATTTTCGTCGTGCTAGCAGTACGCTTCACGACTTATATAAACTTCTCCAATCAAACGAATTTGAACAGACTACCCGGACTTTACCAGTGCCCAAGGAATCAAATGGTCCTTCATTCCCCCGTCAACACCTCATTTCGGTGGCCTGTGAGAGAGTGGAGTCAAGAGCGTCAAGTTTCATTTGCGGCGCGTTGTCGGCAGAACCATTCTCACGTTTGAAGAGTATTACACCATTTTAACTCAAACAGAGTCCTGCCTCAACTCACGCCCCTTGTTCGCCATCTCAAATGACTCTAGGGATCCCGAGCCTTTGACTCCAGCGCACTTCTTGGTTGGTTCTCCACTCACTTCACTCCCGGAACCTGACTATTCCGAAGTCAAAATTGGTCGTTTGGGTATATGGCAGCTGCTGCAAAGATTCACCCACTCTATATGGAAGAGGTGGTCAAGGGATTATTTGCACCAGTTGCAACAACGCAACAGATGGCGTCTCCAGTCAAAAAACTTGGCTCCCGGACAACTCGTCCTTATTTTGGAAGATAATTCCCCCCCCCTGCAGTGGAGACGCGGTGTAGTCACTCAGGTCCATTTGGGTCAGGATTCCCTAGTGCGCGTTGCGGATGTTCGCACCGCAAACGGCATCCTACGTAGGCCCATTCACAAATTATGTCCACTTCCAGTGGCCTCAGATTAATCGCACTACAACGTTCAAATGACATGTAGCCTACTATTGATTTAAACTTTTATCGCACTCTCGTGCTTCATGCCCGGGACAAACCCCGGGCGATCGCACGCTTTCCATTTGTTATTCTTATTATATTATTATTATGCCTTTTTTATTATTGTATTATTATGTATCCGTATCATATTATTATGTATTATTGAATTTTGGGGTTATTATTCTATTATTATGCAATGACAATTATTATGTCTTTCGTATTATATTATTATGTATTATTGAATTTTGGGGTTATTATTCTATTATTATGCAATGTCAATTATTATGTCTTTCGTATTAACATATTATTATGTATTATTGAATTTGGGTGTTATTATTATACTATTATGCAATGTCAATTATTATGTCTTTCGTATTACCATATTATTATGTATTATTGAATTTTGGGGTTATTATTCTATTATTATGTAATGTCAATTATTACGTCTTTCTTATTCTCATATTATCATGTATTATTATGTCTTGACACTTATGATGCACTATTCATATAATAACTCAAACGGCAAAATCGGGCGATTTTGTGCGGGCAGTATGTTAAACTTTGTACCTTTTAATAACTGCATATGTAAACAGCGGGCTCGTGCAGTGACGTCATCCCCCCCCCCCCCGCTAAACTGCTACCAGCGTGTTCCATTACGCTCGTTGCAGTCAAGTTAGTTAACTGTTAAACTCTGAACGGACAACAGCCTTCATCGCCGCGGCTATGTAATTCTTTCAAATCGGAATATTCCACTTTAATTTATTCTTATGCTTTTCAGCACTTTATTCATTCCTACTTTGGCAATGTATGCCACGCTACACTGCACGGGCCATGCAATCATTTTCACATAAATTTAAATAAACAGTTAATTCAAAAATTACAGTCCATTACGTTATTTCATATCATACCAGCCTCACGTTGTAAGACCAACTTAAGAAATTTTCGAGAGCGTCGAAGACGTAACAGAACATTATACTCAGATTTTGGTCAAAACATACGCGATTCATTTGAATTTCCACACGGAATTTTACGATTGTTTAAAAAATTTTACCCCACATATTTTTTTCTTCCTCCGCCCTACTTGGGGGGTGGAGGGGATCAATCCCAAAAACAATTTGGGTCTGTGCGGTCACGCACGCCAAGTTTTACAACAATCAGTGTCGATGCATACAAACCTTATCCCCAAAACAGACAAACTCATCCCATTACCCAAAAGGTCGCTTTGTTCGTTCATTAAATGCTGTAATTAACGAACTCTATGTTTAAGTATGTAAAGTATGTTATATACTGTTAACATCACACGTATTAATATGAAAATAACACACTTGTAATACGTAGGCCTACACATTTTTATGTAATGAAATACTATAAGAAAATATACACATTACAAAATAAGAAATTTATGCCTTCTGCAAAAGTGTTCATAAATTTGTTGAACGAAATGTTGTAAGGAAAACGTGAGTTCGATTTTAATTATATACTTATTTTAATTAATTTTAATTAACACATCTGATGATGATAGTAACATCACTATCTAAACATATATGTAATTTACAAAATAAACAAGGTATATACAAAATAAAAATGGGAACAATACGCTTCCCGAAACATGTACCAAATAAGGGAATAAAACATCTTGAGGTAAAGAATTTATTATAATTCTCGAGGTAAAGAATTATACTTAAAATAAAACATATATTCTTGTAAAGGATTATTATTATTAATAATATAATTTAATTGTAATTGTAGGCCTATATATATTTTTTACGTAATTTTTGGTTATCAAAACGAAAAAATAATTTAATTAAATTACTAATTGATACACATGGATAATATTAAATACATACAAGTTATAGCCTACAATCTTTATTTTTAGTCATTAAAGTTTCATCAGTTCAAAAAAGGAAACTTAAGTATTGTATTATGCATAATGTAATATGTGTAACATATAGCCCAGATGATGTAATCTGTTATCGTGTTTTACTATAAAAAATCGTATACACAAAATTTTCGCGGCGTTTTTATGTCAGTGTGGTCTTTGTAGTACAGACAATTAAGCACCTCAAGAATTTCATTGTTATACCGGATTCTTAGAGACTAAACGCTGCCAGGACGCCTCAGCAACACATTATTGCCAACAATTAGCATATTAACTTGTCAATCGTTCATAATCTAAAAACTGGCAACACCTTTTTTACAAACAACAATAACGAAAAAATTACCTTGCGACGTGTCGGGCAAATGTGTTTACTGCAGAAGATAGGGTTTTTATAAATGAAAACTTCGCCGTCAGCAATCGGTCATAAAACAGACACACTTACAAACAATTTACAAGTTAACTTTCAGCACAGAATAAAATATTTACCGCACAAACACGTAACAAAAATATATAGCGGTAACTAACAATACAAACGACCCACCTACGCAAGGTCTACCTATGTGACTAACGGAGTCAATGCTTGTCTACTACTTTTGATCGATACCTTTGGCGCATGCGCCGTCCTTCCAGTACTGCCAAACTTTAACACAGAAATTACCTGTAGCTGCCGAAACAAATTAACTTATCAGACGCGATGCAAATGTTTGTCAAAGTCTGTTGTGCAATTAGTTACATACGTAATTATCACCCGATTTCTAATTAGATAAGAGATTAGATATTGGGGACAGGAAGCAAATGTATCCGCATCAGAGCTACGCGTACACTTCAAAGGGAAACCGTCACGCCCTTACTGAAACTGCATTATTATGAAGTTTACAACAAACATTAAATACGGTATGATCGCAGATAACTAAATTTAATTAATAGAGTGAACATAAAAAGAGAGCACATATTGATCATCTAACCAGCGTTTAATTTAAACTGAGCGCTAAATTATGTATGCGATAACGATGAAATTATTAAAAGCTATATAATAATTTGCTTTGCTTAAGATTTAATTTAGAATTTGTTTTGTTTAAGAACCAATTTGAAACGTAATTTCGTGAAAAATTTGATTATATGAAAACTGTTGGCCAGTTCTCTTCATCTGAAACACAATAACACACGTTTAAAAACATGTTTCTAATTTAGACCCAAACGAATAATAATAATTAAGTACAGTAAAGCTTCATTTATACGTTTTTCAGGGGACTTCGAAGAAAAAACGTATAAGTGAAATAGAACACAAATAGTAGCCTATAGCCTATTTATGTGATACAGTACTATATAGAAATAACGTAGTCTATAATTTACAGTTTGGAATAATACAATAGGTACTTATACAACATAACGTATATATGGAGGAAATCACACAAATATAATTAATCATTTTACAAAAAAGTCCGTTATCTTCCCTTGTTTTTTCTTTTCCGCGGCTGTAGAATAAACTGTGCCCTCAGATCTTGACAACTGCGTCATAATTTCGTCGGATAAATTACGGCGGGTTACAAAGCGTTTAATTGTCTCCAGGGCATTAACTACATCACTAAAACACACGGGGGTCTGCGTTGCTTGTTCATCATCATCTTCTTCTTCGTCCATTTCCTGCTGAATGCCATCAGCAATCTCCGTTATGGTCATGGCTTCTGCGGTAACAACATAGTCGTCAAACGACGCATGGCCTTCCAGTTTGCCCTATTCCACTTCATCAACGGGAACATCACAGCTATCTTCATTACTACAGGTTTCGCTGTTCCCGAATCCGGTTTTGTGAAAATAGTTGCGGACAGTGAGTTGTGATACTCTGTGCCATGCAGCTGCGATGTAATCTTAGAAGAGATCAAACCGTTACGAATTTGTGCAAAAATAGAATTTTAATAGACCAATACTGTAATTTCTTTAGATAGCCCTATGCCTATAAGTAATTTTACATGAGGTTTATCGCATTGGCTATACCTGGTACACACAGAAATCAATTGTAAGATTGAGAGTAATGCCAGAAAATCACGGTTGAAAATACAGGCAGAAAAGAATGGCGGGATAAAAAAGAATCCTATACGCTTCCCCTAGTGTAAAAACTTTTAATCTTTCTGAACAAACTGATACTTTTTTCATTCCAATCTATTCATTATTTATGAAACAATACGTTTTTGAAATACCGGCAAAATATCGCGTAGAATCGTATGGTACAATATTGCTTTCACTAGTTACAAGTTATAAAAATCACGAAGAAATCATGTGAATTTTCATTGCATCCTTCTTTCCAGCGTCTACACAGTGGATGGGATGCTGTACCAGCATCTTGCGATAACACAGTTTAAAATTGTGGATTATCCCCAGGTCCAGCGGTTACAGTTCGCTTGTGCAATTTGCGGGGAAAAATTCCACTCTCACGTTCTTTAGACACGATGTATCGGGAGGGTGTGCCGTGCATCTGTCCACAATCAGAAGAATTTTTCGAACTTTTGCGCTCATTTTTGTATGGACGCCTCGCAGCCAGTCTTCAAACACTTTTGTAACGATCTACGACTTATTGTTGTTAGCGTATTTCGTAGGGAGCGTTGCGACATTTTTAAAACACCGCGGCCTCGCAAATTTCCCGACAGTTAAGGGAACCTGTTTTTCACTTCCGTCACTGTTTGCGTACAACAATATTGTTACGCGTTGTTTACTCCGCTTCCCACCATGACAGCTGTCCCCTTTGAATGCCATTGTGCGGTCAGGAAGTAAATTTAAAAAAAAGGCCTGTTTCATCGGCATGGAACACATCTTTGGGATCAAACTGAGATCTTAGTTCCCTCAAACGGGTTTCTTTCCACTCACGCACTGTATTAACGTCTACACTCTTACTCTCACCGCACACGTATTTGCTGCCGATGCCATGCCGTACCTTAAATTTATGTAGGTCGACGCATGAAAATCTTCAACACCGAACCTGGCTGCCAGTTCATTTGCTTTTTCGCAAAGGACTGGCCCGCTGATAGGAATTCCTTCCGCCCTGTGCTGCTGGAACCACTGTAACAGACAGTCTTCCAAGAGTTCGTATTTTCCACCTTGAATACGTGTTCGCTTATTACTTGAAACACCAAACACACGAGCACTTTCTTCAATTTCGGTTGTTTTAGCCACGATTGACGGAGCAATCCCTAACTCCTTGGCGATATCTACTCGCTTCTTATTCCCGCTTTCCTTCACTACTTTCAAAATGTTTAATTTCTCAGCGATCGTAACGCATTTCCTCTTCCTTCCACTCATTTTCCACTTATGATGTTACCTATAATAGAAACAATAACGAACTGATGTCGACGAAGCGATGGAGCTTTACGAGCATTGAACAATACCGTACGTTTCTAGGAATCAAAGCTTGCTCAAAGGGTATTCGTCAACTTCAAACTCAGCCGACTGGCACTAATTGACGATTCCCTAGAAATGTACAGTCTGTTCAAAATATTTGCATTAGGACATTCACATGATATGGATTTTGTGATATACACAACGTAAATAAGGAAAAAATATTTAAACGTATAAATGAAGTTTCGTATCTCCAGTGACTTAAAAATTTGATCGTATAAGTGTAAAAAACGAATAAACGAAAAACGTATAACCGAAATAAAATAACACGGAAAGTACAGGAATTTTGCCGGGACCTTGGAGAAAAAACGAGAAGTGTGAAAAACATAAGTGAGAAACATATACAAGAAGTTTTACTGTATTAAGCTAATCGATGAAAACAAGTGAAATCATTCAGAGGAATAACTAAGGGGGCCTCAGGGAGATTCCCTTCAAGAGCTATTAAATATTTCATAGTCATTTAACATAGGCCTATTTCTAAGCCGGTTGCGGGGTGTTAGAATGAGGTTTATAAATAGCCTAACTGTAGAAATGAAAGGAATTACAATATTTGCAAATTAAATATCGGTATGGAGAACCATACATGACTTCCATGTTCTAAGATTTATATTTAAAATCATTTTCGAAATGAATTATTTCCATAGAAACTACTTCTTTCTTCAGCCTTAACCACAGTACTGTGGTCACTAATGTATATCACCTCACGTTGGCCCACTCGATTTTCACTGATGATGGCAGTCGATGGCACTGCCGAAACGTCTGGTTTTGCAGAAAACATTGGATCACCCCAAACAGCCCGGGAAGGAATTTTAACAACAAACTACTTCTTTGTTGTCGATAACGTAGTACACATATAAAAAATTATCCCCTCCCCCTTCAACTATCATTTTCATTTATAGAAAATTACCCCTCCCCTTCAACTACCCTTTTCATTTATAGATATTTCATCTACCTTTCTACAGTGGATTATTATGGCCTTATTTTCAGGATACTTTATTTATCAAAATTAAGTAATTTACTCTTGTTAAAACATAAAACGTAGCAGGTAAACTACCCCTTTCCCTTAACCCATCTTCACCAAAATCAACAGGCCTCTACAACTCAGGTAGGTATACAAAAAAATATTTGATTCTGTTTGAATTTGCGGCAGTTATCGTTCGCCATAAAAAAATTCCACACACACACACACACACACACACACACACACACACATTACGGAAAATGACTTTTCTTCATGTTTTGAGGGTAGTACAATCAGAATGAGCCCTTATCTTGAACACGATTTTTTTCGCCTTCACCATACTTCTGTTTCCTTGTGGAACATGGAAGGAATAAAACAGAGTTTTCTTAGTGATGACAATTACTCAACATTTGGTTAATAACGCACGTATTTGCAGCCTTAAACAAAAAATTATAGGCCTACACGCGCCAGAAAACGGAGGCAGGGACTACTAATCTCCCTTCATCTGTTTCGCCCAGACACACACTCCCTTACAGGGTTGTCTGTGTCATGACACTAACGTGTCTATGGTTTGAACCGTCGTCTTTGCACAAGTAAACTAGCAGTTTCTTCACTTTCATTCTGAAAAATGAGAAGATTTTATTGCTACATTTTTACATAAAATTAACGTACTTTAACACAAACTGTAAGTTGCTTAAAACATTCTTGGTACAACACGCTTAAATTAAAGTACGAAGGAATAATAAAACCAGGTTTTTCAAAATATCTTCACAGAGACTGATTTTCATAATATATATTAGGAACGTAAATTTAGAATTAAAGTGATTCTTAATTATATGAGATTTATTACATTTAATTTGAATAACAGATGATCCAGGTAGCATGTTCTGAAATCAGCGCTGTTTCATTTTTACTTCCATATTCCTTAAGGAATGGAAGTATGGTGATGGCAAAAAAAATCGTGTTCGAGATTATTGCAGATTCTTATTCTACTACACTCAAAACATGAAAAAAAGTCGTTTTCCGAAAAGTGTCTGTGTGTCTGTCTGTCTGTGTGTCTGTGTGTCTGTCTGTAGATTTTTTTTCTATGGCAAACGATAACTGCCGCAAATTCAAACAGAATCAAATAATTTTTTGCATACAGCCCGGTTTTGCAGAGTTCTCGCGACCTATTGTTTTTGGTGAAGATCGGTTGAGGGAAAGGGGTAGTTTACCTGCAACGGTTTTTTTTTAGCAAGGGTAATTTTGTTTGTTTGGCAAACGATAACAGCCGCAAATTCAAACAGAATCAAATAATGTTTCGCATACAGCCCTGAATTGTAGAGTTCTCAAGACCTATTGTTTTTGGTGAAGATCGGTTAAGGGAAAGGGGTAGTTTACCTGTAACGTTTTATGTTTTAACAAGGGTATTTCCTATGGCAAACGATAACAGCCGCAAATTCAAACAGAATGAAAAGATTATTTGCATACAGCCCTGATTTGTAGAGTACTCAAGACCTATTGTTTTTGGTGAAGATCGGTTGAGGGGAAGGGGTAGTTTACCAGCAACGTTTTTTATCATGCGTATTTTCTATGGCAAACGACAACTGCCGCAAATTCAAACAGAATCAAATAATTTTCTGCATACAGCCCTGATTTGTAGAGTACTCAAGACCTATTGTTTTTGGTGAAGATCGGTTGAGGGGAAGGGGTAGTTTACCAGCAACGTTTTTTATCATGCGTATTTTCTATGGCAAACGACAACTGCCGCAAATTCAAACAGAATCAAATAATTTTTTGCATACAGCCCTGGTTTGTAGAGTACTCGCGACCTATTGTTTTTGGTGAAGATCGGTTGAGGGGAAGGGGTAGTTTACCTGCTACGGTTTTTTTTATCAAGGGAAATTTTTTTTTTTTGGCAAACGATAGCCGCAAATTCAAACAGAATCAAATAATGTTTCGCATACAGCCCTGAATTGTAGATTTCTCAAGACCTATTGTTTTTGGTGAAGATCGGTTGAGGGAAAGGGGTAGTTTACCTGCAACGGTTTTTTTTTAGCAAGGGTAATTTTGTTTGTTTGGCAAACGATAACAGCCGCAAATTCAAACAGAATCAAATAATGTTTCGCATACAGCCCTGAATTGTAGAGTTCTCAATACCTTTTGTTTTTGGTGAAGATCGGTTAAGGGAAAGGGGTAGTTTACCAACAACGTTTTTTTAACAAGGGTATTTTCTATGGCAAACGATAACAGCCGCAAATTCAAACAGAATCAAATAATTTTCTGCATACAGCCCTGATTTGTAGAGTACTCAAGACCTATTGTTTTTGGTGAAGATCGGTTGAGGGGAAGGGGTAGTTTACCAGCAACGTTTTTTATCATGCGTATTTTCTATGGCAAACGACAACTGCCGCAAATTCAAACAGAATCAAATAATTTTTTGCATACAGCCCTGGTTTGTAGAGTACTCGCGACCTATTGTTTTTGGTGAAGATCGGTTGAGGGGAAGGGGTAGTTTACCTGCTACGGTTTTTTTTATCAAGGGAAATTTTTTTTTTTGGCAAACGATAGCCGCAAATTCAAACAGAATCAAATAATGTTTCGCATACAGCCCTGAATTGTAGATTTCTCAAGACCTATTGTTTTTGGTGAAGATCGGTTGAGGGAAAGGGGTAGTTTACCTGCAACGTTTTTTTAACAAGGGTATTTTCTATGGCAAACGATAACAGCCGCAAATTCAAACAGAATCAAATAATGTTTTGCATACAGTCCTGATTTGTAGAGTACTCAAGACCTATTGTTTTTGGTGAAGATCGGTTAAGGGGAAGGGGTAGTTTACCTGCAACGTTTTTTTATCAAGCGTATTTTCTATGGCAAACGATAACAGCCGCAAATTCAAACAGAATCAAATAATTTTTTGCATACGTCCCTGAATTGTAGAGGTCTCAATGACTTTCGATTTTGGTGAAGATCGGTTAAGGGGAAGGGGTAGTTTACCTGCAACCTTATACGTTTTAACAAGAGTAAAGTACTTGAAAATTTATTTAAACTTGTTGAAACAATGGTAATTGTTAAAAATAAAATAATTTTGTTGCCAGGCAATAAAATTATAATTTTTTCATTTTAATGTAATATAATATTTTTCATTTAATACAGCAATAAAAAGGCAGGTAAGACACAGCCTGGCTGTTTGGCTGAAAATGATTTTAAATATAAATCTTAGAATATGGAAGTCATGTATGGTTCTCCATACCGATATTTACTTCCATATTCCTTAAGGAATGGAAGTATGGTGATGGCAAAAAAAATCGTGTTCGAGATTATTGCAGATTCTGATTGTACTACACTCAAAACATGAAAAAAAGTCGTTTCCCGAAAAGTGTCTGTGTGTGTGTCTGTCTGTGTGTCTGTCTGTCTGTGTGTCTGTCTGTCTATATGTGTCTGTAGATTTTTTTTCTATGGCAAACGATAACTGCCGCAAATTCAAACAGAATTAAATAATTTTTTGCATGCAGCCCTTATTTGCAGAGTCCTCGCGACCTATTGTTTTTGGTGAAGTTCGGTTGAGGGAAAGGGGTAGTTTACCTGCAACGTTTTTTTAACAAGGGTATTTTCTATGGCAAACGATAACAGCCGCAAATTCAAACAGAATCAAATAATGTTTTGCATACAGCCCTGATTTGTAGAGTACTCAAGACCTGTTGTTTTTGGTGAAGATCGGTTAAGGGAAAGGGGTAGTTTACCTGTAACGTTTTATGTTTTAACAAGGGTATTTCCTATGGCAAACGATAACAGCCGCAAATTCAAACAGAATCAAAAGATTATTTGCATACAGCCCTAAATTGTAGAGTTCTCAAGACCTATTGTTTTTGGTGAAGATCGGTTGAGGGAAAGGGGTAGTTTACCTGCAACGTTTTTTTAACAAGGGTATTTTCTATGGCAAACGATAACAGCCGCAAATTCAAACAGAATCAAATAATGTTTTGCATACAGCCCTGATTTGTAGAGTCCTCAAGACCTATTGTTTTTGGTGAAGATCGGTTAAGGGGAAGGGGTAGTTTACCTTCAACGTTTTTTTATAAAGCGTATTTTCTATGGCAAACGATAACAGCCGCAAATTCAAACAGAATCAAATAATTTGTTGCATACGTGCCTGAATTGTAGAGGTCTCAATGACTTTCGATTTTGGTGAAGATCGGTTAAGGGGAAGGGGTAGTTTACCTGCAACCTTTTACGTTTTAACAAGAGTAAAGTACTTGAAAATTTATTTAAACTTTTTGAAACAATGGTAATTGTTAAAAATAAAATAATTTTGTTGCCAGGCAATAAAATTATAATTTTTTCATTTTAATGTAATATAATATTTTTCATTTAATACAGCAATAAAAAGGCAGGTAAGACACAGCCTGGCTGTTTGGGTGAAAATGATTTTAAATATAAATCTTAGAATATGGAAGTCATGTATGGTTCTCCATACCGATATTTTACTTCCATATTCCTTAAGGAATGGAAGTATGGTGATGGCAAAAAAAATCGTGTTCGAGTTTATTGCAGATTCTGATTGTACTACACTCAAAACATGAAAAAAAGTCGTTTTCCGAAAAGTGTCTGTGTGTGTGTCTGTGTGTCTACCTGTGTGTCTGTAGATTTTTTTCTATGGCAAACGATAACTGCCGCAAATTCAAACAGAATCAAATAATTTTTTGCATGCAGCCCTTATTTGCAGCGTACTCGCGACCTATTGTTTTTGGTGAAGATCGGTTGAGGGAAAGGGGTAGTTTACCAGCAACGGTTTTTTTTTATCAAGGGAAAATTTTTTTTTTGGCAAACGATAACAGCCGTAAATTCAAACAGAATCAAATAATTTTTCGCATACAGCCCTGAATTGTAGAGTTCTCAAGACCTATTGTTTTTGGTGAAGATCGGTTAAGGCAAAGGGGTAGTTTACCTGTAACGTTTTATGTTTTAACAAGGGTATTTCATATAGCAAACGATAACAGCCGCAAATTCAAACAGAATCAAAAGATTATTTGCATACAGCCCTAAATTGTAGAGTTCTCAAGACCTATGGTTCTTGGTGAAGATCGGTTAAGGGAAAGGGGTAGTTTACCTGCAACGTTTTTTTAACAAGGGTATTTTCTATGGCAAACGATAATAGCCGCAAATTCAAACAGAATCAAATAATGTTGTGCATACAGCTCTGATTTATAGAGTACTCAGGACCTATTGTTTTTGGTAAAGATCGGTTAAGGGGAAGGGGTAGTTTACCGGCAACGTTTTTTTATCAAGCGTATTTTCTATGGCAAACGATGACAGCCGCAAATTCAAACAGAATCAAATAATTTTTTGCATACGTCCCTGAATTGTAGAGGTCTCAAGGAGTTTCGATTTTGGTGAAGATCGGTTAAGGGAATGGGGTAGTTTACCAGCAACGTTTTACGTTTTAACAACAGTAAAGTACTTGAAAATTAATTAAAACTTTTTCAAACAATGGTAATTGTTAAAAATAAAATAATTTTGTTGCCAGGCAATAAAATTATAATTTTTTCATTTTAATGTAAATTATGTATGAGTTAATATCTTTATATATATAATTCTTCTGTACGTGTGTATGTCACTGAACTCCTCCATGTATAAAATAATATATCGTTCGTGGCAGGTAAGCATATCTCAGTTATGTAATGTTTAAGTTTCCATTTTATTATTATGCCTACAGCAATAAAAAGGCAGGTAAGACACACACACACACACACACACAAAATTAGCGTTATTTCTGACCTCACTCATGTTTATTTTCTTACATTTGCACGCTTTTTAAATGGAAAGTGCCGAAACCCACACCAACATAACGCGTGCAAGCCGAAAAAATGGACATCAATTTGCTTCCTGTGGATCGCTGGGCAATGTAACTGCACGTGTTTACAGAGGAACGATTCATAGACAGACTTTTCGTCTTTAGGGAATGAACCCTCTGCAAGATGCTGAGGGTCCATGAGTGACTTCGGAGCGCTCCTTCTTTTTCGCGTGTTTGTTCTGTGAAACATACACTGTAGATTCGCAGCTTTACTCTAAGCAACGCTCAATAGGAAATGTTGAAAATTTTTGTCCACGGTGTACCCTCATTCACACTAAACCTGCTCTGATGTTTTAATTACGGACATCATAATATTAAAACTTCGGAAACTTGAGCACTACTTAATGGAGATCAATCATTAACTTATACAAGCCATTAATTTTATGCATATATTTTATATATATGTGTACAACGTTATCGGCAACAAAGAAGTAGTTTTTGTTAAAATTCCTTCCCGGGATATTTGGCCGTAGTCCAATGTTTTCTACTAAACCAGACGTTTCGGCAATGCCATCGACTTCCATCATCAGTGAAAATCGAGTGCGATAACGTGAGGTGGTATACGTTAGTGACCACAGTACTGTGGTTAAGGCTGAAGCAGTAAATAGAAAGAAGTAGTTTCTATGGTAATATTTCATTTCGAAAATGATTTTAAATATAAATCTTAGAATATGGAAGTCATGTATGGTTCTCCATACCGATATTTTACTTCCATGTTCCTTAAGGAAATGGAAGTATGGTGATGGCAAAAAAAATCGTGTTCGAGATTATTGCAGATTCTGATTGTACTACACTCAAAACATGAAAAAAAGTCGTTTTCCGAAAAGTGTCTGTGTGTGTGTCTGTCTGTCTATCTGTCTGTGTGTCTGTCTGTAGATTTTTTTACAGACAGACAGACAGACACACAGACAGACACACACACAGACACTTTTCGGAAAACGACTTTTTTTCATGTTTTGAGTGTAGTAGAATCAGAATCTGCAATAATCTCGAACACGATTTTTTTTGCCATCACCATACTTCCATTCCTTAAGGAATATGGAAGTAAAAATAAAATAATTTTGTTGCCAGGCAATAAAATTATAATTTTTTCATTTTAATGTAATATAATATTTTTCATTTAATACAGCAATAAAAAGGCAGGTAAGACACAGCCTGGCTGTTTGGATGAAAATGATTTTAAATATAAATCTTAGAATATGGAAGTCATGTATGGTTCTCCATACCGATATTTTTCTATGGTAAACGATAATAGCCGCAAATTCAAACAGAATCAAATGATGTTTTGCATACAGATCTGTATTGTAGATTTCTCAATACCTATTGGTGTTGGTGAAGATCGGTTAAGGGAAAGGGGTAGTTTACTTGCAACGTTTTATGTTTTAAAAGGGTATTTTCTATGGCAAACGATAAGAGCCGCAAATTCAAACCGAATCAAATAAGTTTTTGCATACAGCCCTGATTTGTTGAGTACTAAAGACCTATTGTTTTTGGTGAAGATCGGTTAAGGGAAAGGGGTAGTTTACCAGCCACGTTTTTTGTTTTATCAAGGATATTTTATATGGCAAACGATAACAGCCGCAAGTTCAAACAGAATCATATAATATTTTGCATACAGCCCTGAAATGTAGAGTTCTCAAGACCTGTTGGTTTTGTTGAAGATCGGTTAAGGGAATAGGGTAGTTTACCTGCAACATTTTATGTTTTATCAAGGGTAATTTTTTTTATGACGAACGATAACTGCCGTACATTAAAACAGAATCAACTACTCTTCTGCATACCTTTTTGAATTATACAGAACGCAAGGTCTGTTGATTTTGTTGAAGATCGGTTAAGGGAAAGGGGTAGTTTACCAGCAACGTTTTATGTTTTAACAAGGGTATTTTTTCTATGACGAACGATAACTGCCGTAAATTCAAAGAGAATCAAATAATGTTTTGCATACAGCCCTGAATTGTAGAGTTCTCAAGACCTATTGTTTTTGGTGAAGATCGGTTAATGGAATAGGGTAGTTTACCAGCAACGTTTTATGTTTTATCAAGGGTGTTTTCTATGGCAAACGATAAGAGCCGCAAATTCAAACAGAATCAAATAATTGTTTGCATACAGGCCTGAATTATAGAGTACTCAAGACCTGTCGTTTTTGGTGAAGATCGGTTAAGGGAAAGGGGTAGTTTACCTGCAACGGTTTTTTATCAAGGGTAATTTTTTTCTATGGTAAACGATAACAGCCGCAAATTCAAACAGAATCAAATGATGTTTTGCATACAGCCCTGTATTGTAGAGTTCTCAATATCTATTGGTGTTGGTGAAGATCGGTTAAGGGAAAGGGGTAGTTTACCAGCAACATTTTATGTTTTAACAAGGGTAATTTTTTATATGACGAACGATAACTGCCGTAAATTCAAACAGAATCAACTAGGTTTTTGCATACCTTTTTGAACTAAAGAGAACTCAAGGTCGGTTGAGTTTGTTGAAGATCGTTTAAGGGAAGGGGTAGTTTATCAGCAACGTTTTATGTTTTAAAAAGGGTAATTTTTTTATGACGAACGATAACTGCCGAAAATTCAAAGAGAATCAAATAATTTTTTGCACCCTTTCCTGAGTTGCAGAGCTCAAAGTCTATTGATTTTGGTGAAGATCGGTTAAGGGAAAGGGGTAGTTTACCTGCAACATTTTATGTTGTAACAAGAGAAATGTTTCCATGACGAACGATAACTGCCGCACATTCAAACAGAATCAAATATTTTTTTGAATGCATCCCTGAATTGTAGAGGACGGAATGTCTATTGATTTTGGAGAAGATCGGTTAAGAGAAAAGGATAGTTTACCAGAAACATTTTATGATTTAACAAGAGTAAAGTACTTAATTTTTATAAATAAAGTATCCTGATAAGAAGCTCATAGTAATCCACTGTAGAAACGTAGATAAAATATCTATAAATGTAGAGATTATGTGAACGGGGTGGGGGTAATTTTCTATTATTAAAAATTATAGTTGAAGGTGTAGGGGAGAATTTTTTATATGTTTACTACGTTATCGGCAACAAAGAAGTAGTATTTTGTTAAAATTGCTTCCCGGGCTCTTTAGCCGTAGTCCAATGTTTTCTGCAAATCAGACTTTTCGGCAGTGCCATCGACTGCCATCATCGGTGAAAATCGAGTGCGAAAACGTGAGGTGGTATACGTTAGTGACCACAGTACTGTGGTTAATGCTGAAGCAATAAGTAGAAAGACGTAGTTTCTATGGAAATGTTTCATTTCGAATATGATTTTAAATATAAATCTTAGAACATGGAAGTCATGTATGGTTCTCCATACCGATATTTTCAATTCTTATACTTCACATATGTTTATTCAAAGACTTTGAGGCGCAAAGAATTTTTTTTTAAATGTATTTATAAAATTGTGTGGGAAGAATCCTGAATTTCTCATTTATCATGACGAAAATATGGGGGTCCGATCGTCAAGCTAGTCTCATCCCCTCCCCCAGGAGCAGCTCCTAATACGCCACTGTTTATCAAGACGGGAACTCGTGTTGCTACTACGTAAGCTCCGTGGCCTGTATATTGACTGCCTGTACAGGTACATCGCCGAATATGAACTGAGGATTCATTTATTAGGGACCATTTACGTCATTTTTAAGGTAGGCAACTGGAGGCTGCAACCAGTGTATTTCACTGAACTTGCCTTTGCCGACGACATCATTCTGATTGCCAGCACTGAAAAGAATCTGCAGCGTAACATAAATATGTGGAAAGAAGCAATGAGGAGGAAGAATATGATTATTTGTCCCACCAAGACAACGACAATGATAATTAGTAAGCAAGCAAGACAAACAGAATAGTAATCAACAATAAGGAAATTGAACAAGTGGCAACATTCAAATACGTAGGTACCGTTTGTGACGCCAAAACGTAGGAAAAATAAAATTTTTTTTTAGAAGATAGGAGCCACCTAGCAGATGTTGATTTGACAATGACGAATGAAAGGACATTACCAGATGCAGTTAGGACAAAAGGAGCGTAAAATCCTTTAGCTACGGCCGAGCATGGTTCTGGATAGGCCATAAAACCGAGATAGCAGATGGTCACCTAAAGAAATTAAGGGGTGTCGAGCTGTAAACTAAGAAAACAAAGACATCAGAGTGACGGGAGTATTACTGAGAAAGCTATCGTCGTGGGAAGCAGATACAGAATAACGAAAAACAGGCCACACCACATGTCTGAACCCATCAACGACGCAACGAGACACTGTTCTCAATGAAAGGAAGAGATCGACCAGATGTATTACGAACAAAGGACATATCCGGTGAGATACGGGTACAATGGGTGAACCAATTAACAAAGACGGCGGGGAGCGAAGTGAAGAGAGAGGTTTCTAGCTAAGACACAGAGAAACAGTAGCAGAGGCGACGTTACTTAGAAACGACCACACCAAGTAGTGTTGATTCCTGATCCTCCCTTAGTTACGCCACTGTTGAGTGGGAGAAACAAGTACTCAGTTTTAACTTGTCTCTTTGGCATTTGTCTGTCTGTCTATTTGACGTACGTTCACGATAACTGTTGAACGAATCAACCGATTTTCGTAAAACGTAGTATGTGTGGCCATATTTTTACCCCCACAGAACCCTATTTTTTTGAGACCGATCCCCCAAAATTGTGAGGGGGTCAAAATTGCGAAAAAATCACAATAATGCATGTGGGTATCAGATTAAACAGAATTTTAACCAAAATCTGCATATATGATAAATTTTTAAACTTCAAAATTTCGGGACCCCAAGGCCCAAGAAAGTGGATTTAAATGATGAAAAATGCGGAAAATTCTATAAGCGGTATGAATTTAAAGAGAATTTTCACCAAAATCTGAATATACTTTGAATTTTTAAATTTCAAAATTTTGGTACGCCGAGGCCCAAACAGTTGTCTCAAATTGTGAAAAATACGCAAAATTCCATATGTGGTACGAAAGTAAAGAGAATTTTAACCACGATCTGCAGTTTTGGAAATTTTTAAATTTTGGAACACAAGGGCCCAAAAAGTGGGTCAAAAATTGGGAAAAATTAGAAAGTTAGCCCGATGTCAAACTAAAGGGAACTCTAGCCCAAATTCGAATGTAGCGGTTACTATGAAAATTTTTAAGTTTAGGTGCACCACGGGCCAAAAGCGGAACTCAAAATTTTAAGAAAATGTAAAAGCCTACGTGGGGGATTAAGTTATGAGGGATTTTATTCAAAATAAAACTCGGTGTCTTCAATAATTAATATCTCTCAACTCTCAACACTCCTCAACACCGTTTTTTTAAGAAGCTGTCACATTTGTTAAAGCTAGAAGGTAACGTCCACACAGCTTGCTAACGTGGTATATGTACTGTATTGTGCAAAGTCTATAGTACCGTATTGTTTATATTCGAAATGATTGTCACTTTTTGTTGTATTGTTTGTATGTACTACGGAAATGGAAAAGTTCTGTTCTATTCTAAATTCTATGAATTTTGGACTGCCTTCAGAACGTTTGTAAGCTATGTTTACAAATAAACTTATAAATCGTTATCACTTATGTATCTTTTTTAAGAGTATTAGATATAGGCCTATACACATCTATTGAAACATACATAAATTTAAAAGCTACGACTAAATTATTTGTCATTTAGGCGTTACTGTTATAAATGTAACAAAAAAAAAAAACAAGAAACGCTACAGCAATTTGGAAAGTTTGAGAGTTGATTGTATGATTGTCCGCTTTAAAATTGTTATTTTGGTAAAACATATTTGAGAAATCCGCGTTTTCGCAATTTTTCTGATAATTGAAAGAATGATCTAATACTGAAATTTATGTAATAATAAATGCATTTCGTCCAAAATAATGAGCGAGTTCTGTAGCTTTCTAGTTCTTGTACAGGCCCTGATGACGACAATTAGTATTGTCGAAATGTCGACACAAATGTTTAGTTAGTGATCAAGCTTCACAAAACATCATCATCATCATCATCATCATCTTCTTCTTCTTCTTCTTCTTCTTCTTCACGGATTAAAACCAAGGATGGTTTGTTCCGATCTCAAATAGGCAAAGATTAGAGCCGGTCACTCCACCGCTTCCTCGGACGTCCCACACCTCGCCGTCCCCTCGGCTTTCGGTCTAGCGAAAACGCAATAAAAATAATAAAAAAAAACAAGGCACACAACTTAAAAAACATTTTGTATCATCATCATCATCATCATCCTCACGGATTAACCCAAGGATGGTTTGTTCCGGTCTCAAATAGGCAAATATTAGAGCTGGTCACTCCAGCGTTTATCCGTCCCCTTGGCTTATAGTTCCATAGTTGTTTTGGGATGCGGCAGACATTCATTCGGCAAAGATATTCCCACCCATTCAGCAGATACTGAGCGATCCTGTCGAGTATACTCATAATCAGTTCCTGCCGTATATCTGTGTTTCTTCTACGATCATGGAGAGTGTACCCTGTCAAGTTCCTGAGAAATCTCATTTCAGCCGCTTGGATGCGACTGGCCTGGCCTTTCGTTAAAGTCCAATTCTCAGACCCATAAAGAAGGTCTGGGAAGAGCCATCACCTTGAAGAATTTTAAGCGTGTTCCTTTGCTTGCTGACTTAAGGGTTCGCCTAATGGTCCCGCACATAAGGTTGAACTTATACAATTTATTCACAACGTCGTTGCATGAATTATAAGACACACTGTAGCCCAAGTATTCAAAATTGGTAACTTGTTCCAGTACAGTACCATCTATAACAATTTTTGCCCGTACGGAATCAGTTCCATGAAAACCCATCACGTCGGTCTTAAGTGTGGATATTTGCAATCCAGAGTCTTTGCAGATTCGATTTAAGAAATGTATACCCACCTGCAATCTGTTTTCCGAGTCCGACAGCATAGCCTGACCGTCCCCAAAAACGAAGTGTCAATTGTAGAGTGACCAATCATAAAATGTTCTGGAAGACACATCTGCCCGTTTTGTGTGACATCGTCAATATATAAATTAAAAAGAGAAGGTGATAATGGACACCCTTGTCGTGCTCCACAATTGATCATGCCAACTCTAGGAGTTGATCTCGATTTCCCTGCTTCTATTAAGATTTTATTCTGCACATAAAGACTCTGTATTGCTCTGACTAGATATTGTGGGATCCCTTTCCTTGCCATTACTGCCCATAGTTTGCTCCGATTCACTCTGTCAAACGTTTTTCAATGAGCTGGGCTATTGTAAATATACAATCTATATATGATCTGCCCTTCCTGAAATCGTTCTGTTACGCGTATATATATAACATTATAATATTGTTTAATTTTAAACTAAGGCCAATTCTAGTCTTAATTGGTTTTAACCCATTTTGTGTGATTAACAGTATTATGTTTATTATTAATGTCGTCAGTGTCGGATCCAGTAAGCAATTTAAGAGAGGGGGATTATGAAAAGTTGGACCATTCTTTAAATGTCTAAAGTATAAATGATAGGAATGAGCGAAGATAAAAAGTACAGTTTGTTATTATCAACACAATGAGTTCCTTAACGTACGAGTATAAAACCATATCTGTGTTTGTCAGTTCATTGTTCTTTTAATAATACTCACTTGCAGTTTAGAATGCACGCTACTCATTTACGGTATGTATCAAAGAAAAAATTACCATACTGGTAAAGTACAGTTACAATTTAAAGTAATTTTAGAATAAAAGCATGAAGGTACACAACGTGATATGAATGTTGTATCACACTGACAATCACAAAACCATTTACAATCACAAGACGACGAAAGTGATCATTGGGGAAGGGGATATTTCCCTCATCTCCCCGTGCACCCTCGCCTAAATGTCGTCAATACATTAAAAATTAAAATCTTCTGTAAATATGTATTAAATAATACACGAAAATAGAGCATTCTGATATTTGTTAATATTAAATTTCCACACATTCATGTTTCCAGTATCCAAACCACAATTTATTTAATTATTAAGTTTCCTTGTTTCGGTTCCGTCTTGAGACTTCTAGTAACCACGTGACGCGTTTCGGAACGATGGTTCCATCATCAGACACATATATCCCTGATAACAGGTCGTCAACCATTGAAATTTATTAATTAAAGTCAAACACATATCAACAATAAAAACAGATTTGCGTGCACGCTACTTGACCAAAATTACATATTACATGACCAAACCAAATTCCAAACTATAGGGTGTTCCAAACCGGATGGCACCCTTACTCTCACACGCGCTCTCACAACCGGTCAGCCACGACCCGGGCGGTTCAGGTATAAGTATACGGTCCAATTCAAAACTATAACATTTTTAATTTAGCTTATAATCCAAATTAAACTACAATTTTTGTAATCTCTGTGAAATTGTGAGAAAAATGAGTGCAAATAACACATAATTGCCACAAATATTAGTATTTTTGAGATTTCTAAAGCAAACGCAGAATTGGAATACTTACTAAAAATTGTATTATAAAGTAATAAGTATGTTGGTGATATCTTGATGATTATAAACAAAAATGTATTTAAAATTTACATTCATGGTTCAAAATTACGTCGGTAATATGAAAATTTCTATTTTTTCTACAGTAACAAATGCTGTCTACATTTGCAAAACACTAATTTCTAAAACCAAATTGAATATTAAATTAGACTTGGTTCAACGAGTGTTTGCAGAAAATGTTGGCCTATTACGACACTGGCGAATGGTAGAGGGCCGGTTCACAGGCGGACGTGCGGGGGGCGCACGCGCTACCGAGCATCTAATAAATTGATGTTTTGTGATCGGTGGACGTTAGTATTAATAAGCCTCCGAGGGAAACGTCAACCCCTCCACCTTGTCGGAGGTCACTCTTTTTATGCTAGGGGAAACAGCCTAGATCACATAAACCTGTGGTACGGAGAACCCCGGACTAAAATTATAACATAGGCAGGCCCAGTTGCTATCACAATACTAAAATCTACAATGAAATTAATTATAAAATAAGCCTATTTGCTATGATAATACTAACATGCCATTTACTACAATATTTACATCAGCCTATCTACTACAGTATGTACGTACATGGGGCTATTTACAACAATGGAAACTACGTTTATTCCAATTCCATAGCTAAGTCGGAGTCACTGCTACTGTCATCATTACCAACATTTATAATCAAAGGGCCACTCTCCTCCATTTCTTCTATTAAGTTGTCCAATTCCCACAGTTTCGCCTCTTCTTTCTTTACGTGCTCTATACACCTCTTCTAGTCTTCTTCAGTTACTTTTTCCACCCCTTCTTCCAACAGACGTTTTACATCTGCAAGCTTAAATGTTGTGTTGTTAGCCGCAACATGATTTTTCACTTGAGCCCAGATCAACTCGATGGGATTTAACTCACAGTGATAGGGGGGTAATCTCAATACTGTCTTGTTTTCCTTCTTGGCCATCTCATCAATAACATATTTCTCGTAATTTCCTTTTTCTTGTTCTACTATATAAAGAAGTTCTTTCTTTAGATAACTACTATCAGCATTAAAACCTTTTTGTTTTAACCAATTTGCTATTTCATTTTTTCCACGACATGTTCGGAATTTTTTCACACTTTACTGAATGATATGGTGCGTTACCTAACACCACAACAGAGTTATCTTCGAGGGAAGGTAGGAGTTCTCGAAAGTAATCTTCAAATACATTCCCGGTCATTTCTTCGTGATAGTCAGCAGTAGACTTTGATTGGAACACCATTAATCCATCTTTCAAAAAGCCCTCTTCACAGCCCATATGCACAACTATCAAGCGGCTCCCTTTCCCCTTCGGACTTCGTAGTCCTGTCGACAGACCTTTCAAAAACGCATCTTTCGGCGACTTAATAGTTTTATCTTGCCAAACCTTATCTTTGACATGGCTTGCATTTACCCAAGTTTCGTCTTGATAGTAAATTTTACGGCCTTCTTCACGAAACTGTTTAATTTTGCGTAGGTAATTCCGTCGCCATACAACTATATCATCCCTGTCACAGATAAACATGTTACGTCTTCTTTCATGAAATTTAAAATTCAATGATTTTAACAGTTTATATAGCGTAGACCGTTTGAAATCCGGTAAGTCTTTATCGTTGTTAACTGCACTCAAAATTTTATTTATTGTCGGTTGTTCATTTTTGAAAAAAAATTCGTGAAATTTTCTCCTAATAGCACATTTTGTAAATTCGTCCAATTTATCTACTGCCGCTACTCTAGATTTTTTTATTTTTTGGTGAACTCAAGCCTAACGTTTTGTTTTTCAAATATACATTAATAACACTATAAACACTTCGCTTGCTAACACCGGTCATTTCAGCAACTTTTTCCATGGCCTTGTCCTTTTTTATGGTAGGATTCTCTGTACTTAAATGTTTAAAATTATTCACTATACACAATCTCTTAGCACTGTGTATAACTTTGCCGCGTTTGTTCCTTGCTATTGGGGAAAGAGTCTCCATATTGTACAGTTTTAGTTGACGGATATGAGTTGGCGGACTGCTGTGAAACGGGCGTTGGAATGTTACCAATAACAATAGAATCCGACCCTCGTCAATGTCATTCGCTTGAAATATTTTCTGCAAACACTCGGTGAACAAAGTATAGTTGTACATCTAAAAGATATCACAACCACGTCGTGTTTGGTGTCATTTTCTTTAAAATTTTATGAAGCTTCCAAATATGCTAAGCTCGTTTCTTAAAAAATTCATATGATAAAAGTTGCACTTACGTAGTGGACGCCCCAGTAACTGCGGGCCAGGCGTGCGGCCCAGCTGCGTTTGTATGTGTGAGTGTCTTTGTTAGTAAGGTCTAATCCCTCAGGTGCCATGCGACTTGGAATGTGGTACGATACTTTGTATGGTACCTCAATGAGATTTCATGTAGTCCTGTCCATGCCGCATGTTACGCGGGCCGTTCTAAGTCCACATACGACACACAAATAGCGTGTTCGCAAATCTGTTTTATTATTGATATGTGTTTCGCTTTAATTAATAAATTTTAATGGTTTGACGACCTCTTTTGAGGGATTATGTGTCTGATAATGGAACGATCTTTCCGAAACGCGTCACATAGCTACTAGAAGTCACAAGACGGAACTGAACTAAGGTAATATAATAATTCCAAACATGTTAGTCCACGTGTAACCCTGACACGTGTTAATGACGCCTAATTGTTTCAGTACTTTCCACACCGTATTTAGTGTAATAGTAGACCAATTACTTACTGACACCGTGGCTTTGACCTCCCTTGTATCATAAAGTCTTCCGTTTGCACATTCACCTTCCCATTTCCAACACTGTTCTTCCAATTCTTCACTTCAGATTCCCCTAAATCGTTGCCCCATACTTTTCCCTTGGTCTTCCTCTTACGTTTTCCCCCTGTAATTTCTCTTGTATAACTTTCCGCAGGAATATTCATCCAATTAACGTATCCTAACCAAAACAGCCTTTTACTTTTCATCACGTTCCGTTAACCGAGTTTTTGGTCTTTATTGCCGTTTATAATGCGTAAGTGACCAGTTCTATTTAAAGTGGCCAACTCGCATTTTCTGTTGGTGTCGGCGTTTGCTTTCTTATATCTTATTGTTACCAAATATTTTGTTTCTGGAGCATTTATTCTTAAGGCAGCTGATCCTATGTTTACACCACACGTTCCTTGTGGCGGGAGACTTCATGTCGTCTGTCGCTTAATCTCCTAGACGCTTCTATGTGCCTTTCTTCCCTTTTCAAATACCCTTTCCATTTTCCCTCCGACTTTCACGTTTCATATTCTCGTTATCTGGCCTCCGTCTTCCTCTGGCTCCGCTCGGCTTCCTCAAACCTGTTCCTGCACGTGCATAATCTCCTAGACACTTCTATGTGTCTTTCTTGCCTTTTCAAAAATCTTTTCCCTGTTCCCTCCATCTTACAACATCAACACGTTTCACATTTTCCGTTTCCCTCTGGCTCTGCTTGGCTTTCTCAAACCTGTACCTACACCACGCCTGTATTAGCTTTACTGTACATTTTTCTTTCAGGCTTTCTTCGGTTTCACAATGAGTCATACTGCGGTATGTATCTTCTTTGTACCTGAATCATTGTTATAATCTTTCTTACGAACATTCGCAGTCTTTCCTTTTCGTCCTCCTCCCATTAGTCACCTTTGTATTGTTTCGTTTTTGCATTTTTACTAATTTCTCTGCCTTTCATGAATATTTTGTATCTAAAAAACGCTTTATGTCCAGGAACATAGCCAAATTATTGTTTTTTTCTAAGGGAGGGGGCAGATTAGATTGGATTGTGAAATGCAGAATCACAGTCGAGAATACCCGTTCCGAGATGTTTTCTTTCAGAAAGATGGGGGCTCCACATTTTTCCCCGGAGCAAGACAGACATGAACACCCTAGAGTCAGGTTTTTAGGACATTCTGGAACTGCGAAATCAAAGAAACAGAAAAAACATAATAAAAGAAACATTTACAGTCGTCTTCTAATTTTCTTATCAGATTTGAATAAACAAAAGTGAATACTAAAATCTGAATTTGACTTCTTCAGTGCCTATAATACAGTGCATAATTCCTACCACAAAAATCTGATAAATCATATCACAATGTTAAATCATTATTTTTTTACATTTAAAATAAAAAGAACATAAAATGGCCTTATGTTTCTATGTTGTACTTCTGGAAGACAAAGTTTCATTAATGTCACCCCGTAGCCCTATCGTGAAATAACATAAAAAATATAAACAGTGTAATTGTAAAAAGCATCTTTCTATGAACGATACTGACTGTTTAACCCTAAGTGTTATCAGGGGAGTACTTACGGGGGGGGGACGAACGGGACCGGAACCCCCCCCAGAGGGTCGAAAAAAGTTGACGAATTTTTTAAGGCTCTTAATTTATGGCTCTCTTAATTCTAAGGCTATTACATTACTTTTTCACTGTGTACTCTATTACAGTAGTAACTCTCCTTTGAGTATACAAAAAGGTTAATTACACAGCATTTGCGTATACGTTTGAAATATGACATAGGAAAATCAATTCAGTCAATAAATATCTTGTAAACTATGTTTCAACAGCGCGTATTTTCATCGTGTTATTACCGTTAACTTTAATGAGACTGATTTCAGGACGTTATCACGCGTTTTACAATTACTTTAAAGATAGTGATATTGATTACACTTCACTTGTTTTTTCTTTTTTATGAAGCCGACTTAACCGGGTCCTCCCACAAGGCCAAATTCTAGATACGCCACTGAGTGTTATAATAGCTATCGGCATTTTTCAATTTTTCGCGGGGTCTGGAACCCTCGGAACGTCCCACTGGCCTGTTTGTTGCCTCTGATTTGTCTCCTCCGCGAGGTATCGAGAAATTTTTGTTTATTTGAGAAATCTTATCTTGATTGTCTCTGCTTATGTTGCCTTCAAAGTCGGATGTAACACTTCTATGCCAACGTTTGTTTTTTCAGTGTCTTCTCAAATGCAGTTCTTGGTAGCCTTGGTACCACCGAGGCTCGCTCACCGATTTTTGCTTTACGTTTTCGGCAGTTGCGAAACGTTGTCCTTTCGTGACGCTTTTCATTATTGAGAATAGGAAAAATCGCATCGGGATATACTTGGCAAGTGCGACGGTTGCGGTGTGTTTACGACCTTTATGTGCGTCATCGGGGTGTGATTTCCATAAAATAGCCTTCCGTAAATCTGGCCGTTTTCTACGACCAACTTCACACACGACCAGCTGGAACATAAAAAGAAATAGCCTATTAGCAGAAGCACGCATTAGCAGTTGCCCTCAAGACAGAAATACCAATTTCGAGGAGGGGAGGGCAATCTGAAGTCAGAACTGTCTCAGTAAAAGGGATGACACCTCTCTCCATCATCATCATCTCCACGGATTAAACCAAGGATGGTTTGTTCCGGTCTCAAATAGGCAAAGATGAGAGCTGGTTGCTCCAGCGCTTCCTCGGACGTACCACACATCTCCGTCCCATCGGCTTATAATTCCAGAGTTGGTTGGTGATGCTGCAGTCATCGGTTCGGCAAAGATGTTCCCACCAATTCAGCCGATACTGGGCAATCCTGTCGAGTATACTCAGAATATTCAGTTCCTGCCGTATATATGTGTTTCTTCTATGATCATGGAGAGTATACCCTGCCACGTTCCTTAGAAATCTCATTTCAGCCGCTTGGATGCGACTGGCCTGGCCTTTCGTTAAAGTCCAATTCTCAGACCCATAAAGAAGTCTGGGAAGAGCCATCACCTTGTAGAATTTTAGCCGTGTTCCTTTACTTGCTGACTTAAGGGTTCGCCTAATGGTCACGCACATAAGGTTGAACTTATACAATTTATTCACAACGTCGTTGCTTGCATTATAAGACACAGTGTAGCCCAGATATTCAAAATTGCTAACTTGTTCTAGGACAGTACCATCTATAACTATTTTCGCACGCACGGGATCAGTTTCACGAAAAGCCATCACATTGGTCTTAAGTGTGGATATTTGCAATCTAGTCTTTGCAGATTCGATTTAACAAATGTATACCCATCTGGAATCTGTTTTCAGAGTCCGACAGAATAGCCTGATCGTCCGCATACAACAAAGTGTTAATTGTAGAGTGACCAATCATAAAATGTTCTGGAAGTCACATCTGCCCGTTTTGTGTGACATCGTCAATATATAAATTAAAAAGAGAAGGTGATAATGGACACCCTTGTCGTACTCCACAATTGATCAGGCCAACTCTAGGAGCTGTTCTCGGTTTCCCTGCTTCTATTAAGAATTTATTCTCCACATAAAGACTCTGTATTGCTCTGATTAGATATTGTGGGATCCCTTTCCTTGCCATTACTGCCCATAGTTTGCTCCGATTCATTCTCTCAAACGCCTTCTCGAAGTCGATGAAAGCTATGTATGTGGGCAGCTGATACTCTCTACGCTTTTCAATGAGCTGGGGTATTGTAAATGTACAATCTAAACATGATCTGCCCTTCCTGAAACCGTTCTGGGCCTCTGAAAGCATGGCCTCCGTAATTGCATTCAGCCGTGTTCTTAATATAGATGCATATAATTTATATGAAGTATTAAGGAGGTGACTCCTCTGTAGTTCCTGCAGTCATTACGATCACTTTTCTTGAATATGGGAATTACCTGACACCTTTCTCCCCCATCATAATTTCTGACGTCATTGTGAATAACAGTCGCCGTTACAATGATAGGCAAAGTGCAGTTCCGTTCATCGGGTGTTTACGACAAACTAATCACTCACTTTTAGTATATCAGTTGATTTCAGTGCGAAAGGCTGTAGGTCTATAACATACAGTTCAGTTTTGAGTGAATATGTTTAAGATCTAGTCACTTTTGCGTAATAATGGGTGGTGGTTAGCGATTTTTTTACTTATACAGACATTGAAATAATCGAAACAAACAAGAGGAAGCGTTCTTCACATTAGGAAGGGTACCGTTATGCAGTTGATCGGGTTAACAAACAAAAAAAAAACGTGAACTCGTGGCGACGTGTGGGCTATAAAACACTGAAATGTAAATCCATCCGTGACATTACCTGTTGTACCATTCCACACCTACGTTTTGCCGGAGGAGAGGTAGATACCATCGACATCCCCGCCGATGTGCCTCCACACCCAGGAGCTCAACAACAAGGGTTTTTATAGTTATCAGCGTAACACCTCTGTTCTTCCCCGGCAGGCGCGTCGGCCGATATGCCTTCTTCGCTAAGTTGGTTTGCAAAGCACTCTATAACGTAGAAGACATCAGGGTAAAAGTCAAAGCATTCGAGACTCAACCCTGACCCAAACAGTGTTATAACAGTCAGAGGTACGGGCATAGTTCTGCTTTCCGACGCAGTGCGTGCGCAATGCCCATCCCCCAACTGCGTCCAGTCCCATCCGGCTAGCTCTAAAAGCTGCAAATTCTATCAGGCTTCAAGGTCCACCGAGCCTGCAACCCCCGCGCTTATCCGTAGGCCACCAGCACCCGCTTCTGCCGCCTCAGCGGTCCCTGCCACGGCCGCGGCTACTGCACCTGCAACTGGCCTAACCCGACAGCTCCCGCTGCCGTATCTCAGCCAAAATCCGCTGGGTCGAAGAAGAAAGCGAAGAAATCGGCCCCTACTCCCCGCTGCACCACAGACATCATCTGCCCCCGCAAAGAAAGAGTCTAGGCAGCCGAAACCCAAGGCCCCGGCCCAAGCCGTAAACGGAATCATCCGCCCGCGCCTTCGAACTCGACCTTTGCGCGCCTGGGTAGAGACAGTCGTTCTCAAATCCTTGCTGCCAACGACGTCCAGTCCGTGCTTATAGCATTCTGTCCTCAATTGTGACGCTAAACCCTCTTCGGCTGGTGGCATGGAACGCCCTTGGCCTTCTATCTCGCCTTCGCACCGAGTGTGACCGCGATGTCATTGACCCCAGCGGTTTCATTCCAGCTTCCTGCGTACACAACATATCGGCCTGTCCAAAATAAACGAGAATGTGGGTTCTCTATACCAAAAGGTTATTTTGAAAATCACCTTTTTTCCAACAACGCAGTAATTTTATTATTAATGACAAGCTAATAACACATTATATTATCAGACAATGTTTGTTTTACATTTGTACGTTTCATGTCAGGGATTTTGGCATATGATCCTAACGAAACAACATATAAAACGTAAGCGAAATTTTCATTTAGAAACTAAAGGGATAAATGCTTACTAAATTCTCTACTTTCTTTTTAATTTGTGATTTCAAAATAAATACATTAGAATTTTATGTTGATACGAAAAAATGAAATAAATATTGCATATACTGGGATTTTGTTTCACTTTACAGATGCGATTTAGTTACATCCTTGTTTCTTAATAATTTTGTTTTGACCAAAAAACTGTCTGCTTTTCACAACTGTAATATATTGCCAGGAAATGTTAATTTATTTCCTTGTTTGTTTCTTGTCTGCCATAAGGACAATTTGTTTATGGACTTTCCCTAACCTACATGGCCGTTAACCTGAGTGTATCACTTAGAGGATGCTTACTTTCCTTATCACCACTCCTCTCTCTCACCCTCTCTCTCCCCCATCACTCACTCACTCTCTCTCTTTCCTACTATCATTGTTGCTACTGCTACTACTACCATCACTACTACTACTACTACTACTACTTCACTACTACTACTACTACTACTACTACTACTACTACTACTACTATTATTGTATCCACGCTGTTACAGGTAACAGATTACCTCACGGGAGTTTATATAATGGCTTTGGGGGGAGGGGGGAGTAGTGTTTTTAATTAAAATTATTAGGTTTCAACAACTTTAAACCCTTTTTCAGAGATGTGTTCCTAGGCATCATTGAACCTCACTTATGATGATGATGATGATGATGATGATGACGCAACATTAATTGTATATACGATATTGGGCCTACCAATAAGAATGCAGTGGACTATATTACAATTTTTAATTACATACCAGTTTAGTGTCTGATGAAATTTTCATTAAATTTTCTGATAGACAGATCTGCCAAACCTTGTTTGCATATATATTGAGAGGGAAGCAATATTGATAATAAGGTACATGTTTTATACCAGGACCTCGTTTACTGTATGTGTGTGTGTTTTAACAAAGGAATAACACTGTGAACACGTCATTACAACATTTTTGTGAAACATGTGACTGCGTAATGTTTGTTTAAGCACCGATAAACATCCGTACAAGAATTTTTATCTAAATGTTTAATTTTCAGAGCTTGTTTAAAAAATGAGCTGGTAACATACAACTCACGTTAATAGGGCAAATTATGAAATTGGAACTATATTTACAGGATGCTCTCTACTTGTAAATGAACAGTAATATTTTTCTGCAGTTCCCCATTACATCAGAGCATATTTTAAGCAATAAACTAGGCGGCACTAGTGCTGCCTAGTGAAGGACTTAGTACCGCCTAGTGGCAGATATTAATGCCGGTGCCGAAAAGTGAGAAAAAAGAGAGAAATCAGCAAACCACGAAGGCGCGTTTGCATTTGCATATATTAGCTTTCAGCATTGTCTGTATAGTGTGTGGTAATGTTCTTACAAGCTAAAGAACAAAGGCGAAGACTTCCTGATGAAGAACTATACAAACATCATGATTAGGCCTACATCAAGAAATTTTTTTCATAAGACTCTATTGTTTAAGTTTGTACCTTTGATGTGAATTAAGGAAATATTTTGTTACTAGCATACTTTTTCCTTTTTCTTTCTGAACTAACTTATTTAGTTGTAAAGCAATTTAATATGAAATGTTTATGGATTTTTCATTTAAAAAATACTTAAAATTAAACAAACTTATAGTGTTTAAGCTTTTGCCAATCTAATTACAGTACTTTATATATTTTTAAGTAGACCAGAGATAAAGGCTTTGAATTTGTAACAGGCCTCCGTGTAGTAGTATTCTGCACATCACACTGTAATGTACCTATTGAATATTACATAATTAAATACAACTATTATATTCACGACTCGGAACACAAAGTTTTTTATAAGTAAAAACATAAAGTTTTACCTTACAACCTGAACTGGTTTTCGCCTTTAAAAGGCTTCTTCAGAGGTTGCCGCTGGTAGCCCTGTCCGTCCTGTTGTGGGCGACGGAATGGAATTTCGAAAGATCGATGTTGTGTGTGTGGGGTGAGATGTGTTCGAATAATGCGTGCAATTTGAATTGTGTCTGTTCGTATAGGATGTCGTTTTTATTTGTTTTCGTGTGTTTGTATACTGTATTTCCAATTGTTCTAGAGTGTCTAGTTTTTAGCCTTTTGTGTGTACATGTAGAATGTTCATGTTATTGTTAATGTTTTTGTATGTGTGATTTGCTTCAATGAGGTGGTTTGCAAAGGTAGATTCTGTAGTGCAGTGGAGAGCCTTCGTGTGTTCAATGTATCTCTGTTTGAAGCTACGTCCTGTCTGGCCTATGTAGAATTTGTTGCAATTTGAGCAATTTAGTTTGTAAACACCGGGTAGTTTGTAAAACGAACAAACACTCCTTGATAAAGGCCTAAAACATAACATACATTACAAACAAAACAACCAAACACTAACAAAACTCATAGTTGACACTGAAACAAATATACAAAACACAGCACCAGAACATCAAGACACATTAAGACATAATATAAACAATATAATAGGAGCACATAAGACATCAGACAACAAGAACCACAACTCAGAAATACACACAGCCATCAAACTGAGGGAAAAGGCACACAAACAAAACATCACATTTGTAAAAGCAGACAAAGGCAACACGACTGTAATCATCTCCACAGACAACCAACACAAAAAAGTACAAAACTTCATGGAACAGAACAACATCACAGAACTAAAACACGACCCCACTGACAGATACCAAAACACAGTAAAACAACTAGTCAACAAAGCCAAACACATAATGACACACAAACAAAAGCCCTACATGAAACAAATCCGACCATCAGCCCCTACCCTCCAAGCGCTTCCCAAAATCCATAAAGAAGATATTCCGATCCGCCCCATTATCAACTACCGTAATGCCCCTGCACACAAACTCGCAAAACATCTAGACAAAATTATCAGACAACAACATTGCAGTAAAAAACAACACAGACCTAGTAACAAAAATAAAAGACATACACATCCCCCATAATGCCACATTAGCCTCCTTTGACATTAAAAACCTGTACACAAACATCCCCATTTCTGAAACAATCACCATCCTACAAAACAAACTCAAACAGAACAACACACCAGACGAACTTATCAATGAAATAACAGAAACTCTGAACATTATCACAAAACAAAACTACTTTACTTATAACAATAAATATTACACACAGAATGATGGTCTACCCATGGGCTCCCCCATATCCAGCTTTCTAGCAGAAGTCTTCCTCCAACACTTAGAAAAACAAAAATACTCACAAACAATGACAGACACTCACATAAAATACTATATTGGCACAGATACGTTGATGACATTCTAATACTATACAGGGGAAACAAAAGACAATGTGAACAGTTACTAACGCACATAAACAAAATACATAAAAACATAACCTTTACTGCCGAATACGAACACAACAATACCATAAACTTCTTAGACCTCTCCATCACAAAACTTGAACACAGGCACAAATTCAGTATATACAGAAAACCAACTACAACTGACACACTAATACACAACACCTCCAATCACCCAATACAACACAAACTAGCTGCCTTCAGAGCCATGATACATAGACTTAACAACATCCCCTTAGATGAAAAAGACTACAAAGATAAACTAAACACGATAAAATATCTAGCAGAATCTAACGGATGTGACAGAACAATAGTCAGTAAGCTCCTACACAAAACAAACAACAGACAAAGACAGAAAACAACAAATTCATAACACTAACATACATCAACAAACAAACTGAAAAAATAGCCCACAAATTCAAAAAAGCAGGATACAGAATCACTTACAAAACTACTAACAAAACAGAACACACACTATCAAAACACACACACAAAACACAAAACAAATTCATCTACCCGGTGTTTACAAACTAAATTGCTCAAATTGCAACAAATTCTACATAGGCCAGACAGGACGTAGCTTCAAACAGAGATACATTGAACACACAAAGGCACTCCACTCCACTACAGAATCCACCTTTGCAAACCACCTCATTGAAGCAAACCACACATACAAAAACATCGACAATAACATGAACATTCAAATTCAAAGTAAGACAGGCAAAAGAGATATTTATTGAGCATGAAAATCAGATAATACAAATGCAGATATAGATATTTTAAGATAAATGTAGAAGATTATGTTTTTGAAGTCTTCTTCCGGTATGGACCGCATCAAAAATGTCTTGTATGACTTTTCACTCATATTACAACGAGTATCCTCAGGTCTAAATGACCAGGTAATATGAGTGAAACGTTGTTGTCATACAAGACTTTTTATTTTTGATGCGGTCCATACCGGAAGAAGACTTCAAAAACATAATGGACACCGGCTGCAGAAGCCTACATGAGAATATAAATGTAGAAGATATTTTTAAGATAAATGTAGAAGATGTTTTCAAGTCTTGTATGTGGTTACTAACATTATCAGTCAGAGAACTCTCACAAGGTTTGCAGACTTAAAAAATTACGAAGGAAACTGTTTTCCAAGAAAAAAAAAAATTTCTTTTATCACATTAAAGCACTGAAGGTCAAATCCAATCCATAGATGTGACCATCTTCAAGGTGTTTTTACTGTCCAAGTTGAAGATTCATTATACTGTAATATAGCTGAAGAGGAGCTATATCAAGAACTCGAGATGCCTGCATGAAAGCTGTATCAAAAGACTAAGGAATTGGCGACACGCTGAAAAGCACGATTCAAAACATTGGAACAAATGTTTAGCCAAACGCCTCTATGGTTTTAAGAATTTTCTTGATGATATTGAGTCTATTGCAACTGCAGAATTGTCATTTTTAAAGTCGATTGAATGGAATTTGTTTTGATCAACTATGTGTTAATGCAGATTGTCTTCACTTGCAGTCTAATCACTTAAATGTGACAATTCTTCAAAACTGTTCTTTTCCAACATTATTAATAAATTCAGTACTTGAGCAGTTTTATTATACCTTTATCTTTTTTTTATATTATGTAGAGTTATTATATACATCTAATACAGTTATCACAATTTGTTAATAACACATTAAACATGCTACCGTGATTATTCACTTACATTAATTCAATGCCCTCTTCACCGTTTCAATTTTTAAAGGACGTCTCAAAAAGATTCGCATGTGGGTCCATACATATCCCAGGGCCACCACTGGAGAGAGGTGTTGAAGGTAGTAAGATTCATCAGTTGTAGCCTACTAGCGAGCTGGTGTTGCCTGCTTGCACAATGGACCTACCTGATGGGTGGGAAGGTTTCACTCCTCCTTAACTACAACACTATATTGTTTTCATGGTAAAACAACTTCACAGTATATTACAAATAAACTAATTATTCATAGAATGTTTTTGGTACTATAAACAAATTTAGTATAATATCAATTTTTTTGAGGGTGCCTCGCTCTGAATCTGCTACTGAGACATTGCAGCCCCAGAGAAGTCATGAACAATGCCTAATCAGTTGCAAGATGTTAAAAAAGTAAGCATACAATAAAAATTATTTATTATAAGATTTACATAGAGCAGTGCCGGCTGGTGGTTCCAAATTTTGGTGGTTTTAGTAGTTGGTTGAATAAATTGGAGAGGGGTTAAAAGATATTAAACTATCATAAACACAGTTATACAAAATTATTAGTCTACTATTATTTTATAATTTCAAACAATGAATAACGTTTACTTTGAACCAACGTAAACCTGACACAACTTACAAATCAAGAAGGCTCTGCTGATTTCATGACACAACTAAGGATGCGCTACAATGCTACTAATGGAGCTTTGCAACCACCAAGCTCACATATGGAATTGGGTAACTGTGAAAAGTAGCGCATGTCCTCCCATATGTTTTTGTAGTAAGCTCTGCATAGAATCTAATATGCTCTTCATTGAAATTTATGCACTTTTCGAATAATGTTAATATTAATGTTTTTGCATATTATTTTTAAAGTTTAGTTATTCTATATTGGTGGTTGTGCAATGCTGTAACCATAACACCAGCTGCCTCTGACACAGAGTAAAGTAATAGAACACATTACAAACATTCATTTAATGTTTTGCAACACACAAAAATCATAACATTTATTTATGTTACATATAGTTATTTAAATTCAGTAAGTAAACACTTTATATAGTTCTACAGATGCTTTTTATTTTCCTGACAATTGTTTCACCAGTTATGGCAGCTTCAGAGGTTAGATTTGAAGTGTATGATAGGCGGGGAAGGGGTGGAGGTAGTGTACAGCAGAAACCCAGTTAAATGGTCGAAAAAGGTGAGTTTCTACTTTTCAATTTGTTCAACTGTTTACCTGGTTTTTTTCAATTGTCCCCTTTGTCACACATTACCTCCACTCACCTGCCAACCATACGTTTCAAATCTCTCAGTTCAAGTCTAACCTCTCAGGCTGCCGCATCTGGTCAAACAATTGTCAGGAAAATAAAAAACAACTGTAGAACTACACCAAGTGTTTATTTTTAAATTTAAATATTAAGAATATGTTCTGCCAAGTGCTGAATGACCATTTAGTTATGATTCATTTCCAACTGATGAAGCTTGGTGCTACCAATTAACGGTCTGTACTTTCCATGCCATCTTTATTTTATGTTGTTACTTATTTAGTAAGCAGAGTTAAGTCAGTCTGCTCATCATCTGCTTGAAACTAAAAGTACGAGGTTGAATATTATAGCATTTGAAAATTTGTTTAGCACAGTTAGAGACTGGGTCACTTGTAGTAATTTTCAACATTATCTTTTATTTCAAATCGAACATTATATACCGTACCACCATTATCAAACGATACTTTCCATGGAGTAAATTGGCTTCTTGCAGCAATGCTAAACATTTCTTTTCGTGGAGGAATATCTATGTTGCTGTAATTATCTGTGCTATTATTTCAACCGATTCTTATTTTTGAATCTTCTTGTATTTATTGACAACTGAATTATATTTTGCCATTTTCTTCCTTTCAGCTTCACTGATATTATGATCTACTGCACAGGGGCACATTTATGGGAGGGGGATGAATGAGACTGGATTTCCCTAGAGGGGCAAAACAGTTGACAAATTATGTTAATCTCTTAATTTTTTGGCTGTTTTAATATTTTTTTAGCTGTGTACACTACTATACAAGAGTTTCAACTGTGTAACTCTTTTTTTTAAATATACAAACAGGTTTATTACACAGCATTAGCATATACATGTACAATATGAAATGTAGCAAAACCAATTCAGTCAAAAAAATATCTTGTAAGCAATGTTTCAATAACTCGTACTTTTTATTGTGTTATTACCGTTTACTTTAATCGCACTGATTTCAGCCACTTTCAAGACAGTAATGTTTATTTGTCTTAGTTTGTTTTTCTTTTGTATGAAGCTGACCCGACTCTGGACCCCCCCCCCTAGGCCAAATGCTGCTGCATAGCATGTCAGTGATCAAGGCTTTCCTAGTTTTACGTTGCGTTAAAAACTACAGTGGCTTATTTTATGGAATCGTTTTAGCCACATACATTGGCAAATCACAATATAGTCAAACACTGTTCCCCTCTAAGACTGTTTGGGCTTGGTAAGTATAATAAGTTTTTTTATCCTATGTGAGTGTGCATTGGAGTACTAGTGCTCAGTAGATTATCTTCTCTGTTATATTTCCTTTGTAGTCAGTATATGGCAAACTGCGTCTCTTGGTAATACTCTCTTGCATGTCCTACAGACATCATCATTCTGGTTTGGTAATTTTTCAGTATACTTCTTGCACTTTTTTGTATCAATACGAGGGTGGGGGGGGGGAAAGTTCCAGACCTCACACAGAGATGGTGCCACTATGCTCATTATTTCGATCGTGTTGTATGGTTGCATACCTCATAGGCAGAACTACAAATCTTCAAGTCAATCAGTTGTTTAGTATTAGTTTGACAGTCCACCGAAGTAAGCCCCTCAAGCATTGTTTTAACAATGGACAAATTGGAAATTCGTGCCGTGATTAAATATTTTTTTTGAAAGGCTTAACTGCAACCGATATAAAAAAGGAGCTGGATTCAACGTTGAGGGACTCTTCTCTATCGAATACAATGGGTAAGCGCTGGATTGCTGAATTTAAAATATGTCGGACGAGCGCAACTAATGAACCACGCAGTGGACATCCCATTGAAGTGACTATGCCAGAAACAATAAAAAAATTCACAAAATTGCTTTTGGCAGACCGTAGAGTGAAAGTAAGTGAGATAACAGAGACTGTTGACATATCAGCTGAACGTGTGCATATCTTACAAAACATTTGAGTATGACAAAGCTATGCATTAGATGGGTGCCGCGTATGCTCACACCTGATCAAAAAACAACATTGAAAGGATGTTTCACCAATTGTTTGTCACTCTATAAGCACAATAAAACTGAATTTTTGCATCGATTCATAACTGTTGATGAGACTTGGGTCCACCACAACACTCCTGAGACCAAACAGCAGTCAAAACAATGGACTGCTAAAGGTGAACCAACTCTAAAGAAGGCAAAGACAATTCCATCTGTTGGTAAGGTTATGATGAGTTTTTTGGGACGCGCGTGGAATACTCTTCATTGACTACCTTGAAAAGGGAAAAACAATTACTGGCGAGTATGATGCGAACTTACTGCAGCATTTAAATGATGAAATCAAGAAAAGACGGCCACATTTAACAACAAATAAAGTACTGTTTCACCAAGACAATGCACAAGCTCACACTCAATTGTTGCAATGGCTAAAATAAATGAATTAAAGTTCGAATTGCTTCCTCACCTACCATACTCGCCAGATTTAGCCCTGAGTGACTTTTATCTCTTTCCTAACCTTCAAAAATGGCTCGGAGGAAAAAGATTTGGAGACAACAAGCAAGTCAGTGATGCTGTAAATAGCTATTTTGAGGATCTTGACAAATCAACTTAACAGTCTGGCATAACTGCTCTAGAACATCGTTGGGAAAAGCATATTGAGCTGAATGGAGATTATGTTGAGAAATAAAATCAAATTAATAAAAAAAAAAGTTGTTTTCTTATTCAGGCCCAGAACTTTTCACCCCACCCTCGTACACTAGTAATGATACTCCACCCGTTCGTTATACCTCTTTGTCTGTATTTTACCTATCACGAAGAACCTTCGACTTCCATGCCTGTTTTCTGTCACTTTCTGTTGTTATATTAGGAGCTTGACTCTACACTGCAAGGCTTATGAGAGTATAATCAATAGCCGGTTGTCCTATGGCTTTATAGAAACAAGATGTATCTACCTTCTGAAAAAAAAGGTATGTTGATCGCCATGATTACTGAAATTGATTAAGTCTAAAAGACCTCTCTGCTTCCCTCCTTTTGAGGTATTATGATTATTATTATTGTTGTTACTAATATTATCGTTATTTAATACATGCGGTGTTCTGAAACACATTTTTCTTTCACTGCATGTTAGAAATATGCATAAATAGCTACAACAACAATAACAGTTTATGTGGTTAATCGTATATTTTTGTTCTACTTTTGGGGTAATTTTATTGGACTCTGTTTATCACAGGTCATCAAAATCATATTTGGTTACCTGATATAACAAAAGCCCCGATATAATCAGTGGATAACATTAATGTTCTTTGTTATAGATATCACAACCCTAATGAATAATGCCTATGTGACCAGTCAAAAATTGTTCTAAAAAAGTACTGGGTTATAATATATACAGATATTCTGTATAATTAGAACTAAACTCTCACTGTCAACTAAAATTTGTTGCTGTATATCAAGTTATAAACTTATTTTTGTTACACTGTACTGATGAAATCTCAAATTACAATATGCTAGGTTGAGGTGCTGTGTTCCCTTCATGAAATTCAGTTTACATGTTAGATCCTGCCTTTTCTGTAGCCGGTACTAAGTTAAATTCAAGGGGTACCCACAGGAGATATCTTTGTGAAATTTTGGGGGTATTACAGTTTCTTTAGGAGGGGGGATGCCACACACAACAAAAGTTTAAAACAAATAAAATTTTGTTTATAAAACTTAACAAAAAATATATTTATCCAATTTTAAGCCTAGTTTAAACACACACTCAATTAAACAGATTGTAGGCCAGATTACCAATTTTGCTTTTAAAAGTGTTGTTGCCACATTTGCTGTGGCATCCTGCAGTAACACCTGGTGCTATCCTTTCACTATTAAAAAAAAATCGCATTGAAAGCTAAACCTAAGTGCTATCTATTTAAATAATTGTGCTTAGCAGTTGGTTTAAGTGGTGATTTATTCAAGTGAGGTTCAAATTTACTTTAGGCGATTACTCTGTGGGTTCAAGTGGTTATTAGTGAAGTGATTATTGTGCGGGACTCTATTAGTTGACATTATTATTGGTGTGGACAAATTAACTTGAATTATTGCACCAGTTGATTATAAACTATTATTTGTGATAATTAAAGCTGTTTATTAGTGACTTAATTGGTGTCTTGTATTTTGCTTTTCACTGTAGCATACGGCGATCAGTTAGACAACCGTAACAATTAAATTAATAAATATTAAATTAATTTCAGTCTATCTGAAAGTTTCTGTTGTAACAATTTCATCTAATAAATATTCTTATTTTATTTTCTCTAATTTTGATTGAAACTTAATAAAGTTAAACATTTTTGGTAAACTCTAAATGAAATTTTAAATATTACTTGTATTATATAATAATATAATCAAACAAGCCTAGCCTACTATTTTGAAGAAATAACATTTTTAAGACTATTAGCTGTTGGAATATATGCACATGCGTTTGTGAACAAATACATAAATTTATTAATTACATTAACATCCAAAGTGCTTGGTCATTAAGAACTCACAAAGTCTTCACTACTTTACATACACGCTCAAGGAAATGTGCAAAATGTTTGCTTTATTCATACCACAACAAATGAGAACATCCTCCACCAATTTATGGACACAAATACATTAGATGGATGGATTATACTTGAAATTACAACCTCACAGTAAACTTTACAGTTTATTTATATTTTTGTAGCACAATTCTGAATAAACACAAATGGACGATAGGCATATTTCTGTCTGTACACAACGGGGTTCTAACGTTTGTTACATCTAAAGATAATGACAAATATTAAGTATATAAGTAGAGGTTCATAATGATGCACAATCAACGTGAGTATAATAATTTTATTTCTCATTACAACAACTATTAAAAACTACACAATGTATAAAAATAAACCTGAAGTAACAAATTTTCATAAATACATTTTCAATCTTGGACGGATTGTGTTTCGACTGATTCTCACTTTTGTATCAGATAAAAACATTTGTTTTGCTAAAATATATCAACTGAGATTACATACACTGCCCGTCATGCAGTATTAAATGTATTCAGTATATAAACACTTTTATGACACATTCACGTGTCTGGAAAAACAAACTATACATGCCAGAATGCTGGTCTAACAAAGTTTTACAATATACTTTTTAGTAGTCACTTAAAATTCTTTAAAAAGTTTAATACAAAATACTATCTTAAAGTGAATAAAATATTAAAAAGACATATAAAGCAACACTTCTTTAGTAAGCTATATAAATATTTACAATCTATTCTACACTAATGAATACTGTGCGTAAGACATAATTTTGATGATAAGGAAAATCTTAAATTTGGAATGAATATAAATGTTATAACAAACATACAAACACAAATACTACCTAAGTTTGTTAAAAGTTAATACATAATATATTTAAAATTTTATTACATCGCACGTTGCAAATAAAAATATTTAAATAAGAGTATGCTAAATGCTCTGAAAAATATGGAATACAAGTATCTAAAAGGCAGATCTGGCAGTTTATATACAAAGTATTTTGATATGGCAGTTTTTAAGAATATCTGCATTAGAAGTTTTTATTATAACAGTATCTCTTTAAAAGAAAATGCAACAAGAATATACTTCTAGAAACAAATAATACTTCCACAAGGTATACACAAAAAAAATTATTACATGTCTGCTTAGATAAGGCACGGTCTGTTTGGGGAAGGTTACCCCACGAACAATGTCTGACAGTAAAACAGCATATGAAACATTTAATTTGTCCTGTTATAATCCTTCAAGAACAAAACAAGGAATATTTTTCTGTATAAAATAAATACATAATACTACCTACATCTGTAACTTGCACGGACTTTTGCTGGATACCTTTTTTCATACAAAGAAAACAAATTACTTCCAAAGCATATTGCCCCATTGATTTAAGAAATTATTCATATGACCATGCATGACAATAAACAATAACAACTATCTATTACACAATTTTAATAAAATAAGTTTCTATTTTTATTAACAACAAAATAAAAAATGTCGAATACACTTTAGATACAGCTAAATTATCGTGTATATAATTATATGGATTTATGCCAATTTGTTTTACGTGGCAACCATGGTTGTTCAGCTCACTCTAAGCTTAAGTGGTCTGCAGTGTATATATAAGTGTATGGTATTCCCTCAAATTTCAAATGTATCTCTTAATTTCCTTTACTTAATTAGCTACTGCAAAGTTGGTAGTTGACTAATAAATGAGTGTCTGTCATTTTACTCCTCTAAAGAGTGTGACCTGTTGTAATCGTTTAGACTACAGAATTGTCCCAGGTCAATTTTCGTTATCATTGTTTATCCTCACTACAAGCGTTACTACCTAGCAGTGTATGTAATAATGTTGAATCTATTCTTTTAATTTCCTTTCTCAAATTAGTGTATTGCAAAATTGTTAGTGGACTAGTGGCTGTGTGGTTTTAGTCCTCTAATGTGTGTGACCAGTTATAATAATCGTTTAGACTACACAAATTGTTCTTTATAACTGTTTATGCACACTCCAGCAGTGTTCATTGTTTATGGTCATTCCGAACCTAACTGGCTTTTATTGTATATACTGGTGTATGCTTTTACCCTCAAAAGTACAATTCTTTTTTTTTTTAATTTCTTTTATTATACTGGTTACTGAAAGTTGATAGTTGCCTAATAAACGAGCGAGTGTCACTTTAGTCGTCTAAAGTATTTCTCATCGTTTATGCTCACTCCATACTTAACTGGTGGTATGAGTATATACATTAGTGTATGATTACACCCTGAGAAATTCAATTTTTCCCTTTATGAAATTAGCTATCACAAAGTTGGTGGATGACTAGTAAACGAGTGGCTTTCGCTTTAATGTTCTCAAGAATGTGAATTACTGTAATCATTTAGACTACACGATTAATTGTTCTCAATTGTACATTAACTAGGTCAACGTACTATATCAATGCTTATGCTCACTACAATCTTAACTGGCCCGTACTGTATTTAGGGTTATGCTCTTTCAAGTTACATTTACATGAAGACACAAAAAATTCTTGAACATTAAATTATAAAATCCCTGCAAAACAGCAATAAATTGCATTAGTTTCAACATGTTGTTGACACTAAATTATTGATGTCAACAAGCTTTGAAAATGATCACAGATCAAATTCTCTGACCATGCACAAATTATGTTTTTTGTTTTAACAAACACATCTAAACAGTTACATTCAAGAATGTTAGATGTCTGCCCACATTAAATGTTAAAATTTTTACAAAATTCTGCAAATTTAACCTGCTTCTGCTTCATCCACGCATTTGAAACTTTGCATGTTTTGAATGAAATGTTGGTTTTAATAACACACAAGGAGGCCTATCACACCCAAGGAGGAAGTGTTATTTGATTTATCAACCAACTCCCTACAAAGACAAATATGGACAAGCTGCATAAATTCAGAATTAATGCTGACGCAAAGGCATATAAAAGTTCCATAAATATGAGAAAATTCTAAAACAGTGGCAAATCATGTTACAATTAATCTGGACACATGTCAAGTTAATCTGTTACCTTTTCCTACAAAGCTAGCAGCGGTCAGAACAGACGACTTTGTTAGTGATGTAGATCAGACATCTGGAAAATATTTCTGAAATTAATTCTTTTCGGATGAGTTCATAACTGACAAACGTTTTACACTCCACTTATTATCCTGTGACCTGATTGTTTACTAGTGTTATGGACATCAAAGTAGAAATTGACATAGTGACTGAAACTAAAGAATTGTTTTCGTATTATGAAATTTGAACACATCATGTGATGTTTAATTCAATATACTTTTTAATGAGGACATATTCATTGTTACGCTTCTCAGTCCCATCCTTCAGTTCTTTCCAAACAACTCTGTCCAATTTTGTTCACTGCTTGTTGGTTTCAATTGGAATTTCATACCAATAAAAATGTGAGCCTCTTTTTAAGCTTGTTTGTAGCTAATGTTCATATTGTATTCAGTTACCTTACCGTCGAAAACATGTTTATGTACCACGTTTTGTTATAGTTTTCTTTTCAGTCTGAAAATAATTGGTTTAATGTATTTTATAACAGAAAATTTTGAAATTCATGCATGAACATGTCTACACAGTTACATTCAAGAATGTTAGATGTCTGCCCACATTAAATGTTAAGCACCACAAAGTGTTTGTTTTTAAGTAATTTTGAATGTCATTTTGTGTCCTTTAGACATTATTTATTTTCCATGACAAATATTTCTACTTTTGAAATTCACTGTGAAATTTAAAAAACGTCTTAAGAAGCCTCAGGATTCTGTGCTCAGGATAATAACTTAGGTCTGACTATGTTAGAACATGTTATACTTCTTCTATTATACCTGCCTTTTCTATCAATTTACTAGCCCTTTCTTTTGTTTTGACTCCTACACCAGCTCATGTTCACATCAGAAAAATTAACTACATTCAGTTTGTCCTTAGTTCTTTGAGAATAGCCTTACCCATTAAAACAACTCTCAGAGATCAAAACCAATTGTGATTTGTAATTCCTTATTAAATATTTATTCTACAGAAAAATACAGTTCACTAATGTTAGTTAATGTACAACATAATATCCAAAATATTTCAGTGTGATTTATCAGTTCTTTTGCATAGCTGAATAACCAGCTCGTGGGACTGGCATTCTAAGGCATAATCAAGACTCAGACAATCTCACATCACATTATAAGACTTCTCATGGTAGTAACTGTGAATTGAATTACTGATAAGAGCTTTAATGGGGGAGGGGGTTTGGACAGTTTTTTGTAATTTTTTAATACTTTTTGAAGTATTTGTGTCAATGTTTCAACAACTTATTGTCATCTTCATCACGAATAAGACGCAGTGTTGTGATACCCAAACACAACTGTCGCTTCAACCAAATCTTATTACAGTCATCGAATGGACGTGTTATATAAACCAATCTTTTAATTACACAGGCCTGCAAAACTTTCAGGTTCACAAAAATTTTTTCAAACTTTTATCTGATTTTATAGTTTTTTGTATTGCTGAATTCAAATATGACTTCAGTTTTTCTCTATCACGTACTGTTTTTTTCAATCAGCATTGTCATTTCTTTAGTGGAACACATTTCCCTAGTGAAGCTATATTAGTGAAAGTCCATTAAATAAAACACCAATTTTTGCAACCTGTTTTTAATTAGATCTGTTTTTCACAATAACTATTTTAAAAGTTATTACATCTTTACCTTAGTTGGAAGTCGCATAATGCCTTTTTCTTTTCCTCATGAAGCTGGGTCTGTTGCTTTTCCTCTTGTAGGACAAATCTAGATTTTCACGGTATAGCATCCAGCAGTAGACTCCCATCATATTAATATTCCACCGACCCTGATATTGTCTCTCCATTTCCTTAACATCCTGATGGAAGGGTTCACCTGCTCCTCGCTAACCACTTCAAGATTTTTGGGGGAAAAGTCTAAGTGAGCATGTAAAAAGTGAATTTTGATGCTCACTGATCCCAAACATATTAACGTAGTCAGGGCCCTTATTGTTTCCTAGTAAGTTTTAATGACATTTTTTAAACTAATCCAAGCATCTTTTTCAACCTCTGTCATTGCAAGCATGAAGTTTTCATCTTTCATTAGTCTTTGTATATCTGGCCCAACAAAGACTACTTTTTTTAATTTTGCTTCTGACAAGTGAGGAAACTTGATCAACAGGATCTTAAAACAGTTTCCTTCTTTACGTAAAGCTTTTATAAACTGTTTCATAAGCCCCAGTTTCATATGGAGTGAAGGTAAAAGTATTTTCTTCGAGTCGACAAAACTTTTACATACAATATTCTTGCTTCCAGGTTCAAGAGATTTCCTTACAGGTCAGTTTCAAGTGAACTGAGTGGCCAAAGTGAAGCATACTGGCAGTTAAGCATTCATTCACTAATGCTAGTAAATATTTTGGGTTAAGTGATAAAAATCAATTTTTTTAAATAATATTAAAAATAAAAACCATCACTAAAGGAAATTAATTTAACTAATTGTTAACAGAAAGCTTACGTGACATTTTATTACTTATTATTAGCCTTGTGTTTAATAATTGAGCCAAAATTTAACAAATGCTGAATGCAAACCTTGAGTAACCTCTTGATATATGAAAATGGAAAATATACATTTTTCGAGAAAACCGTACGTGATGGAAAAATTCTGATGCGATTTTTGAATTCTGCGCCAAAAAATACATTAAGGGAGGATAAAATTATGAAATTTTTTTTCATCACAGGACTGTGTTATTATCCAGAAGATGACAACAAACTGTCAAAACTTTAAAACAAATATTTTAAATTCTGTACAGCAAATTGCCCAACCTCCTTAAATCTTTCACATCGACATACCAAAAAGGCACAACAGCCTTCTAATATTTAATATCTAAAGTATGAATGTGAATATTAATATTAATTTTTTTTTAGTTTTCACTAAAAAGTTGCTAATGAATATGTGACAATGGCTCTTTTCATACAATGAAATATTTCACAAAAACCGGCTGTACCAAGTAATAAATATATAACCACTTATACTATTTACACACACACACACACACACACACACACACACACACACACACACACACACACACACACACACACACACACACACACACACACACACACACACACATATATTTACAGTAGTTTTATATTTTGATGAGAATTATCAAAGGCACTCTGCCGTGTATAATGATATACACTAAATCTTCTGAAATTGAACTGGCACTTTGTTGTGAATTCAGAACAGACTGCTGATGACAATATATTTACTACTGTATTATCTAACACATGACTTTAATCAAATTAAATAAATAAAAAAATTTAAGCAACACTTGTTTAAGGGGTGATTATTACTTGACAATTTTTGAATGACAAGACTATATATTTCTATATAGGAAATACTTATATACTTAAATGGTGCGTGAATCGTACTAGTCTATCAGTATATTATGGTGGAGAAAAAAGTTTTATGGTGAAATTACTAATGTGTTTATCATATTAACTAAACATGTTATAAAGTTATGTATCGGCAAGCCGTTTTAGCCTGAACTGTAATGTGAAGTTCAAAAGCAGACTGGTTTTCCAAGACAGTAGTTGACCAAGCGTCTACCTAAACTCTGTGCTGTACAAATTGTGTCAAAAAAGAAAACATATACTCTTTCCGTTCTTAGTTCAATTCTGATGTAAACAAACCCACGTGGCAGATCTGAAACACTATTGGTCAGGGGCGTTGACACTATTCACACAGTAATGTATTCCGCGGATGGGCAAAATGTCTGTATGTTCATGTGAGAGTTACCTTGCCACTTAAATTGGGGCACGTCGTTTTAAGACTTCCTCCTTATCACTCACTGTATTCTGAATTGTATTGAATTAATATGGAGCCAGTTGAAAGGATATGTTGCCCATCACAACACAATATTAGCTGCTTGATATAAAGCAATTTATTGAGAAGGCAGTTTTGAAACAACGGCAGGCAAGCAGCCAAATGGAGTCATTGTATGCAGTATATAATTGAGGAAGCCTCCAGGTGGTCTAATGGCTAACACGGGCGATTGATATGCTCGTGGTCCCAGGTTCAATTCCCGGCGGAGGCTCCGTACGGCGTGTACTCAGCATCGTGAGGCAGAACTGAGTAGGCGCTGAGATAACAGCGCCGCCTCCTGGCTGTGAATACCGCAACTAGCGGCTGGTGGCGCATAGTACTAGCCATACACCGTCACACTAATACAAAAGCCGCGCGGTACGCCTTGGTTCTCAACGGACTGTTGAGCGGAGGATTTTTAGGATATAATCGAGGAAGATGATACGCTATGGAAACTGGCCCACATTATCGACGTCGTTGTGGACAGTAAACAATCTTATCGATAATAACGCTGACTCAAGTGATGATACAAGTTCAGACACAGATATGGAAGGCATTGAATTACTCTCTTGACAGCAACTGATAGTATTCATTACACTGGTAATAATCACAGCTTCTTTTTTTGTTTTAAATAAACTTTACTTTTTTGTTTGTTGCGATATTTAAACGGTGAATTAAAAAAAGCCATTAACTAGTGTTATAAAATGTTTCACTGTTGGTCGGACACTGTTACACAAATTTTACTTTGGTCAGGAAAAATTATTACAATTCACATGGGTTTTGTGTAAATATTGATGACGACAAAGTCATCAGAAGTGAACGTCTATTTTCCAGATTCTGAATTGAACAGATATTGAGCATATTTCATACAAACAACGTAAAAAAGAAACAAAGCAAAACATAAGACAATGAAACTCAACCTGAGTAGACAAACAGGGGCTTTTCAACCAGTGATGTGTATCCCCCTCCCCATGTGCAACTACAGTCCATGCTAAAACAGCATTACTCTCAATGTAAAAAATATTTCTAATTCAAGGAATAATGTCCAACAACAATAACGATAATATAGTATGTGCCACTTATTAGAATCATTTGATAATTGAATAAACTGTATTAATAAATCAAATGCTCAACCTTTTAGGCCCTACCGGTTTCACTGTGAAAAACCACTGTTTAATTATATGTTCTCAGAGCATCCCACTGGTTTGTGTTAAACCATAGTCTCCACTGTACGGTGGTCCTGTGTAGTTTAGGAATTTTGAGCCCTATAGGCGAAAGTTATGCTGGTGGAGTCTATTCAACAAATGAAAAATGTTGGAAAACCAATTTAATCATTGCACCAGTCACTTTCATCATCATCTTCAAGGGTTAAACCAAGGATAATGAACCAAGGTTCCAGTCTCAAATAGACCAAGACCAGAGCTGGTCACTCTAGCGCTTCCTCAGATGTCCCACACCTCTCCGTCCCCTCGGCGTAAGTTCCATAGTTGTTTGTGGGGATGCGGCAGTCATCCATTCAGCAAAGATGTTCCCACCGATTCAGCCGATACTAGGCGATCCTGTCGAGTATACTCATAATATTCAGTTCCTGCCGTATATCTGTGTTTCTTCTATGATCATGGATAGTATACCCTGCCACGTGCCTGAGAAATCTCATTTCAGCCGCTTAGATGCAACTGGCCTGGGCCTTTCATTAAAGTCCAATTCTCAGACCCATAAAGAAGTGTGGGAAGAGCCATCAGCTTGTAAAATTGTAGGCATGTTCCTTTACTTGCTGACTTAAGAGTCCGCATAATGGTCCCACACATAAGGTTGAACTTATGTAACTTATTCGCAATGTCGTTGCATGGAATATAAGACACAGTGTACCCAAGTGTTAAAAATTGCTAACTTGTTCCAGGAACCAGCCACTTTAATAAGTAAATTAATAATAAAATGTTATTTTAACTGGGAATGGTCTGGCAGGAGAAACCTATGAAAAACTGTTTGACTGATTAACTAATAAACGTACAGCAGATTTCACTTTGTTTAATGAGAAGTGTATTTGCGATAGTCCTTTTAAGATGGAACCTGATGGACGAATTCCAAATTTGTGAAATTTTGTACAGAAAATGTCAATGTTTGGAAGTGCATACACCTGTTAAAACATGTTCTCCACAATGAAATTAATCAAGAACTACAGCATAAGTCGCCTCACAGATTCTTCACTACTTCACCTACTGAGATTAGCAACAACTCAGTTCGATGTGGACATTCCTGTTTTAATGGCTGCAGTATATCGACCTCAGTTCTCACACTGAAGATTTTATGTAAATGTACAATGTTTAATATCTTTCTTGTACCTTCTTATCTTATACTGACATAATAAAGATTGTATCACTGATGATGTGTAGTAAGATAGTGCAAATTACCTCATTCTACTTATTTACAATTACATACTGATTTTTTATTTTTAGGTTACTTGTTGAAATTGATCACTTGTGATGCGGCCCACTGGTAGGTTCCTGAATTTAGCTGCGGCCCTCAGGTGCTTCTATGTTGGAAACCACTGGTCTACTATGATTAAAATGCAATTCACTCAAAAGCAATGAAATGTGTGAACAATAATCATAAATACATCCTCAAAATCCGTAGTGACCGTCAATCAACGAATTTTTTTTGGCAGAAGGTTTGTGAGGATCGGTCAATAAATATAACAAAAATTTTAAATTATTTGTGTTGACGTTTCGACAATATTTATTGTCGTCATCGGGACCTGTGTATGAATACAAACACAACAGAACAATTATTTGAGTGAACATGTTTGTGTATGTGAGTGTGTGTGCATATGTGTGTATCCTTGTGTATGTGAAGGAGTTGAGACAGTTTGTTTTACATCATCAAATGTTTTCTTTAAATACAATGAGAAAATTATAATATCACAGAACTTAATTTATACAATATTACAATTTAAATTACTCATAATTTAATGGTATTTGTAATTAATTATAAAAGCAGTAATCAACAATTAAATATTAGAATTGGTACAGAAAACGTTTATACCTGTCATGTATACCTGTCAACATACAGCATAGTAAAACATATTATAGCTAAATACAGATTATAGGGAATACATGTTCTGTTCAATTATGTAATTATTAACAGTTATTAATTTATAATTAATTACAAATACCATTACATTATGAGTAATTTAAAATGTAATATTGTCTAAATTAAGTTCTGTGATATTTTAATTTTCTCGATGTATTTAAAGAAAACATTTGATGATGTAAAACAAACTGTCTCAACTCCTTCACATATATGTACAAGGATACACCACGTTCACTCAAATAATTGTTCTGTTGTGTTTGACATTTCTTTTGTATTCATACACATGTCCTGATGATGACAATAAATACTGTCGAAATGTCGACACAAATAATTTAAAATTTGTGTTATATTTATTGACCGATCCTCACAAACCTTCCACTAGAAAAAAATTCATATAAATACAATTATGAATATTTTGCAATTTGATTGGTGGTTCTGCAGCTCTACAGTAATCGTGTAGAGCCGCCACACCACACTTTAATGTCTCCATGTCGCACAGTATGGACCCAGCCCAACGTGATTCCAATAAATGGCACTTATTGCTATACATCTTTTCTGTATACTACTATATGCATCTACATATAACATAAAATAATATTAAACTATATACATATGTCTGAGTTACGTATGTCATACACGCATATTTTTTATGCAAAAAAAAAACAATACTGCACACATATTTAAAAACAGTAATCATTTTACTTAAAAAATGTGAGTCATGATGTGTCGCACGAGCAACAATGAAGCAACTGCGCGCGCGCACGTGCACACACACACAGCTGTCAGTATGTGTATGCTCAAACACAAGATACTCAATGCCAGCCAATCTGAAGCGTAAAGGAACGTTTACTGTGTATGCACTTCAATACATTCATATTTACTGTGCAACTACTTGATAAGAATTCTGAAACAAGAACGATATTTGGCGGTCATTTTATGGCGAATTCACTGAATCCTGATCCATTTTGTTCATGAATTATGAATTGCCAACATACAGTTCTTTTAAGAAACGTAATAGTCTTCTGATTAAACTTCAGGAATAATTTATTTTACAACCTTTTATTCATAAAATCACTTCAATACACGGTATGTGTTTAATGTAAACATTTTCAACAAACTAACAAACAAATCAGCTATTTTCAGACTTGAAATTAACAATCTGAAGAGTTACACTTAATTAAACAATGTTTTGGTAGTTTTTTGCTACTTATAAGTGGTTATGAAAGTGCAAATAATATGAAATTTAAACTGTTCCCTTTACAAATAGTTTAACTGAAATAAAAATACAACACTTTTGCTTTTTAACTCATGAATATAACCATATTTTTAAAAATGCTTTCTATGTATTACTGATATGATTCTATTAACACTTTACAAACGCTAGTGTCAAAGTTGTTCACACCAAACAAACTTTCCTTCATCTTGTGTTTGAGCTTTCTATAACAGACACTACTGAAACTGAATAAAGTTAAATACAATGTTAGTATACAAGCATTTACATAACTGGCTGTGTGGATACAGTACTGTGAGGAGTTGTCGGACGAGATCCTGCTAAAGAATGCGTTGTCGATGCGTTCAGTGAAGCCATTGTTCCCATCTGAAAAACAAATATTACGATTATAGCCTTGTATAAATGCAGACAGTATATGAAATGCACTGTGAGAAGAGAACCTCCCACCCCTCAAACACAGCTTGCTCACTCTGAGAAACAAATGGCAATGATTTTGCCAGTAAGTAAACATCAATGCAATTACATGTACAAGTTTTAGTTGTTGCCGACAGTTCACTTTAATACATATTTTGTTAACACTTTTGATGTCATCAGAGCCAAGACAACCTTGGGTTATCATATGAGATTCTATACAAAATCAACTGGAAGTTGTGTACAGCCAAAAAGCATACTGTACATTTCTTTGAACATTAAACACAATGGTGTGTACTCTATTGCAAACAGAAGAAATTCTTATTTTGATACAATTGATATAAACAGTTATCTGTAGGTAACATATTTTGGTGCACAGTTTGTTATTACTATTATTACTGATTATTTTGGTATAACTTCACAAATATTTACAAAGTATTTTCATAAACTGTAACAAAACTCACACTTTTTCAAAAATGAAAACATGATTTTGAAACATGTTTTAAAAAGTAACCTCCTCTATTCGTTACTTTGATATTTACATCATTAATATTGAGCAAAAATTATTATTAATTTTTTTTAAAAAGCCTTAAAAATGCAAGGCTTTCTGCTATTAATAGTACTGTAATAGACTGACACTTGAAAGTGTTAAAACATTACTCAAAACTAGAGGTGTGCTAAACTAGTATTTGAAAATAACAGGTAAGAACGAAACCGTTCCAAAAATAACACGTACAAACACCTGTTTTATTATACATATACCTGTATTATATTATTTGTTATAAGAAATAAATTGAAACTAAAACTATTAACAGTGTTACTTTACACTGTGACTTTACTAAGTTGTTACTGTTTAAAAGAAAATAAGAAACAAGAGAATTTACATAACCTGCAGCGGTTATTGATGAATGCCAAGCAGGTTTCAGAGCGCACCGATGCACCATGGACCAAGTCGTCTACTTTGCACAAAGTGTTAAGGATGGGTACCACAAGAAAATGTCCTCCCTGGCAGTAATGGTTGACCTAAAAAACGCGTACGACACAGTCTGGAGACCCATGTTGCTTCACAAACTTGCTTTGAGTGGCGTCGCAGGTAACCTTTTTAACTGGATAGCGTCCTTCCTGAGTCAAAGACAAATTCGTGTCCGCTATAATGATTGCCTTTCAGAGTACCGAATCCAACGCCAAGGGCTACCCCAAGGTGCCATTATCAGCTGCAGCCTATTTAACCTTATGGTCAATGACATTCTGGTGGCTGTTTGGTGTGTGCCGGGAGTACAAGCGCTCCTGTATGCCGATGACCTTATCATCTGGGCAACTAGCAGCCATATCATGGGTCTTGAAGCAACTATTAATAGTGCACTTGTTAAACTAGAAGAGTGGGCCAAACTAAATGCCATGACGGTAAATACCACCAAGACGACATACCAACTTTTCTCTCTATCAACAAGGCGGCCTACGGTCAATCTGCGCTATTGTGGATCGGAACTCGAAGAGGTGAACATGTCTAAATACCTGGGTGTTAATATAGACACCAGAATGACGTGGAAGCACCATATAGAACAGTCCGCGAACAGTGTGTCCAGGCGCTGCCGGCTACTTAAACGACTCACTGCGACTACATGGGGAGCAAATCAAGATGTTCTGACAACTGCATATAAGAGCTACATTCGGCCGCTATTGGAATATGGCGCAGAAGCAACTATTACTGCCTCCAATGCAGCATGCCAGAAACTTCACTTGGTCCAAAATGCAGCCCTTAGAACGATAACTGGTGCGCCAAAATCAACTCCTATACTTGCCATGGAGTCACAACTGCAAGTCGAACCTATCCAAGTAAGACGGGAAAAGCTGTGCCTCATATCCTGGGAGAGATGTAAAAGAGCCTACCAACAACGGTGGAATAACTATAAAACAGCGACAGAAAGGCTGAAAACTCAGAAATGCCCGATTGCGATCTATGAAGAACTCCAACGCAAATATGACATAGAACCAAATGAGGCAGCACCATTTATACGTCACCGTGAATTCTTTAGCCAACTCCCAAATGCTAACTTGAAACTCTTCGACCATAATAAGACCAAAACTGAGTCGAATGAAGCCGAGCTTCGTCAAGCAGCCTTACACACTGTACAAAAACATTTTCCCGCTGATCAGTGGATACGAATCTACACAGACGGATCCTCTATACCATCTACAGGGGCAACAGGGGCTGGGTTCTACAGCTCTCTATTTGAAGGCCACCTCGCTGTAGGAGGCCGGCTAAGCAACTATGACGGAGAGGTAGCAGCCATAAAGGCAGCATCTATTGAGCTTGCCAAGATCTCACCACCTAACAAAGCCGTCTTCCTCATAGATTCGACTGCAGCGATTCAAAACGTGACCTCAAATGGTGATACAAACTGCTCCCTGACAATTGAGTGTAGGCGAGAACTGCAGAACCTTGTACAATTAGGCTGGCAGATTGAACTGCAATGGGTACCCAGCCATGTCAACATCATGGGAAATGAAAAAGCCGACATCCTCGCCAAAATGGGCGCAGCACTACCTCAGCCGGAGACCCCCAGCTCATATGCATCTGCGAAAGCACGAATAAATTCCTCAATAAGCCTATGGCTAAAAGAAAAACAATTAAGAGCCTGTGTGGGAAAAAGATGGGCAACATTGGTTACGGACGGCCCCATCAACAGAACTCTACCCCGAGCAACTAGTGTTGCTCTTTTTAGAACTACAACCGGTCATGACTACATGGCCTCCCACCTGCACCGCATTGGCGTGTTGTCGTCTCCTGAATGTGTTCTCTGTGGATACGCTTCCATGAATGCGGATCACCTAATTGCATGTCCAGCCTTGATCTCAGACACGGAAGTCCAAGACGAAGATGGTACGGCAAGGCTCTCACGTCTCTACTGGTCAGCGCGCCGCCTAATGGCCCAACAGCCAAGGGTGGGCGTTGGCTAGTAAGTAAGTAAGTAAGAATTTACAGCCCTATCTCCCTTTGGGAATACTAATTTAAGTTTTCACTAGGAGTAAACATACTGACATAGATTTAATATTAAATTATTGATTCCATTTTGGTTAGTCAAATCAGTTGCGAAACTCAGGCAATGAAATTTAGAGTGCACGTAATAGCACAACAAATAATATCAAAAAAATTTATGTGAGATGTGCAGTGAAGTTAAAATTATCTCCAAAATCACATTAACAAAAGTACTATATGGCCTATCAGCCACTCTGTAAGTTATAACACAATATAATTCGCTTTTTCAAAATTTACCAAGTTGGTGACTAGTATAATACATAATTTATTATAATCTGTATTATATATTTGCATAACACACGAGAATAAATTTAACATCACTATGAATTTTTTTCATTCGTTAAAAACAGCTGTCTCTTTGGCATAGAGATATTATGAACCTCGCTGTTTTGCTTCGTTCCATACTTGTATGGCAATTGGTACATGCGCAGAATGAAGTATTCAGCACCAAAAAGTGGCTTTGTACTTGTTTACTTGTTTATTCGTTAGTTGTGTAGGGGGGTCCCGAGACTCAGAACCACAAGGCCGCAAGTAATCAGAACGGGAATTTCAACTTTTCAGTTTTCAGTTATCATTGAATAGGAACAGATATTTCAACTTTTCAGTCACTGTTATATCTGTTATACAAAAATATCGTTCAAAAATACCTGTTATATGTATATCGGCCCACCTATATTCAAGACCAATTCTACAGCTGGATAACTGTATCTATATGATTTTATTTCAGTGTTATGTCATTTTATTCACATTTAAAGAGGTATTTCTACATTTGCAAGGAGTTATATTATAGTTTTTGTATCAGGACTGTGTCTGATGTTTTTTTTTGTTAGCATCAGACCAGCTGATTCATTAACTCATGAATACTGTCAGTCGGTCATTTCAAAAGTTTGTACCAAGTACAGACTATTCAAACAGACATTTTGTACATTTTATATGTGAATTAGTTAAAATTTTACAAAGAAGATTATTTATATTTATTATTCGCTACCATGTCTGAGAAAACCAATTACTGAAATTTCTCACAAGTGAACAAAGCCATTAGTATTGAAACATACACAGTTACTAACATATAAATGAACTGTGATATACACAAAATACATGTGCTTTTCTGCTTAGTTTATACCAAAACAGCACAATAACTATACATACACATGACTGTACTGAAAACCCCAAAAATACATGAACCATTATTCCTTATGACAATTTACATACAGAATACAAACATGTCCCTTTGTTTATCCTATTTAATTTTTTTCAGTTTCCATAACAACCACATTTCAAAATTTTCTACGTGTAATTAGCACATACAATTCCACATATAGTGCATACAATACATACATTAAAAAACATGTAACACCAAAAAAGAAACTGAAAATAGTTCAGTAACAATGGCAGTTTAAGATGAATTCTTTGTTTTCTGGTGCATGTTAAAATTTGTTATAATCGCTGAGTAAATATCAATAAGTTAGCTTTATTTTTAAATCTTGAATCCTATCTCTCACTGTAAAGACAAATTTATTTAACACAACTGAATACTTTCTCCACTGCATATTGTGGGTTCAACATTACCTTCATTTCTTATTACTATACACAATTTAAATTGGAATAACAAAAATGCGGGTATTTCAACTTTCAGAATTACACAAAGAATTAAGCGGAGTTGGAACATGAAAAACGGTAAACAAAAAATTCACTTTACTGTTTTTTGACTTAAAATCGGTGAGTTTTAATATTTTTTAAATAATTTTAGTAAATCACATGTGCTTCCAGTATTACCTATCAAATCCTTTCGTTTCATGATCTACTCATCCAGTTTAGATACCTGGTATAAAATGAACCTGCTTAATGAGAATTCTTTCCTACATATAAAAATTCTGTTTTTGAAACTGTTATGGATGGATTGAAACCTCTTCCCATTTACACAGACCAACTAAAGACCTCTTCCCATTTCTTTTGTATCCAGACCTACTAAAGAAATTAGAATGGAACAATTCAAATCTAAATTAGCCATTCGATAATGTAATATAATATCGACTTGTACACAAAAAAATATTTTTATTTTAGGAATACTCTTGAAATAGGCATTTGGAATGCAGAAATTAGTTTTTAAAATAAAAATACTAAAGTTATATAGAAAACTATCAGGATTATCAGGGACTGAAAAAATAAATTTATCCACTCTAAAGTATCAGGATGAAGAATGTCAATCGAAGGAGAAACTATTCCAAAAATGATTAGTAAAGTCTCAGGACAAGACAGAGAGTAGGAGGAGGAAGGTGTCACCAACTTGAATGCAGAGCACAAAGGAAGGTGGGACCTGCCAGCTGCGCAGAGGCAAGAGCATAGTATCACATGATGTGGCAGCCAATAAGAGCCAGTCAATCGTTTCACTTACTGGCTATTGCAGTGTTACACTCTGTCTCTCTCTGCACAATGCGCTTTCACTTTTCATCATTGTATGTGCTCACGAGTACAGTGTCCCTTTATGAAAACCCGATAACTTAAATTTTATAGTTCAACTGCATTTTCCTGAAAACATGTTTTTGCAGAAAAAAGACTTCTCTTAAAAAACTATTAGAGCAGGAGAAATAAAATTTTCTGTAACCAACAGCAAAGTAAGAGGACGACATGGCCGTTGTCTTACAGTACACATGTGTATAATTTTATGATTATATGATGTAAAGATTGTAAACGTGGATTTGTAAAGATGATTAACTCTGTCATCTTAGAAAGTATAGTCATCTATGGCTCTGAAACTTGGCAGGTACATCAAAGAAGTTGCCAAAAGCTCCAAGCAGTGGAAGTGGCTTCTGGAGGTATTGTGGGGTGTTCAGACTCCAATACATTAGAAATGAGGATATCCGGAGGCAACTGCATGTTGACACAACATTTTTAGACACCTTAAATACAAAGCGTTTCCTATAGTACGGCCATGTGAAATAGATGCCTGGTGATCACCCAAAAAGTTGCTACACTGGGTTCCAGCTTGACGACAGAAATGGAGTAGACACAAGAGATCACGCAAAGAAGGTACATTTGAGGTAATGGGGAAAATAGGTTTACAATATAGTGGTTCGTGCAAAGGAAGCCTCCGTTATACAGGATACCAAGTTTGGAAATCAAGAGAAATGTCAACTGCAACAAAGTTAAGCATCTTCACCGTTTTGTTGTATGGGAGTGAGACTTGGAAAGTCACAATGTAAATAACCAAGTGTCTGCAGATCTTCATCAATAGGTGCCTGAGGAAAATACTTCAAATTTTCTAGCCAAACATTGTTTCAAATGAAGATCCCTGGAGGGTACAAACAAGGAACCCATTGCCGCCCAGATCAAAAGGAGAAAATGGAGGTGGACTGGGCATACCTTGCAGAAGAACCAAAATGCGATTGAGTGACAAGCCCTCTTTTGGAACCCTTGGGGAAGAAAAAGAAGAGGAAGACCAAGGAATCTCGTGAAGAACTGTCTAGGTGTACAGGATGCAAGAGATGAGAGTATTTGTAGAACACCTACAATGGACAATACAAGTGTATAATTATATATATAAGTTTTTGGTAATAGACACATACAAAGTTGGCACAATTTTTAAAACCAATCACAGACAGAATCCCGTTCAACACTGAAGGTATCTACAAAATTCCATGCAGTTGCAGAAAGGTTTACATTGGCCACACGGCCCGCCTGATTTCCACAAGAGTCCAACAACATGTCAGACATACAAAGAACTCGGCAGTTGAAAAGTCTGCAATTCCTGAGCATTCAGCCTTAACTAATCACATAGTAAACTTCGAAGACACATCTGTAATTAGGTCATGTAATTGTATTATGACAGATTGATCCTAGATGCAATAGAAATTAACAAACACAAGGATAACATCAACAGAGAAACTGCCACGCTTAGTATGACTTGGTACCCTTTACTTTTTGGTTTGATTCCACGCGGGTTGACTGACCGCACAAATAATGCACACAGCTTAATGCCTACAAGGCAGGGCCCACTTACCGGACCACCCACCGCCACTTCTACACTATATAACTGAGTTCGCTTGCCGCCGTTTTTGTCACTTATACCTGAGCATACTCTTTGTAATATGAGTGAAACGTTGTCATACAAGATATTTTTGACCGCGGTCCATACCGGAAGAAGACTTCAAAAACATAATGGACACCGGCCGCAGAAGCCTATGTGAGAATATACAAAGTGTACATATTTTCTATTTGACAATCAATTATCACGGATCAAAATCAGTAGTGAGACCATAACAGGGAGCAAACATTATGCTTATTTAAAGTTATTATGCCATGTATACAGAGCCTTAAATATCCATGGCTGACATAGAAAGTTCCAACTCCTCTTAAGTATCCGTTCACAATGTATACTCTAAATAGATGACAGGTGCACTATACTTACTGGATGCATTATGTTACTAACACCACCCAACTGTTACAGCATGCAACACAAGGACAAAGAATGAGTACACAATTTGCAATGAACATTATTTGAGTGCTATATAGATGTAACACTTAGTGTACAGATCAGTGGTGGCCTATGTTAAGTGGCAACATGTAACACATAACACACAAATATTTTCTTACTTAAATCTTGTTACATGTTGTAGAATTTATTGGAGCTATAACAATAGTAAATATAAAGAAATTATTTCAAATGTAACCCATCCAACTTACACTGACTACAGTCAATTCGTTTCGACTACCGATTTTACAAATATGCATAATTTTGTCCTCCAATACCAAGGGTTCAATATAAACTTATGAGCAATTATGAATATGATTCAGACAAAAGACCATCCTAAACTAACAGACATGTACCTAAATGTTTATCTTGCTCACCAGTTCACAAATAAATCCAAACATACAAGAACTTATAAAAAAATAACCAGTTTTGTTTAAAAATTAAAATTCTTGTATGATAATATAATTTTTTTACATTAATGAATCAAAAAATATTTTTTCTTAATTTCAGTAATGTAAAACAAAATACTTGTGTACTTGTTACCTGTTTTTAATATACTTTAATTCATTCACAACATATTGTTACATGAAAGATTTTATGATTAGTAACTTGACATCCATTAAATGTCTGAACGTCATTATTAATTATAATAGCATTATGAGTTTTGAAAAATATTTTAATTAAAACTATTTCAAAAAATAGGACCACACTTCAAAAAAAAATATTATATTCTATAAATTGAATTTTCCTTATTCAAATTTTTATTCTAGTCCTATAATGGTTCAGTTACGGAAGCTAAATTGTATTTATTGTACCAATTATAGTGATGTAAATATGGAAAGTTTAAAAGTAACAAACCCTGAGATGTGCCAAATCTTCAAGTTTCGTGAGAGCGCACAATTCAAGATACAGAGAATAGACAAGAATCCAGCCATAGATATTGACAGCACAAAATATCGCCCACAAGAAGCACATACTGATGTTGTATCCAAATATGAGATCATTCACTATAGAGAAGAACAACCAGGCCAGGAAGCGCAGAATTGTAAATACAGCAAAAACATATATCCAAGGCAACATTTTGTGTTCATACTCCTATAAAACAGTAAAGTAAATGAAAACAATTAATATTATGTTTTTTTTTACCATTCTCACTAAGGCTACCTGCACACAATAAACAGCACAATCTGAAATACTGTTCCAGACTGCCACATAAGGAACTTAATAAAATTTAAGTAGCAAATGTTATCGAGTGATGAATTTTTTTTCTGCAACATAAAATTTTGTTAAACATATACATATAATTATGGGCATGCAGTTGAGGTTTTGGTCTGGAGCCAGGGGCCAGCCCCTCAGATTTTTAAGTGTTTTCTCATAATTCTGAACATGTGCTGTTTTTATGTAATTGTGAAAGGTACTTGTCTAAATACCCACCTATTAAAATCGCTCACTCCATTCCTAATCTCGCACATATATAGGTTTGCATTCAAAATCCAGCATTTTAAAATAATTTTAATTAAACATAATTACAATCTAACCTAACCTAACCTAATCAAACTAGTTGCACTTCAAAGAGTAGTGTTCACTTCAACATTGGTGGCCAGTATTTCTGTATTGCACAAAGAACTGATTTAACTGATCTGTTTGATTAGTTAGAAACATAAATTCATGAAAGTAAGATTCCTTTTGTTCAATCCTTTTAATTCACAACCATGTATTACACCTCAATACCACACTATCAGTTTGGTATAAAACCATGTCATAAGTGAATTTCATGATTTAGCACGATCTTTCTTTTGCTTTTTTTTGTTAGGAGGCAGATCCCAAATATTGATAATGGAAATCACAAACAAATAAAACACATTTAATTGTAATATTTGTAAACACTCGGTTACTCACCTTCTTGTGACTTCTTTAAAACTGTCAATAACTACGCATTTCAAGGATAAATCCTCATCATCAGGTTATATAAAAACACCAATCCTTCTGGATAAATCGTCAAAAAATCCAGAAGGTCAAAAAATTTACCAAACATCACAGTATGTATGTAATTTAAACACACATCATTGTAGCACTTCACGCCACGTCGCGACCTGGTGCGCACCACTACACACGATCAATTACTATTTAAACCAGTATAAGTTAAATCGCGATCAAGTTAAATCAGTATGAGTATCTGAGTAGTCGATCGTGTGTAGTGGTGCGCACCAGGTCGCGACGCGGCGTGAAGTGCTACAATAATGTGTTCTTAAATGACATACATACTGTGATGTTTGGTAATTTTTTTTTATTTTTTGACGACTTCTCCAGAAGGATTGGTGGTTTTATACAACCTGATGATGAGGATTTATCCTTGAAACGTGTAGTTACTGAAAGTTTTAAAGAAGTCACAAGAAGGTGAGTAAGCAAGTGTTTACAAATATTACAATTAAATACTTATACACGTGACTTGGAGACTTTTAATACAATGAAATAAAACACAAGTGTACAATTACAAATGTGTTGAACAAATGATCATAATGCAGAGTAACCAACAATCTGCATTATAATATAACTAAAACAAAACCGGCCAATGGTGTCTGTTATCTTAACATTTACAAGTCTATATCCTTAAATATCCACAGGAATTCCTTATTAATATCCTTATTATGGAATTCACAGGTTTTGTTTTGAAATATTTATGTAAATACAAACAGAATTATCACTGTTGCATACCACTATAGAAAAATTATTCCGATTAGCACTGAGAAGCTTGAAAGCACTAATCAGAATAATTTTTCTATAGTGGTGTGCAACAGTGATAATTCTGTTTGTAATTATAACCACTAACACAACTTTCTTAATTAAAATTTATGTACATGTTTATAAACAAAATTGTCACTTATTGTAAAAGGTGACACCAGTTATCTAGCCAAGCATCTTGTAAATCACTAATTTTATGTTTAATTATCATTGTTATTCCCACCTAGTAAGATGTCCAGATTACCAGCCCTAGAAAAACCAATGTGACATGTAACAAAATACGGTTTTTATAAAAATATTATACTTTCATAAAAACAATGATATTATGGAAATAACGGATGATGTATAATAATATAACGGATGATGACAGTATACTATAAAACTGTCGAAACATTGATGTAAATAAAAAACAATAAAATATATTCTTGTGTCAAAATATAATTACTTGTATAAATTAGAACAACAATTATATGAGTAAATATGAACGTTCATAAAAAATTACTGTAATCTCTCAGAATTTCATCCCTCACCGTGAGTGCGCCACAAATGCATAAGCATAGAGTACCATAACGAAATTCCCCAATGTCTATTGTATTATATATACTATAATACTGTATTATAATAATTTTATCCAGTCTTCAATGTCTATGTTCAAGATTCTTCTTCTACATAAGATGTACGGTAAATCAGTTTTCTTCTTCTTCCCTTCCACAGAATATACGCATAGAGGCTTATTCAAAATTCCTTACTTTCTAAGTCTATGGCATTTCTCACCCTTGGTGTGTAGTAGTAGACCATTCTGGGTATTCTTTTGTTCCCCACTCTGTCTCAATGTCTTCCCCACCTTTCCCTCTATTTATTTCTTCATTGATTGGAAATATTTTTACATCATTTCCGCTATGCTCATTCCTCGTCCTATCCCTTCTCATTCACCCTTTCATGCACCTAAGGATTGTAATTACTGTGGCTTGTACCCAACTGACATCTTGCTCCCAAACAGTAACATCGGTACACCCATGACTGTGCTAAATTTTATAGAGTCGTAGTCAACATTACCGCCCTGATAAATAAAATGTGACAACTGCTCAAATAGGCTGTCATTTATTGAGATTTTTGTTCATACTGGGTAGGCACAATAACAATCAATAGTACTGGTTTTAGTGGTGGAGTTCTTTCTGAAGTGATTAGATTTACTTTAGATAGAATTCAGATTAGAAATGGTAGAATTCGGATCATTCAATAATACACACATATATATTTCAGGTATATGCTCCATTGAAAGGGAAAGAAAAAGACAGTGAAGTATTCTATAAAAATTTACAAGCCAATCAGTTAACTTTACTGAAATAAAATAGTCAAGAGTTTAAGTATTAAAACAGCAAATAAATTTATACTTCTGTTTGTTTTTGACAGGAATAATAAACAGGATGATAACTTATGTCACAACATCCATATAATAAAATTTGGAATGCTCCTTCACAGATGGAAGAACCCTCCTCATAGTAAGGAATACTTTTCAGAAATATTTTTTGCTTTACAATTTTGGCTATATATAATGGCAAGTTTTGTTATTCAGAAGACTGGTTATGTAACCCCCTTTTCTTTTTATCAATGATGAATTGAAGACACCATTTTTCTGTTAATCTCCTTTCAGCTTCAATAACTGCTATAGACATGGTACCATTTCTGTAATAATTATGCAAGTGAACATACATATACACAAAATAATTAATTTTCTAATTTCTTTACGATAGTAAACACTTTTAACATATCACACAAGCAATTATCTGAGATTCCAGTCTGGAAACCAAATTTTATTTGGCACATATACAAAAAGTAAATTACCTTGCGCAAAGCTATTATCAGCATGATGCTTGTCACGAGGACTGCCCACGCAGCGATCAGCGAGAACAGTGCAAATAATACCAACACGTTTCTAACTGTAACCAACATCACAAACAAACATTTACTATAGTTTGACTGTATTGCACCACAGGCTCAAACCAAATAAACATAAAAGCAGTATATGTCTTACCATGCCTGTTACCCACATACACGAACTGGTAACTGATAAAGTAGAAGCCGTAATGAGTAGATCCTGGAGAGGCAAGCGCAAGAGAATATAAGTCAAAGATGGCAGTCAGTATGGTGAATATACTCAGAAACTGGAAAAATAAGCAGTACTTTAATGTTCATGTCTTTTTAACAATTAAGAACTAAACACTAAAGACAGATTACGGTACACAAAATTAACAATCTCTCAGGTGCCAGTACCTGATACTTCCATGAGGTTTTGCTTTCTGCAATATTTCATGCAACAAGCAAGAACTATTGTATCTGTCACTTAAATCATTAAACCACGTTACCACATTATTGATACATTGTTATGAATACTACTTGCGATTAGCACATTAGTGTTTGTTACAAAGTTCTGGTGTGCAGTTTGTGAAGAGGGTTAGTAAATAACCCTCTATGGTAATAACCCTGTATGGTTATAAGTTCCCGAAAGCCTTATGACTATACTAGTATGGTCTCTGAGCTGCAGAATTCGCTCACTATTTTGAATGAAGTGCATTTATTATTAGAGAAATTTTGATATTACATAATTTTTCAATTAGCAGAAAACTTATGAAAATCCTGATTAACCAACTATTTTTTGTTTAGTACAGTAATTATTGTAGAGCAATCATACAATAAACGCTAAATTTGGATAATTCAAAACAATTCCATTTGTGTGGAAATTTCCCTTTAGTCTGACACCTTGCTGGATTTCTACAATTAAAACAATTTCTGAACATAGTTTGGGGCCATGAGTTCAACAAATTTTGAAATTTCCGAAACTGTATACTATATTCACATTTCTGTTGGAATTCTTAATTTCGTATCTCACATGTAATTTGCAATTTCATCAAAATTTTGTCTCATTTTTTGGCCCTGGCGTCCAACAATTTTGACATTTACAAAAATTAACATTACATTCTCATTTCAGACAAAATTTCTTTTAATTTTATATGCCACATGGTATCTATCACACACACACAGATGCACTATTCTTGTGGTTTCTAGAAGAATATTTTGTTCTTAATTGTGCATATTTTAGCATTTATTATGCACGTTTTTAATTATACAAAAACTAATCACCATGGCTAGTGTCTGATAATTAGAGAAGGGAACTTTATGCGTGAAAAAATGTGAGATTATGCGCCAAAATTTGAGTTTATTCGTACATCATTATGTGCCAAAAATCGCAAATTATGCGCCATTATGCAAGTTCAAATAAACGTTAATTTATTAAAATATCGCTCATATAATCCAATTTGGGGTTACGTGGTGTCCAATTTTTTCAGGGGAGACTTTATCACCCCTTATTTGTGTCTTTTTGCACTGTTAAGTTCAATCATACCGATATAGAAGCCCAAGTGGTCGACACGAAGGTTGTCTGAATATTCAGTTATTCGTATTTTAGATTATATAAAAAATTAATTTTATGTCCGCGCCCTATTAATAAAAAGAAACACAAATTGGTTACCGATAATTATTGATGTATCGGTACATGTGGAGTACGACATAAAATATAAAGCAACATAGCGAGTTTAAATAAAAAACATTGCTAAAGGAACAAAAAGCATTTATTATGTTATGTAGCAACATCACATCATGTATGTCCAGTACATGTGACAAAATTAAGTGCGTGAATAAGAGTTTGAACACGCAAGACGCAAGTAAAAAACGAATCACAGTTAAAGGCTTTAAGCATCACTGTATATTAATTGAAAATCAAAGATTAATAAATGTGAAAGATCGATGCGATACATAATACATAGTTTAAAAAAAAAAAAAAAACGCTTGAGATCATGCATGAGTCAGCAGGAACTTACATAAATGACCGACATCATTTTCACGTAAGGAATCAAACCAACGTAGAGCACAACTTAACTTGAGCAATAGCAATGGCAGTGTTTTCACTTATACTATCAAAAAATTAGCTAAAATTTCAATAAAATTAACCATTTCAATCAACACTTAAAATTTCAGAAGACCTCTCTCAATCAATCTGCTAAGCCGAGTAGAAACTACAGGAACTCTCGTTTGCTAGATTGCTTTTAGTTCTGACTAGTTACCGAAAGTCTAACTGTCTTCATCTGATGTTGATGCAATATCTACATCCATGTCTGAAGCAATAAAGATATTTTCATCGCTAGGAGGATTCCCGACATAAAGCCTCATGACAATATCCGCATTGCTCACCTTCATACGACTTCTCTTTGGAGTAACTACGTCGCCGTACGACGAAAAAGCCCTTTCGCAATCTAAGTTCGACACAGAAAAGTACATAAGCTTTAAGTATTGACTAGCAAATGCACTGCTGGTACCTCCTACAGCAAGCATTCCAACAACAACATCTTGAACGGTGGTGTTGAGCTTCTCATGGTCGCTGGAGACACCTGGACTTGTTAGCTTACATCGGACGTTCTCTTTCAAAACTGCATGAAGAACTTGATAGCTCTGCAAGCGGGATCCCGTACAGCACTGTCAACTCTTTCAACGCCTTCGTGACTGCTTCCTCCGAACTCGACATCAGCTTAACTGGGTGAAGCAGCGTTGCGACATTTCAGAAAAAAGATATGCCTCGATCGGAGTCCATGAGGCCTTGAAGACGAGTGCGGCATGAACGTGCAACATATCTGAATCTGTCTTCGACGTTCCTCTTCTTTTCTTGACTCAGTGTGGTCGTGGCAGCAGCAGTTCTCTTCCCTAGAACGTCTCTGATATTTTTGTGCTTCTCAATAACGGTGTAAGCCGTAAGGAACTCTTCCAGTTTTGGGTAGAGGCGATGGGCTAGGGGTTGCTCGTTATTTCCCAGTAGGCAGAGAAATTCTGACGGAGCTGAACAGTGTTTCTTTACAAAGGCGGCCTCTGCCTTAATGATTGCGACATCTTCTTTGGTTAAGGATTTAAAGTACGTGATTGCCGATACCTCCTCAGTTAGGGTCTTGATATATTCTACCAAGTCGTCACAATATTTGTCAACGTAGTCGGAGGCGAGTTTCCATGAATTCCAGCAATTCATAACGGGGACTGGAAATGACAGTACTTTCTTCTCCTTGCTGACTTCGTATTTCTTCTCTAAAAATTCTGCTTACTTGTGACGTCACTTCCTCGTGTTTTTGTAAACTTCTTTTGTTTTCATGATGAACTCATTTAAGCGTTTCAGGATTGTTGGGGGAATGCGCTCAAGTTTGTCTAATTTGTGCGGCCAGCACTGCACTGGGCGTGTACGGAAAATTCGTTGATGATACCCTGCAAGGCCGGAACGCAGGCGTTCATGTAGGCTGCGCTGTCCGAAGCAAATCCCTTCACTCGTTCAAACTGGATTTCGAACTTCGTAAGAACCTGCACATGACCCACAAAAAAGCTCAATTAACCATCATGAAGTCACAGACATTCAAGTTAGATCCTTCTGGTAATTTCAGAATTTTAAAATTCATACCTGTATAATATTTTGTGAGCATTTTTGGGCATTCACGGTTTCGAGCTCGGTAACGCTGGCACACACTATTTTCGGCGGAGTAGAAGAACTATCGGGTAAAATCTTTAACAATACAATGAATACTGCTCTGCCTCGTCTGTCGGTGCTCTCGTCGCTGTGTACGATGATGTCCTTACCAACAAGAGCGTTTTTCCACATGTCATCCTCCTCACTTCTAATTTTTGGCAGGATTGTATCTCTAATCTATTTGACAGTTGTTAGATCTCCTGCACCTGTAATTTTAAAGAACAAGATTACTGTGTGATCGTCCTGGTGGAATGAGAGGCAACAGGGGAAGAAGGTAAAGATAAATTAGTTATATTTACGCATGATACAGGCCTACATTCAGCGTAAAGTTAAGTTCCGATGAGATGTGTAGGAAGTAATTTTACAGTAAATTAAAAAACAACAGCGCCCTTTCTAGCGTCTGGCATAACGATAATGCTAACTCGAACAAATGTCGCAATTATTATATGCAGATTCTAGCCAGAATACTTGGAAAATAATAAAAATAACTAAACCAACAGACATGACACGGAAAACGGTAAAGTGGACCGCAAAAGTCTCGTCGCTGATTTAATTCTGTAAAGTCTTTTTTACTTTTTTAGGTTGGTAGTATGGGAAGGTAACGTTCGGCCGGGCCAATCAGAATGCAGCTTTCACAAACCGGTCGAACATGAACCTGACATGAACTTCCCATGCTACCAACCTAAACGCGAAAAACAATATATACAGAATTATCAGCGACGACACTACTTTTGTGGTCCACCGTACGTAGCCAACAGCTTAATAGGAGCAGAGGTTTTGTTATTTATTTAATGGTGTTTTAAAATTGGGATACTGGTAGTATCTGATGGATGCTATAAAGACGATTACGGTGAGAAAAAGGTGCTCTCTAGCCTAGCGGCAACACTGTCATGCGCAGTGGCTGGTTATTACGTCTGATGCCGATCTCACATGGAATTTGTTAATGTCAAAGATTGAGTAGTGTTTTCAACTTAAACAAGCCCCCAGCCATAAAAGTCATCAGACATATAAAAACAGCCACTGCGTGTGCACGTTATTGTGTTTCCAACAAACACCCTTTTCTCATTGGAATCGTCGATTCGACATCGGAGAAGAATGCTTACGGCTGAACGATTGCCAGCCTGTTAATTATTACGATAAGTCGTTACAATTAAGCAAATGCAATGCTCTTACTACATTAACCTAAAAGCTTTTAACAGGGTTCAATACATTTGTAGAAAAAAAAGAGCAATCAGCAAGCCTAACACTACACTTTTCTAGCCTCTTTGAGTTTGTTGTACAGATGAATTTTGACTTACCTTTAATATATTTGTTCATCCATGTACGCATTTCGGGGCTCTCAAGTTTCCTCTGCGGAATATTGGTGGCAAGAAAGGCTCGTACAGTCGACATCACAAATTCATCTTTGTTAGCTTTTAATTTACTAGCCTGGTCGAGAGAGTCGCCTATGTTTGCTTGTTTCTTCTGTTTTTCTTTATCAGCTAGAAATTTGATTTTGGCGTCTTTATGAGTTGTGGATTCGCAGTGATTGTCTACGGTGCTTTTCCTTTTCCAGTCAACGCGGAAATTGCAACACTGACACATAACTATTTTTTGTTTGCGGTCAAAAACATACATAAGTTCGTTCTTGTACTCCCTCACGCGATCATCCATGGACACCTTGTGCAGTGCCATTCCGTATTTATCTGGAATTCCAACAATAGTCCCCTAACATCACTTCCTCATGCGCGCACAACACAACAACAAACCGGGACGCACTGAGCGAGCTGCTGCAACCCTCCCCTTCCACCACACCCCTCTACCACTGCCTTCCGAGCGAGGGGAAAGACGGACACCAAAACTGGCAAAACCAACCGATTGTTTCCGAGAAAGTACGAAGTGTTGTAGGTCTCGCCTGTGGGTTGACTTGCGAAAGACCAGCTTATTTTTCGACGTGGTACTAAACTGAATAAACTGAACTTGTCGCGGCGTTTGGAGTCAAGATGACTAAGTGGCCATTCAACTGATATATGAGAGATTAATTTGTGCATGTTGCCCTCTTTACTTTTACAAAATTCGAGGGAGAAATTCCATTTTTTATGCCAAGAAAACACGATTATGCATGATTATGCGTCATGCGCATTATGCGGCTTCATGACTAGGATTATGCGTCATTATGCGAGTTCGAAACACCCCTAATTCATTATTAACGATCATTTTCTCATAATATTAGTCGAATTAAGGTTATTTCGTCACATTATGTGGTTATGCATGATGGATAAAGTTCCCTTCTCTACTGATAATACATGATCGCTGATTTAACATATTTGTTCACTGATAATCCCTCCCTGTAAAATTAACAACACAATGGACACAGGTTTCATACAATTTTAAAAATTAAAAGCTTTTCCATTCTTGATTTCTGTTTGTGTCCCTATGTTACACTCTAACAGAAACAGCACATTCCACATTCTTCCTGCCGAAATAACAATTTTTCAATTACATTTTGCTATATTTGATGACTGGAAGAGTAGGACAATAGCTATAAGTAAATAGCATGCAGCAAAACAATAAATGAACAGCCACTACCCGTTTTGTTTTGTTGCTGTTACTGAAGAAATATTAAAGTAATAAGTAATAAAATGTGATTGAATATTCTACGAACATTCCCTGTAAACAAATATACCCTATTATAACAGTATTTGGAAACACTACTTCCAAATTTGGACTGTAATTTGGAAACTAAAAATTGTATTAACCAGTAGTATGGCATCCATGCCAGCGGCAACAGTACTGGAAATAAGAGAAAATAATATTAATTATATTACAGAATAAATACTTTAGTTACTGAATAATTTTAAATCTGAATAATATTAGTAGGAAACTTCCCAAAGAAAAGGATAGGATTGCTTTCGAACTGCTGGGCACTTGCACCATCTTGAGTTGCCAGCTCAGACACCGGCAGTGTTTTACTGCATACGGTCATTAAGGTCACTGACCTCATAGTAGTTGTCACTGTACAAACTGTGGAGGGGGACACATCCGTCCACCCAACCTGTTGCCACTGTATAAACCGACAAAATGCTCAGTTAGCAGCTATGTTCATTTTTGGAATTGACGTGCAGCAGATACTACATACCTATTTGTTTTCTTCGTTTAGTCATGTGTTTCTCTATTTGTCTTTATTACTTTTAATTCAATTATTTGTATTCTGATTTATTCTGTGTGAGTATAATGAGAGTCAGATCCCGTTGAACCGGGATCCTATCCTTCTCCCAGCGAATAACAGAAAATGCTCTAAATAGAACACTTGGTACAAGAAAAAAATCAAATTAATTTTTAGGTTAAGTTTTAGGCCTATCACAACTGGCAACAGATGTTATATACCCATGCCACGCCACTGGTAAAGGTTCCGTTGCCTCTCTAAAGCTCTGACACCAATTCCATCCTTCACTGATCAAGACAGTGATCTTGATGAGATGATGATCTTAATGAATCTGAAGACATACAGTAGTTCACAAATGCATCTAGTAATTCACAAATGTGTTCTTGAGGTGATAATTTATAGATTTAGTACTGTGGGACATGCTGATACAAGTTTTCATGAGTTTAATTGGTGATCCCACTGCTTTAAATCACATCTGTACATTTTCTGTGTTTACCCTCAAATTTAACCTTCACAACCTGAAAATCCAGTGTGAAAAAAGAAGTGACATTTTCATCATAAATACATTTTTTGGGTGAATAGGCCCTACCCTTCAATTTTTCTGAAAAAAGTTTCACTGCCAAACCAAATACTGTTTGTCTGTTTTATCCTCTAATTCCCTATTTCACCAGCCTCCATTTTAATTTACTGGCAGTTAAACTGCCTGTTAACGTTTTAACAGGAGATAAACCATTTCATAAAGCTCAGTTAAAGATAACAGCTGCCGGAATTGTTAACGTAACGAGAGATATTTGGTCTGTAGGTAACTAACATCCCATTAAAACGGCAAGACCTAACCTTAGAATTACATCTGGTGTCATGTACATTATTTTTTGTGAAGCAGTCATTCGTGGAAAATACACATACACATATTTGTTGGGTTTCTGAAAATTAATTTTGTCTGTTTTCTGTTCCTTAATTAAATAATTTACTGTGTTTACAATTGTTGTGTATGCATACACAATATACATTATTGTGACAAGTTAAAATGGATAAGAGAGTAAATTTTTAGGCTAAATAAATGCAGGCATACTTGGAAAAATATCCAAATAACGATCAAACAAAAACCAAATGTTACTGATAACAGAAATAGGCCTACCAGATTTTGATCACTTGAATCAAAATTTATAGAATACTATAGGATTTCAAAACAAGTTACTCTCAAAATTCTTGAAGAATTGAGGTTAAACAAAAAAATCCTAAATAAAAGGAATAAAACAATAGAAACTCCAATAAGAAAAACTATATAAATATCCAAACAGAACAAATCATAAGTGTGGATATACGTAAGTGTGGATCGACTTGCACACTTATGCTGTTCCAAGAATAGTAAGACATACTTATTCTGGGCATTCTATTCTAATAAAGGTTATAGTTTCATCAGAGATACGGTATTCTCCTTACAGCTTTAGTAACTTTTTTTAGTTCAGAAAATAAAACTAATGCAAAGAAATTAAAAAATTACAAGACGACATGTATTTACCAGTGAATATATGGCCATGAACAGTGAGCCTCGCTGGATATCTAGAAAATATGCATCCTGTAATATTGGGCGTTTGTACCATGGTATATGCACAGAACGCATAGACCTCGTAGATCTCAGATTCGCTGAAGATCGTGAAGTGACATGTGAATACACTGAGGGCGTCCCCATACTTGGCGATTTTTTACCATAATTCATTTTTCACAACCCTGGAATTCTGGAAGCACACCACAATAAGATGTACGTTATGAATGCAATACAATTATTGTGTACATCAGCAATTACAAGTATTTTCCTTTTTTTTTCTTATAACACTTACTGTCGCTATCTTTCACACAAAACCTTAAGTTCACATTAATGTAGGTTAAGATTTTCTGATCTAGTACACATTTTCTGAGTAATAAAGTGTAGGTTTAAATGTAATTCTTATATTTACATACTACTTTAAGCTTATGCTGTATTAATAAACCTATCCTAGTCACTGCATCATTTACAGTAACTAATATTAAAATGAAAGTCTATAAAGCAACACACACACACACACACACACACACACACACACACACACACACACACACACACACACACACACACACACACACACACACACACACACACACTTACATATTGATATGAAACAAGACAAGAGTAAGCTTAGTGTTATACAAATGAAGCGTCTAAGAGGAGTGCTAATAGTTATAAGGAAGCATAGGATTAGAAAGTATTTAATCTAATAAGAGAAGGATTAAGACTAAGGACCTGATGTGGGGCTGTCTACAAAGAATGAACAGTACAGTACCAGACACGGGGCTTGACCAAGAAAAAATAAAGAGAAATATATTTGCAAGGGAAAAATACATGTCTACTTAAGATTCCTAAGTTTTATCCAAAGTTTACGCAATGTGGTTCTGACACAACATACCAACTTACCACAGCAGTAAACACAAGATGTGATTGAGGCAGAAGTGCACAACACAATACTGGCCCAGGATGTGAATGTTTATATTGCTGACGCAATGTTATGACTACAGAGCATTCTCTGCACAGCACATTAGATACACATGTGATATAAATAAATGCAGCTCGGTTGTAGTATTGGCAACATGAATTCAAGTAATTATTAGATGGAGCAGAATGGTGTACATTTCACTGCTTTTTAAGGATTTCATAAAAATATTAACATTAACTGGCACGTTATTTTTCCTATTACGTATTTAATATTTTAGAACAAAGAAATTGTCCATGAAGTTTAATCAATAAAAGATAAATACAGAGATAATACAACACCAATCAAGTCTAACAACTGTTTATCTAAAGCAGTGGTTCCCAACCTTACAGACCACCCTCCTGAGGGGCTCCCATCTAACAAGGACCTTAGGCCAACAAGGAAAAATGCAATTTGTTCTGTAAACATATTTATTACTGTACAATGAATTTTAGCTAATTTAATTTTAACTAATATTAATTAACTAAAATTACTCTTGAGAGAATTAAAATCAACTGAAACTTTCATTATTGTATTTGAGATTAATCAATGTGATTTTTGGACTTGCTTTAGTTTAAACAAGTGTGAAATTCTGTGCCGGTATTTCTACTATGTTGTCACTCGTGTCCAGCTGATTTCATTCTTTATTTTTATCAGCTGGTCACTTTCTTTTACTCTTATACATATAATTTGTTTACACTGCACTGTATACGCTATACTAGGTGGATATGTTTGTTTATACATACATCTTGATATCCCCATGACACAATACAGTAGAGTCTCGATAGTTCGAGATTCCATATAGTTACCTCACTATGGTGTGTGTGGTACCTCACTAGAAAAATAATATGTACTCCGAAAATGGCGGGGTATTAGTACCAGAAAAAAATCATCAACTCAAAAACAAAAAACTCTTGATTTATTTTTTTTTAAATAAGTTTCATGCAAAGTATTTTGTTTTCAAATATACACACAGTACAGTTTTTAATATTACTGTATGTCATTTTAAATTTTAAGGTGTGCATTTAATAAATAGATTTGCGAGTGTTAACGAAAAACGTTTTGAATTTTTATTTAATCCTCATGAATATAACCTAATTAAACAAATGACGATTCGTTTAATTTTCCTTTCGCTCACGAATGTTCTCGAAACCTCACGCAAATTAATAAACAAAACCCACATACACAGCACACCAGTTTACAGAATTTGTATATATTTCTTTTATATAATTACCACCATACACTTTACATTATCACGCAGAGACACTCCGCATTAGAAAGCACAGCGTGGGGTGCTCAGCATGCCAGCAAGTGCGGTAGATCCGCTAATGGCAGATAATACCAGCATTTTGAGTAGGTCGAGTTTTTGGTACTTTGAGGTTGGTTTAGTCCCAGTTACCTTGAACTATCGAGACTCTACTGTACTACAAAACAAACACACCATACGATGTCGATGTCGTATTGTTCCCATGAATATCAGCTGTACAATACGAGACTTAGCAGCTTACAATACAATAGCACCTACAGCAACAAGCTGAACATGGAGAATTGGGATAAGTGTATACTTGTTGGTTCAAACTTAAATATGACTGTGGAAATTAAATTCACAAAGTATAGCTGTTAGCTGTACAGTCTCTCTCTCTCTCTCTCTCATGAGCAAATGCAGAATTTCATTATTTCATTTCACGGTGTCAACAAAAATGGAGGAATAAATATTACGGTTAACCATCTCTTAAGAATATTTTTCCAGAGAGAGGGAGAGGGAGGGAGAGGGAGAGAGGGAGAGGAGGGGGAGAGGGAGAGATAGGGAGGGAGGGAGGGAGGAAGGGAGGGAGAGAGAGGGAGAGAGAGAGAGAGAGAGAGAGAGAGAGAGAGAGAGAGAGAGAGAGAGAGAGAGAGAGAGAGAGAGAGAGAGAGAGAGAGCAATTGTGAGGCTTGTGTACAGTTCAAAAACAATTCACTGCTATTTCTGTAATTAGACAACACAGTGTACTGGAATAAAAAAGACAATTACTGACATGGGGATAATAAAATAAGAAATGCCTTAGCACTGTTGTTTCTTATTTATATAAAAAACGCATTATTACTGTCTTGTCTGGCTAATCGTGAAACATTATTTTGAATAAATAATACAAAACAGACTCAGTAGGTTCTCAAATGTAATTTACATATCAAACTCTGACAACCGTTTCAACCAACGAGGCTATTTTCAAAGAGCTCCAAGAATAACCAAATACAATAGAAGTATGGAAGGGAAGGGAGTGTATGGGGGACAGATGGAAAGGTCAAGCAACTGGGAAAACCCAAGTACAACACAAAAGCATCATATTTTTAAAATAAACTCAAATTATTGCTTTTAACAAAGGAGGCACATAGTACTCAATCTGTTTAAATAAGTCTATCCTTTTCACTTATCGATATTTGCAATAATTTTACATTTTTTAAATCTAAAAAGTGATTATGTGCTACACAGTGTTCGGTGTTTATTTATTTTTTAACTGATTGTATTCTGGAATAAGATATATTGAGCTAACACTACACTGTCCAATATGAATAGTGTCACAATCTGCTCAACCTACATGCACATTTATATAAAAGTGAAAATCTGAGTATTTGTTCCTTACACAGACCTATAACCTATGATTGATCTTGATTAAATTTTTCACACTCTACAGAATAAGAGGTAAATTACTGGCTATATGAAAATATATAGAACCCACATAACGTCACGACAAGTAACACCGATGCATTTCCTGGACTGTATCCTGTACCAGTTCCTGGACGTGATGCAGTCTTCGGTGAAGGCTTTGCTTTGCCTACATGGTTCAGTCAAACAATGCTCAATGTTTTCCCCTCAGAATGCTACTTCATACAGTGAACAGACCAACTTCTGTTAAAGCATTGAAACCATAAATGGCGAAGTAAGTCAGACATATAGGGAACTTTACCAAAAGCTTGGTTTACTTGAGCGACATTATAGTACGAGAAATGGCATTATGGTATTTCTCAAAACAAACAAGGGATTTCTTTGCCATTATACTGACGACCTGCAACGCAACCAACTCTAACAGTTTATAGGAAAAATATCAAGACAGCATACACAGCCCAAAGTGATAATCTGACTACTAGTATAAATTTTTCTCCACACATTTTTAACAAAGCACTTACGCCTACATCGTGAGAAGACACCTGCCTAGTCATTAGTAAAAAGACATTATTACATTTAGGCATACAACTCCCACAACAAAGTCAGGAAGACCTTTTGAGAGAAAAGAATTACAGTATTAGAAAACTATGAATATCTGTAGAATCAAATGAACCTTCTTTAACCAACGATCAAAGAAAAGCATATGACAACATAATGGATTACATCAGATAGCAACAAAGTAAAGTTTCTTTCCTTGATGCTCCGAAAGGAAATGAAAGACATTTTTCTATTCATTTATTACACACTGAGAAGTCTTAAAAAATAAATAAATGGACTTAAAAAATTATGGCTGCTGTCCATTAACTCTCTAACTGAGCCAAAGCCAAACCCAACAAGAAATAAATAGCATTAGAAAATATTTACATAGTTAGATGTATACCTGGGCTAGGTTGAACATAAAAGCTATTTTATTTGATAAAATATGTTCCTGTCCTTTATGCTGCGTGTAGAAGCTATAATAATTCTGCTATTACAAACTGAACAACGTTCACCCCCCACCCACCAACTTACAACACACACCATCAGTAGAGTACACCCATATGTCCGCTGTCCCATGCTTTAAAATTTATAAAATTAGATATAAAAAATATAGATATTCCACTGCAGTTTTAACTTGAACATTTTTCTGTCTGCTGTCTATTATGGATATGTCTCATGATAACTTTTGAAAGCATCAACTGATTTTCATAAAACTTGACATGCACGTCCATACTTTTATCCTACAGAATCCTTTGGTTTCTTCAAAGAAATGGCCTGTGTGTGTAATGCAATATGTTCAGGACGACTGGTAAATGTTTGGCAGAAATAAAGTCTTCACTTACTTTAAACAGAAATTATGCCGTTGTACTCCAGTATATAAAAAATCCCCGATTTGTGCTTAATCATCATCAGATAGCTCATCATCAGATCGGAAATGTAACATTAAATGTTATTAAATTATGTTATGTCATTTTATGGCATTAAATTTTTTTTTATAATAAATATTACATTTGGATATGGGTTTAATTTCCCTTCAGTCTGATACCTAGCCCGATTAAAAAACTTTTTTCCTAATTTTTTAGTACTTTGTCCCTTTCTGTCCAATATTGTGAAATTTTCACAACTCTACACTATATTCAGATTTTAATTAAAATTTTGTTTAATACCCCACATGGATTTTTGCGATTAGTTTCATAATTTGGCCCATGTTTTGGGCCTTACCATCCCAAAAGTTTAAAATTTCTAAAACTGAACTTTATACTCAGATACTGGTTAAAATTCCCTGTAATTTGATATCCCACATGCATTTTTTAGATTCTGCACTATTTTGACTCTCACATTTTTGCCACTTGTCCCCCAATTTTTAGGGGGATCAATCTCAGAAAAACAACATGGGTATGTAGGATAAAATAATGGATAAGCATGCCAAGTTTTATGAAAATCGGTTTATGCCTTCAAAAGTTACTATGAGACATACCCCAAAATAGACAGTGAAATGCCACACGGTAGAGTTAAAAAACTGAGAACTTGCTTTACTGTTCAATTATGCTGCAACTAATAAGCACACCTGCCAACTTTAAAAATTAAAACAAGTAAGACTTCCAAATTCACCAAACACAATTACATAAGCAAACTTAATCTAAAACAAAATGTAGCTGTACAACAAACAAGCAAAACATCATATTATAACTAATTATTACCTAATAAATATTGTAAAAAAGAATTTTACAAGTACTCCTGTTTTCCACAAAAAATCATTACTCAAAATTTTCACGCATAAGTTTCAGTATCTGTTGGCCTAGTTAAAACATTTATAACATTTTTTTAAGATGAAACCTACTCCAACTAATATACTCGGAGTCATGATTTTAATAACACTAAATTAAAATTAGTCCCCCCCCCTCGGCACATCTTGCATTTATGTATTCTATATCTTGCACATTACACTTAACCAACACCAGGGGAGGGGTGGTGAACGGGACCGGACTTCTCCTCCCCCCAGATGGTCAAAAAAAGTTGACAAATTTTATCAATCTCTTAATTTTTAGGCTGTTTTATTATTTTTTCAGCTATGTACGCTAATATAATTGTAACTCTTTTTTAAATAATCTAATAAGTTTATTCACAGCATTAGCGAATATGTCTGAAATATAGAAAATCAATTCAGTCAATCAGCATCTTATAAACAATGTTTCAATAGCACATATTTTTATTGTGTTATTAATGTTTACTTTAATGGGTTTGATTTTAGGATGTTGTCACACGATGTTTTTCAGCCACTTTTAAAGATAGTCGTGTTGCTTAGTCTTAAGTTGTTCTTTCTTTTGTATGAAACTACCTTGCCAAGGCCAAATTCTAGATATGCCACTGACCATTACACTGATTTTCTAAACACTGATGTGAGTATGCAAATGTAGGAAGAAATTAGAATATAAATCTTTCACATGTTTTATAGGTTTCATTGTGTCATACTAGAAATATTGTACAACCTGTATATCCCATAACACATACAAAAGAAATATGATTTTTACACAATATGTGATATACAGGATTGATGTCTTGATCACGCAGCAGTAAAGAGCATTGTTTTGATTTCTAAGCAAATAATACAATGTCAACAACTACATATACTAGTAAGTCCATTGAGCTGCAGAACTCGCTCACTATTTTGAACGAAATACGTTTATTATTAGATTAATTTCAATATTAGATAATTGCTGATTACTCTATTTTTTTTTTTAGTAAAACAGCAATTGTAAAACAGATCATCATATAATAAATACTAAAAATTCCAAATTACTGCATTAGAGCATTTGTTAAATTTATAACCATAATGCCTAAATGACATTTAATTTATTCGTAACTTTTTAAGTTTATGCATGTTTCCATAGATATAGGTCTATATCTAATACTTTTCACAAATATACATACCTGATAACAATACATAGTTTTATTGTAAACACAGCTTACAAACATTTTGAAGGTGATACCAAAATTTGCAACGAGTGTTGAGGGATACTAATTCTGTCAAATTATTAAAGATAACGAATTTGTATTTTGAATAAGATTCCTCACAACTTAAGGCCCCCATAGACCTTTACAATTATATTAAAATTTGAGTTCCATTTTGGGGCTGTGGTGCGCCTAAAATTCAAAAATGTTTATAGTGACCACTACATTCAGACTTGGGTTAACATTCCCTTTACACCACAAATGGATTTTTACAGTTTTTTCATTGATCAATCTAAAAAACAATAGGCTTGTGTAGGGTATAACTATGCACACAAAACTGTTTACCAAAATCTGTTTAACGCCGGCTCAACTACTCCATTTGGGCTACAACTTTCCATTTACTAGAATTTTTTTCCACTGACAATATAAATAGAAAACAATCTCAGTGGCAGGTCACAGCCTTGTTAATCCCTATCAGTCCTACCTTAGTGTAGTGCAGTATTGCTAACACAGAGATTATTAAAATCCTTGCACTTTGAAAAATCACGTATAAACTATAAAAGTGCAAAAACAAACATCTAGTGGTATGACTAACCTCATTACCACAGCAAAAGTTACATTAGTACTGCAGTAATGATCAGATAGAGTGATTCACACTAGGCTTCTTTAGTCATCCTCTTCATTACTCACAACACTCTGCGAGGTGAATATCTGCATAGCATTAATGTAACCAGTTGACAAGAACTAGTACAGTAGAGAACAAAGTCACTGGCTGCACTTGTGATTTGTCGATCTTTTTGCTGGTACACTAAATATCGTTTTTATTTAAACGGTGTGTGAGTTAATTTTAAATTTCACAATGTCTAATCATAATCGAAAATTGCTGTTTTTGAGTGAAGTTCGTGAAAATTTTATATCCTTCTGTGATTTTATACGCAAGAAGTTTAAACGAGGCTCAACAAAATACTATAAAACATTTGAAAACGAAAACCAAGTTATGTTTGAACAGACTGCATGTAGTTCAAAGAAGACGACTGGAAACACAAAAAGAAATGACATAGAATGGCTGCATCTGATGAGTGGACAACTTCATGGACTGCCCTTTTGTGGTGCTCCCTGCCCTCCAGTTTTTCCGAAAGGTCTCAACTTAAAATGGAAAGAAGAAACAGAGCAACTAACGGAAGAGGAGACATATTATAAACTGCCATAACATTGACTGAACAAAGCCTGTGGGAGGATTCGTGTGAAAATATGGTAACAATCAACAGAGTGGAAGCAGAAACTTACTATAATGATTGTAAACTGATATGGTGTAATAGACCATTTAAAATGTTTGTCTTTCTGAATTTGTCTCAATATTCTGATTAAAACAATTTTAGTAGGCCTATAGCTTATTTTGTTTGTCTTGGATAAAGATTAACCTGTTGATATTAATAATCAATACATAAATGCAATTACACAGATGATTATAAGAGTAATTCGATAATTATGGTATGTATTTATTATTGTATTGGAGTGTTAGTGGTCTCAAATATTTCTACTAGTAATTTTGTACAAACCACTATGTTATCTTTGATATTGACGAGCGCTTTCGGCAGTCAAGCCATCTTCAGGTCATTTACCAACCTAAAGTTGTCAAGTCATCTTCAGGTTGGTAAATGACCTGAAGATGGCTTGACTGCCGAAAGCGCTCGTCAATTCCAAAGATAACATAGTGGTTTGTACAAAATTACTAGTAGAAATTATGATATGACACATGTCATAATAGAACAACAGCTACTTTAATAATGCAGTACAATAATAAAACTGCGAAGACTTACAGAAATTTGACTGCATTATAATGGTATGATAATGTAATGAATTTGTGTGTGTGTGTGTGTGTGTGTGTGTGAGAGAGAGAGAGAGAGAGAGAGAGAGAGAGAGAGAGAGAGAGAGAGAGAGAGAGAGAGCATTGACAGGTTAACCTCGTTTTAAAAAATCTCACTATACACACACTACTAAGTTATGATACAGCATACATAAAATATTTTCTTACAATTTAGAAAACAAATGTTAAATAATATTTATGCATGAAACGTTGAAGAGACGAAAAAACAATTTATAACCTGCAAGTTCTTGGATTTTCCTACGGTCGACTTGTCAGATATACCGCCCTTAATGCACATTTTGTCTGTGCGTTTTGCCAGGTGTGGCCTAGTAATTTCATTTCACACTTTGGCATTGTTTTGAATAAACCGTCCACCCAAAATTGACATTTGTACTTACAGAAGTGTAACAGTTTCTTATAAAAGAAAACCTACGTAGTTACTTTAAAATGATTAACCTATGGAAATACACAATCCTAACCTTTTCTAGTTATTACTACAGTCATTCTCCGATGCAAGTAACGGAAAAATTTTAGGTAACTATACACGAATTAATGATGTTAAGTCGTACGAAAGCTGTGTACAACATTCATAACATTAAATTGTTCCCTCAAAGCGTCTCTTTGTTTTTAATATAAACAAAACATTTGAATGCTTTACCGTGATGAACTCCTGTTATTTATAAGATAAATTTATTTTAGTTTCTTTTTATTATGAACACAGAATTATACTTATAATTAATTTATCACAGACTACAAATTGATGAATTTAGAATGAATTAAAATTAACATTTGCTTACGTTTGAAATTATAACACAAAACTTTCACGATACACAACTCATATACAAACAATAAGGCGTGGCTACCAACTACCAACAAAGTGTTAACCGTTAATATATAGAAAAGAAAAATCCCTCTGAATATTTCATATACTGAAATGTTATAATTTGCAAAATGCTTTTAAAAAAGTAATTTTTATACAAAAAGTAAACAAATATAGTCTGTAGTAACATGTTGCATATTTTACAATAGTTTCTTTAGATAATGCAGTAATTACAGACACATTTCTAGTTAACAATTATTTTACTTATCAGATCGTACACTTTGTGATTATAAGTTTCTTTATTTTTAAAAGTTGTGTAATAATTCAAATTAATATCTCTGATATATGCCGTTAATACGGTATTCTATATACGGTTATGACATAATTCATTCTTACTTTTTATATAGGTGAAAAATATGTCAGGACATGTGACTTCAAAATCGAAAGTTAGCTAAGAAACAATTTAGGCGTAGGTCAATATGGGATTTGACTGAACACATTCTTAATGAAACCTTTTTGAATTTAAAGTTTCAAGAAAATTATTTAAAGATATTTCCAAGATAAAATAATAGGCACACTCGCCTGATAGTTTTATATCCCCGTTAGGACCGTAGAAGTGCGTTGACGTGTCTATTTCAAAAACCTAGCCGCTTCTCATTCTCGCATCTATCAAAATATGAATCTTAGTGAATAAATTCATTTGCATTTGTTTTTGATTTAGTATTTGAAGGATATGAGAGGAAGAAAATTTGCCTTTTTTAGATGCTTTTTATCAAAATGAAAATCTTTATCATTTGAGTAATTACAGTTTTTACTATTCTTGGATGACACTTTTTAATATTTGAATAATAAAACTACGCTTGTCAAAAAAAAAAAAAAAAAATAATTTTTCCTCAAAGTGCTATTGGAATGTTTTTTAAGATTTGGGAAGCGAGAAAACTTCACAATTTCATCCCCTGTGGTTTCCTTTCTACTCTATTTGTTTTTTATGGTAGGAGAACGAACAGGCAATTTTTAATTTTGATCACATTACAACTATTTTAAAAACACTACATACTGTACCGGTATGTCAGGATTTCTGTGACCACTAGATTTTCAACAAGGGCATCAGTGTAGTGTAAAGGAACTTCAAGATATTACAAATATAAGTCCATCGATGTTCTCCAAGTGAACGCAAGGAAATAGGTATCCCAAAACAAAAGTAAGCTAAATACAACTATTACATTAACGACTCGGAACACAAAGTTTTTTATAAGTAAAAACATATAGTTTTACCTTACAACCTGAACCGGTTTTCACCTTTAAAAGGCTTCTTCAGAGGTAAATAAATAAAGGAATAATAATAAAGGAACCTCTGAAGAAGCCTTTTAAAGGTGAAAACCGGTTCAGGTTGTAAGGTAAAACTTCATGTTTTTACTTATAAAAAACTTTGTGTTCTGAGTCGTTAATGTAATAGTTGTTGTATTTAGTTAAGTAACAGACACGTCATGGACAACGAAATCCAAGAAAAGTAAGCTTATAAAGGAAGTCAAGAAATTATGAAATATTTGGTATATGTTGTTCCACAATATCAGAAGGAGGGTGACCATTCAACTTACAATAATTTTTTACATGACTAAGAATGTATTTGTGCACAGTAAGCTTCCTGCTACAGTAAACATGCTTAAGATTAACCAGTGTTACATCCAAACGCTTGTATAAGTTATATAATTATGTCTTACAGAAAACATTTTCAGAAAAATATTAGAAAAAATGTTTTAAGGAACAATCAATAGTCATTAGACTATATATATTTAACAAATTTGTCTCTCATAGCTGGTTTCACAAATGACTGAGAGTATTATGAGCAAGTATTTAAATAAACGTATATAAGTATTTTAAAACAATGTATTTAAAGAAGATTCCCTGAACTAATCATGTTTCTTTTTCTTTAAGTAAAAACTACATTCTTGGATTTCGTTGTCCATGACGTGTCTGTTACTTAAAGGTGAAAGCCGGTTTAGGCTGTATGGTAAAACTTTACGTTTTTACTTATAAAAAACTTAGTGTTCTGAGTCGTCAATATTATAGTGATATTTAGTTAAGTAACGGACACGTCATGGACAACGAAATTCAAGAATTTAACTCAGCAAGACGAGCCACAGTCCAAGCGTACAAGTTCACGACAGCCTCTGAAGAAGCCTTTAAAGGTGAAAGCCGGTTTAGGCTGTAAGGTAAAACTTTACGTTTTTACTTATAAAAAACTTAGTGTTCCGAGTCATCAATATTATAGTGATATTTAAAAACTACATTTGAATAAAATTAAATTTTTGCTACTAGTTTTTGACGGTGTTGTCAAGAAATTTGTATGTTGGTAGGAAAACAAAAGATCATTAGTCCTACATTTTGCACAGTTGTTTTGTAAAGTGTGTAGTCTTTAGAACACACAGTGATCAATTAAAGCTTTGCCTCCCAATCTCCTATATTCATATTTCACTATAATGACAAATTAATATACAACAAAATCACTTAAGAAGGGGTAAATTTATCATATAAAAAAATAAATAATTGCCAATACAAAAACTTTAATGTTGATGTATTCAATTAACAGTATTAATTTAAATTAAATATAAACAACTGAACATTATAGTAATTTGAATTCATGTTAGGTTAGAATGAGGCTAACATCTAAAAGCAGAAAAACAATGAAGTGTTTTGTGTGTGTTTTTTTTAATTTAGTATTTTATAATTTAAAGTGACACACACACACACACACACACACACACACACACACACACACACACACACACACACACACACACACACACACACACACACACACACACACACACACACACACACACACACAAAACATTAGAATTTGATGTGGTGAATACTTTCATATAGTAGTGACATATTTACATAATTATATTAGAAAATTATATAATGACACTGCAAGCTATTTTTTTAAATGTGCTTTGTGAATTTTTAGGTTGGTAGAAGAATTTAAGAAATAGTCATTAAAAAATTAAATAAACTCAAAATAAAAAATTTAATATAAAAATGATTTTTTCCTTTCTTTGTGCTTTACCTACAAATTATTCTAATATAACCCCTAAATTTGTAATGTGGTTTGAAGTATCCACAAAAACGTTAAATACGAGCATTTCCTTTACAATTATTCTTGTTAACGTATTTTGATGTATTAAATTTAAAATGAATTAGAAATTTAATAAAGCATAGAGAAAGACGCTAATTACAGAGAAAATGTGAATTTCTCTAGGGCATTCCAAAGACAGTAACTTGAACATAGTACTGGTACATTTCATAAACTACATGCATTCAGAAAAAGTAGCAGTAGACAGTTTTAACTCAAAAGTTAAAAATAATTTATTTTCCAGTCCGTATATTTCAGTGGCCATCATAATAAGAAACAATATCACAATAAACTTTCATGGTAGTTTTCTCAAGTTAAAAAAAATATATAGGGATAACTCATTAAACATTATATCCATTATATCCTTTAATTACACTGAAACTAGTTACAAAATACTAGTACTAGTACTAGTACTAGTACTAGTTACATTTAAAGTAAACTGATTATGTGTACATTTAATGTAATAAATAGTGTTAAGGTTGAGACAGAATCAACAAGTATCGAAAAAAAGCAATGAGCACAAAACCAGAGGGGAGCTGTTCTGTAGGACTCCTGAGGCTGTGATGGCGGAACAATGTAGAGGCCAACTTGTGTGAGTTGAGTATCCAAAACTGGAGACATCTGGTGGCATTGAGAGATGAATGGCAGGGACAAGAAGATGAATAGGCCATGGCTTTCAACAGGCTATAGTGCCAATTAAGAAGAAGACAATTAAGGTTAAGACAATGGCACTCCCACATGTTAGATAGTAAGTTCAATGACTTGATCTTTGCAAGTCTTCTAATTGACTAATCTTATCAAGTAGCCACATGTTCTCATCAATAAATGGCATCAACCACAAGTTGGTATGCTGTTATAGTTATTGGTATTATTAACCACAATGCAAAATCATCGATTTCACTAAGCAGTGCCACTTTTAGATTATGGAGGAGATCACTTTCCCAAAAAACCATAGAAGATGGTGACTCAGAGTACTTTCTTCTGATAATGTTGAATATACTTAGTATTTATTTAGCCCATCCTCAGAACTGGATGCCTTAAAGCCAAGTGTGTTTACAATGCACTAACTTATTATACTCATATAATGATTGCTATATAATTCAGATTTTCTGCTTAACAGACAATCCAGTTCTGTTAGTTGGATATTAAATTGTTGTTGTTTATTTTTAACATGTTCCTCTCCACAAGAGTTTGACATTCAGTATCTTACAAAGGAATTTTACCATACCAGAATATAAGTATCATTACTAAAGTGTGTGTAGTCCCATAACAATATAATTACATGTTTACTGAACTAATATTGTTTCTTTTTTAAGTTAAAAATTGTATTAGAAACAGTCTTTTGCTACTAGTTTTTGCCTACATTTTCTACAGAAAATCATGGTCAGGGAACAAAAATCATTACTCCTAATTTTTGACAAAGAATCTTTACACTTGTTTCATAAGTGTACAGTTTTTAAGACGTACAGTGACTGGATTTAAGTTCATATCTTTTTGTTTCATTGTAAGATTGTACTACTCTAGTCAAAATTGACCCGCTACAAGATAAATTAATATACAGTAATTAATGTACACTTAAAGAAAGATATATTTAGTGTATTGGAAAATAAATAATTGACAATTATTACAATGAAATTTGATTGCCATCTGAAATTTTAATATTGATGATATCAGGTACAGAAGTTACGAAAAGCAGAAGTTAGCTGAGGAAAAGGTAAATTTTTATTTTATAATTTTGCCTAAAATCTAGCTTTCTGTAGTCTGAAATAGTGCAGTGTATAATTTTTAATACATGGACACATCATGGTCAACAAAGCACAAGAAATTAATAGAATTGGTTGGACCATTTTTCAGAGGTGGATTCACTTAATTATGTTTGTTGTAAAAAATGCAGAAAACACTCATTCTTAAGCTGTTCCTTTTTATATTTATGCTTATATTGATTGACTCCTGCATTATTAAGAGGAAAACCTGACAAATTTCAGATATATTTGGCCTTTCTAATTATTATTTGTTTCTTGCAAGAAATATTTGATTACAGGTATACAGTATATAGTTTTAGTTACTGGCTGTATCTGTTTCAAGCATTATGGTATTTTACCTATCTTTGAGTGAGATGGAAATATGTTATGGGTATACAATGGACAATTGATCAGGAATTATGAAAAGGAATGTATAGTCTACAGATGTAGACACATCTCTAAGCTTATCGATAATGGCACTCTACAGACATTTTGAAATGCTATGAAATTAATCAAGATGAAATATGGTAAACGTCAGATGTTTCCACTCTTCATAACTCTACAATTCCACTACATTTTACTTCCACTATTATTTTCATTACATTCTAATACTTTTTCCTAATAAAACTGGTTTAAAAGACCAACATATAATTTACATTAAACCTAAATACTTAAAATTTGAAGGCACACATTGGCGTTATAAAGTTTTATTTGTCTTGCTAACACCATGGTAGATCCCAAATTAATCTTGTTATTTGAATTAGCCATCTCTGTAACTCCAACTTCATCATGCATGTTTGATAAACTGCTAAATGTCATGTTCTGGACGAGGCCTTTGAGTGTTTCCACCATTTCAGTGTTTCCAAACCCCATGATCATGACTTAGGACTTGAAAATGGTGGAACACTGAAAGGCCTCATCCAGAACATGACATTTAGCAGTTTAGCAAACAAACACGACGAAGTTGGATATCCAAAATTATCTTGTGATCCCAAATTATCATTTTCAACACTTTCAGTGGGTGTGGTGAGATATTAATTATTTCATGGTAAGTTTTTAAAAATGTTAAATTTACATTTTAATAGAAAAAAAAATTATTCAACGTACATTTAGAGTTAAAGGAAGGCTATTGGCCCCTTGGATTTGCCTGTATTTAATAATGCATTTTATATTTTTGCTGTTACTAAACTGACTCAATAATGTGTTTGGTTGTCCTCAACTGTCTATCCAAATTGTGGCTGTTGAGGACTTGGTTGACTTGTTGGTAGAGTTTTTCTGTATGTTTAATAACAAACATTCCAATAACTGTTATGATAACATCAATACTTGGTATAACGAACATTGCTATTATGAGCGTGTAAGCAAAATTTGTCATGAAAATTTTGTATTTTTATTATATGACAGTGTTTAGTACATACATAGAGCTGGATGCCATTGGTCCAGACACGTTTTAATACATTCCATCAGAGATAAGTACAAGACAGTTAACAATAATATTTGCAGAGTGGTAATACAGTGGGTACCGTCACACAGAGGACTGAAGGGGAATGAAGCAGTGGATGAGTTGGCTAAAAAGGGCACCTCTATAAAACAGAAACCTTCAAGACTTAGTACAATAGATGGAAGGATTAAACAACTTGAAAAACATTGCCAGACTTCCTTCCATTACAGAACCGAAGAAGACTTGAAAGGCAAACTATATGAAAATATATCTAGTCTCTACACTGAGAATAAAGAACTTCCAAGAAGACCATCGGTTGCCAATTTCTGCATGGCCACAGGACATGACTGCTTAGCAGGTTACCTCAACAGGATCAACAGCCTCCCTTCTGGGATGTGCAATCTTTGCGAATGCCCTGGAAACAAAATGACCAAGAACCACCTCCTGGTCTGTGAAAAACTGGATAAAGATAGACAAAATACAAAAGACCCACCCAGTCTTTATTGGCAAGCTAGATCAAGAATGGCGTGGGCCAAATTGAGCCATTGGAAACAACAACAAAAATATTATTATTTAATTTTATATTGGGAACTGAAATTTTCTTCCCATAGTAAACATGGTTTATGCATTGTACACTCAGAGATATAATTATCAAAATCAAAATCCACTTGTACAGTACAGTACCATATACCATCCATCCAGTGTGAGTCTTCTACAGATACTGCCATCTTTTGGATTCTGCACACTAGAGGGCTGCAATTTAACAATTTAGGGCTGCAACACGCTCCAATTTAACCCTACAGCATGTGCTCGCTTCAATTTCTACGTAACCGTGCCACTAGACTCTGCTTTTGTTCAGTTTGTTGTGGTGTTGTAAATCTGAGCTGAGCTTGGTCTGTCACAGTTGATCCTATTTCCCTTTTGTTGTGTTATGTTAGGCGTTCTCTCATTGTCTTGTAGCTGGCGTCGGGTTGACGTGTTGTTAAATTGTTCTTATTTATTGCTCTGGCTTGGGTTGGTGACTTGACCTGTGCAAACGTACTTCTCAATCATAAAATTATGAAATTAAAATTTTTTGATCGCTATATGAAGGTGAAGGAGCTAATATGACAGTGGATTCGTACACTATAAAAAATAGTGCTGTTTAGTTCTCTTGGTGTGACATTATGAAAAAATGGCAGAAGTGATTAAGATATCAGCTGCAAAATAAAACAGAGGAAATGGTGAAAGTGTAGCTGAATTAGGTGGAGAGGATTGTCGTCATGGTGACAACCAGAACAGCGAATCAGGGTGCCGAGAAACACAGATGTCCAGAGTGGAAGGAAATATTAGACCTATCGAGGATGACCAGAGGCGTGTTCGACAGAAAGTTGCATTCTGGTAGAAGACGCTTAATAAAAACTGTTTACAAGGTACGCGGGCCCTCAGTAATTTCTCAGTCTCTCAGTAATTTAGCAGTCTCTCAGTCTCTCGGTATTACTCAGTTATTCAAAACGTTACTCTGTTGCTCAGTTACTCAATTATTCAAAAAGTTAGTCAGTTACGCAGTTTTCTCGGTTACTCAATAGTTCTCAGACAGTCATGCAGTTTTTCAATCAGTTAATCGTATTTTACTAAGTTACAGAAGTCTACCGCAGTAATGCGAAGTGTGAAGTGATATAAGTATCGCTAGAACTTGAATTTGATACTTTAAACTTTAAGAGCATTCCGACATGCAAATTAAACATTAATAAGTGAGCGAACGACTCGATATTAGAACTTTGGCGCGACAATTACGAACACAGTGATCGATATCGAAGCACACTATGATTTAGGTATCACTATCTCAGTCGTGCGAACTCAGAAACAATAAGTGACTTAGCGATCATAACACTCGTGCTTAATATTGCACACAGTCATGATACAACTAAATTAAACATATATAAAACATGAAGCAGTTCAATGACAGACAATTATCTGTATACAACTACTAATAATGAATACACGTATGAAACACAAGACTCTATAAACTTTCATTATTAACAACAACACCAACGGGAGTGAATCTTACCCGCGAGTGCAAAGTGATGACAACACAAAATCTACGGAACTTCTACTTACATGGATCATCAGTGAACAGGGATTCTCACCGATGGAATTATGGAAATTCACTATCTCAAGTAAAATCCTCATGTTATTAATATTATAATAAAAACTACTGCTCTGTCTCTTTTCAAAGAAACCACACTTTGAGAATTTAGATCAATTACTATGATAATATTAAACATATAAAGCTATTCATCTGAGGCAAAATGAACGCATTAGTGTAGGATAAATAATATTTGATGTTTATGTTTATGTATGTCTATTTTATTGTATGTTATGTTTTACAGCAAGCAACGAAACGGATATATATATTGTGATTATATCCATGTATGTTTTCTTAACTGTATTTACAGGTCATAATTTATATTTATGTCTCAAAAGTTTACTTGAATGATGTTTAATAAATAAGTATTTATTTGTTAAGTATTCATGCGTTCATTATTGTCACTACCTCAGTAACGAAACACTAACGTTAATTAAATTATTTGTAATAAATTTTCTTATATCGTTTAAACGACACTAAAGAGTCTCAGTGATTATGCTAATCGTTAATGAATACAGTTAATTATATCAGAGTAATTAATATATTCACGTAAATAAAGCAATTTTGACACATTTAATCTAATTGGATAATTGATTAATTGGATTTACATAAATTAGCATAATTACACGTTGTAGAAATGGCTCCCAAAGAATGTGGGACTCCACAAATTTAAATTAGAGTAAATTTCTACATTGCAGAAATGGCACCCATCACATGGCAAAAGAGCATGCAGTAGTAGAATAGGTAGATTTACATATTTGTTATTAGAATAAGATTTATATGTGTAAGGCTAGTTTGACTGGATGCTAATGCGAAGTAAGGCGGCAAAAATGACTAGCAGTTCTGATAGTATGAACTTTGAGGTCAACAACCAACAAGGTGTACCTGATATCGAAGATGAAGACTCGCCGATTGAGTCACAAATGACTGAGGAGAGGTCAAACGTCAGAGCGCAGGGACAGGAGTCCCAACCACAACAAGAGGTGACATTACGTTCACTGATGGACTTCATGCGTACACAGAGTGAAAGCCTTAAAGTAATTAATGAAAATTTGAATGAAAACAGAAGAGAACAGAATGAAAAATTGGAGGAAGTCAGAAGAGAACAGACTGAGAATTTTGCGGAAATCAGAAGGGAACAGAATGAAAACAACAAAGTACTCAGCGAGAAGCTAGACAAACATAAGGAAGAAGTCACACTACAAGTGACTGAGCAGTTCACACTGTTGTGCACGGAACTACGTGAATATACTAGTACCTGGAACGACAACGGGAGCGAAGTCCAGCAGAAACAGGAAGAAGATGTGAATAAGAATTACGAAGATGTACGGGAAGCACGAGAAACTGATAACACTGTTGATTTCACAGACGTGTCAGCTACTAAGAAATTATCAACTGTGGAATTTAATGTAAGTGTCAGTAGCAACCCAAGAAACAAACGGATCAAGAAGAGAAATGACTTTGTTTCTTTGCATCTGACGATGTCAGAAGATGATTATTCTGATATGGATAGAGATAATAAAAGTGTAATACCATCAAGTGGAATACGCAAAAAGCACAAACTAAGCAACACAAGGATAGATGCTACATCAGTGAAACCAACGATGAAGTATCCAGCTTGTGGAACAGACATACATCGACTAAGTAGTCGAGCTGCATCAGTGAAAAGCATGAAAAGGAAGTTCAATATTAAAATGAACACTGCATGTTATGGAACTGAACACAAATTTAAGCAGCCATGGATGACGTGAAGCGGAAGGACTTACCAGATCCGTATGCATACTCGTCATGGACAAGGAATGTTATGAGAAAGAGAAAAAGAATGAAATTTACTGGACAATTCAAGCATATTGTAAAAAGTGGTACCAGAATGGAAAGAAGATTCCAAGCGCTCGAGGTGAGATTTCTTAGGAATCTAGAAAACAAGATATTATTACGTGAACACACGGACAAGAAAATGAAAATCAACGAACGCAGTTGTAAGAGGGTCTGGAAGAGACAACAAAAACAATTCAACGCGTACAGGCCTGGGGAAAGTTGTCAGAAGGGACGCAGTGACATACCTTTTACCCACCCTCAGAGGGAGAGAAAGAGACAAGTCATAAATCTTGGAGGTGTGAAGTGCAGCACGCATTGTACCAGTGTAACGGGGACAAACGGCCGACTGTGGGGTAAATGTGTGACGAAAACCACAAGGTCAGTACCCTTACTGTTTACTAACAAAATGCGTAGTAACGACACAGAATCAACAAGACATACTAATATGTCTCCACAAATTTAAATTAGAGTAAATTTCTACATTGTATTCACCAGCTGTTGGGTTTTCCAAATTTTATATCAAGACCAAAGATCTGTATTCTTCATGATGTTTTTGGATCATGGGACACCTTATTTCTAACTTTAACAGTTCTGCACACCCCTCATGCCATACTATACACCAGCAAACTCTGTTATATAAGGCAGAGACTTGGATGATGCCAGGCAAGTTCAGATTGGGAATATCAACAATGGAGATGGAGATAAAATATCTTCAAAGGGACAGAACCTGAAACTAAAGTGTAAAAGAAGAATTAAAAATTACACCGATGTAGTTACTAAATGAAAAGAAATGGTTACAATGGTGTGGACATCTGGTGGAAATGGAACCATGTAGGTATAACAAAACATATTTGAACTATAAGTAGATGGAAGAACAGAACAAGGAGTGACCAACAAGTTTACCTAAATAAGAGAGAAACGTCTGTAATTTTTTAACCCCCAGTTCTGATAAACTAATAATAATAATAATAATAATAATGATTATTATTATTAAATCCTTAAATTTTTAGTGACCGTCAATGGATAAATTTTTCAGTGAAGGGTTAGTGAGGATCAGTCAGAAATATAACACAAATTTTTAACTTATTTGTGTTGATGTTTTGACAATGTTTATTGTCATCATCAGTACAATTGTTTTGACGCCAAACACACAACTGTGGATAATAGATACGTGTTTGGCATCATTGAGCATATGTTTCATTGATCACAGTTGTGTGTTTGGCGTCAGCAACAGTTGTCCTGATGATGACAATAAACATTGTTGAAACGTCGACACAGATCAGTTAAAAATTTGTGTTATATTTCTGACCGATCCTCACTAACCCTTAAAATAATAATAATAATAACATGTTGCTTTATTCCTATTATTCACATTGCTGTCATGACTAAATGTTGCTGTTACACATAAGTATTACATTAAGCAGTCATTACTAATGCCTGAATTAACTATTTCCTGTTTAGGCCAAATAAACTTTTGTCATAAATTGTAATAATGCAGATTCAGCAATTAGCCCATTTTTAAAACCCACGGAGTTTGTTGGAAAGAAAATATTTTTTAGATTCAAAAAATGTGATTAATCTGTTTTTCATAACCCAAAAAACTCACCTTACTAAAAATCCCCTGCATTAATTTGTTTTTGTTTGTTTAATTTATTTTAATTAAACATTGAAAAACCATAGATTCTTTGTTTATTAATTTTTGTTTCAGCGGAGGAAGTGAACAAATAATAGCAAGGACTTTGAGCTGGTTTTAAGAGGGAGATACAACAAAGCCACTGAACACGAATCTGGAGATGAAGCACCATCTGACATGGGCACATTTCGATCAAATGTTATTTTTGAAAGATATAATAGTGCACTGAAAATTCCGAGGAAATATATCCCCCAAAGAAGATGTTCCAGGAAGTGATGTATCTGCCTGGAAATGTACTATTGAGTCTGGAAACATGGAGCCCCGCCTGCTCCAACTGGCACCAACAAGTACAAAAGATTGCTGGATAAAAATTCAGCTGATTATCAATTTCTGTAGATAGCAGAAGTTGAACTTGTCTGCAGGAAGTACTGCTCTGAAAGAGGACAGTTTTGTTAAGTCTTCTTTATTTTTTACTTAGGGTTCCTACTCTCAGAAAGTTAGTAGTCAGAAATAAACTGCAACAGGTACTCATTGATGAAGAGGAAAGGGCCTCCAGAACATCACAATTTTCATCAGAGTGTACACCAATTCCATCCCTATCATCTTTTAACAGTGACATCTCTTATCAACGGCAACCAAATGCTGAAGTGCTTGCTCAAACTGTACTGCCACTTGAGGACACTGTCTTCTTCAGCGGTGTGACAACCCATTACTGAGTCAAGGTTAACAGCCTCCGCCAGTTGTCCCGGTAAAAACTGGCTGGCAAAAAAAACTGACAGGTTTCTGCACATAAAAGTTTTAAAGATGGGCTATGTGAATTCTCTGATCCAACCCCTGTAACGGGACGAAATTTGGGTAACAAAATTTATATACCAATTTAAAATATTTTATTGTAATGAAGCAAATCTGATTAAAACTGTAGAAGTAAAGTTTGTTAGGCGGTGTCAAAATAAGGTAAAGATGTAACAAGTGATTCTATTTTTAACCAGTGAATCACACAAACGGCATGTTTTAAACATTATTTTATACGGTCCAAGTCACTTTATATAGTAATGATTTACCTTATTGAAACTGTCCAGTGACTTCAAGTTGTATATTTATAACGCGTTTCGAGTCATATGACCCTTCATCAGATAGTTATCACTCACAAGGAGATCATCAAATATTAAAATTCACAAAAACACAAAATTTTGTGTTTTTATTGTCGTTATGTTGATGATACTTTTTTGATTTTCAATGGTACTGCACGCCAGCTAAGCACTTTGAAAAACAGCTTGAATGCTGTAATGACAATATCCAGTTCACCATGGAAACCGAAGCAAATAATGAACTAAATTTTTTGGATTTAACCATAACTAAACAGCACAACAACCTGAAATTTGGAATATATAGAAAGGCTACCACCACCGATGTTACTATACATGCGGATTCCCACCACCCATATTCGCAAAAATTAGCAGCATATAATAGTTTCATACACAGGCTTTTGAGTGTCCCCCTTGTCGCTAACGATTTTAATGATGAATTAAATACAATTAAACATATTGCTGCTGCTAATGGTTATGATTACCGGATGGTGGATAACATTCTTAGGAAACACAAGGTTAAGAAATCCAAACAATTAAATAATATAAAAACCAAAAATAAGTACATCTCAACCACATACACGGAGATAATGCCCAAAATTCTAACGTTTGTTTTTAATAGGCTTGGTTTCACCACCATTTTTAAAACCAATAATAGCCTTTGGAATTCGGTTCGCCAGGCTGTTCACACACAATTAGAGTCAAGGACGGGTGTATATAAATTGATATGTAATGATTGTGAATGTTTCTATATTGATCAAACGGGGATACCTTTTATTAAAAGGTTTCGGAAACACACTCCACATAATTTCATCAATAAAGGTGTTTCTATAGATAATACAAAATCTAATTTCACATGACATTTAATTACATGCAACCGTTCGTACACGAATTTTAATACGAATTTAATACCCTTACATTATTGTAGTAAGGGTTGTTATATGGATGCATGGGAAGAATTTGAAATCTATAGTGGACATAATAAACCAGTTACTCATGATGGCATACTTAATGATAAATTAAATTTCAAATCAAACCCGCTATATGACACCGCGCTACAATCGATTATGAGATAACACATGGCGTGACACGCGTTTGCTCAGAGTCCAGTGGGCCTCACGCAGTGCACTGTGTCGGACGTTTGTATAGGTTTTACAATTGTACATATGTGTGTTTTTTGTGTTTTTGTGAATTTTAATATTTGATGATCTCCTTGTGAGTGATAACTATCTGATGAAGGGTCATATGACTCGAAACGCGTCATAAATATACAACTTGAAGTCACTGGATGGTTTCAATAAGGTAAATCAAAACGGCATGTGTTTACAATGATACAGCCAGTCTCCAACCAAAATGGTGATACTCAGTAAAAACGGAAATTTCAGTGACCAGGATGGGATGTGAGTAGAAATCCGCCAAGAACCAGTTTCAAAGGCGTAGTGAAAACAGAATCGTAACAGAGACGCTAAGGAAGCAAGGCCAGTCTCGAAGGAACAGTGGTGGCAGCCCGGGGACTTTGGGGATCTTCTGCGTAAAGGTAAGTCGTAAATCGTAGATAATAATAATCGGGGTGTAGTTTCTTCTGTTTATTTTTATATTTTCGTATAGTTACAATTGGCGACCCTGCCAGGATGCTTATATACATTTTTTTATATAAGTTAGGCCTATGTAAGATACAGAGATATGTTTGGGTATATGACGTTTGCTGTATTATCGTAGAGGTTATAAGAGGTTATGCCATTTGGTGGATATTATTTGTAATGTAAAACATTGTGTTAAATTCTAAAATTTTTTATAAAATTTTATATATATAATTAAAAAAGCTGGCAGATAATGAAAATGAAATTAGTTAGCTGACTCTGCCATAGTGAGTGATTCTGGAATACACTCTACTCCGGTGTCTACCGGTAGTAGTAGATCTAATGATGAAGTAATGAACTTTTTGTGTAACATGGTGAGTAATATAAATGAAAAAATGAAGCGATTCGCAAAAACATTTTAATGAACTAAGGGGTGATATTAATGAAATAAAAGAACAAAATGTTAAGTTTGAAAATAATATTAATGAAAAAATGAACGATTCACAAAAGCGTTTTGATACTAAATTCAGTGAAATGAAAGAACAACAAAATGTAAAATTTAATGAAATGAATACCAGTTTAGTAAAACAGTTTGATAAGCGTTTAAATGATGTAATTGATTCACAAAAACAAATGATCAAACATTATGATAATATTATTGAGAAAATGAAAGACCGGATTGAGAAGTGGAACAGAGATGCAGGTAAATTTAACAAGAAAAAAGACGACCAGGTAATAGATGATAAGGTAAATGATTGTGTTAGTGTAAATGATAACTATAACGATATGATGAATAATAGTGGTGATATAATTGAAAATGTGGTATCAGAGAGCTGTATATTGAATAATGGTAGTGATGATGAGATTGTAGTAGGAGTAGAAATTAGTGATGAGTTAGTAGTTGTTGATGAGATTGAGAGAGAGTGTGAAGAGAGGTTAGGTGAGCATGAGGGGCAGAGGGCAAATTTTCCCTGTGTTTGAAGTGGAGTAAAAACCACACATGTGGTTTATGAGGACAAAGGTTCCTCCAGAGGTTTTGTGGGAGACATGGGTGTCTCAAAGTGATCTCTTAATTTGTTGTGATATACCTGGTAGAGCCAGAAGGTGTTTTAATGATTTTCTGGTGCCCTTTGCATGGAGTGAGGTAGTTCAGGGGGGTTGTGATAGGTATTGTGATGAGAGATGGAAAAAGAGAGAGATAGAGATTTTTGATGCTAATAGAGATATAAAAGTTGGTGGAGATTTTAGATATTGAGAGAGGGGAGAAAATTGAAGATTTACCTTATAATAAGATTGGGGTAACTAGTGCAGTAGATGATGATGATGATATTGTGACTTACCTGGATGTGACAAATAATCCCAAGGGCGACTTGACCATACACGATGTTGATGAGGTATATGATGTAATACTATGGAGTAACTCTGTTGGTTATTATGGTATAGTGGACGAAACAAATTTAAATGGTCATTATATTGAAAGAGATAATATAATGGAGTTAAACAAAAAAAAATGTGCATGTACAGCATTAGGTTGATCTATGATGATGGGGGTTAAACATATGTGGATGATGGACATTTAATTATTTGATTTCATGGTTTTGTTACTTGGCTTGATAATATAATGATTTTTGGAGAACAATGATATTTTATGTGAAGTATATTGTATGGGGAGGGGTTAAATGTATTAATGTATTAGGTTATGTTATTGTTACTGTAGGGTATCTGAGGATACATTTTGTGGCGGGTGTATATTGTATTTTGTGTAGTAATGTTTATAATTTTGTTTGAATGATAATTGACATTACTAAAGCTTTATTATATAATTAAATTGATTTGAAATGGTTAAAAATGTGAATTTTGGTAAAAAATAAAAAAAAATTTTTTTGTTAGATTTGAATTTTAGAATAAATTTAAAATGATCAGAATTTGGTAATTGAAATGTGAAATTCAAATTCGAAATGGTTATTTCAATATGATGTATTTGTGAGTAGTTAAAAAACATGTGTTATATGGGTTGTAATGAGGTAATTGGGATAAAAATGGGTTCAGCAGTGCATTGCTTTGCACAATTCGTGTATCAACTAAATTTTTATTTGGCTTCAAAAGTATTGTAAGGTGAAAGTAAATGTAAAATGGAAGCGTTAGAAAATCGAATTTGTAATTGAATTTGAGTATTTTTTATTTTTTTGATATGATTTACAATTGTATTTTGATATATGGTCATATATTTATGTACGCTGATATGATACTTGAGTTGAATAATATGTGTTATGTTAGCATAATTGTACCTCCTTTTTAACATGTAATAATTGTAATATCATTGTAATATGTTATTTGTGTGTTAAGATACTTAAGATACCACAACTCAGTACTTTGGTCAATGCAAATCAGTACTTCTAGGAGGAACCCAAATCAGTGTAAGGATATGGATTAGTGAAAGGCCATGTGATAATGTTTTGGCTGTGTTGTTACAGAATCTGTGTAGAACTGTGGCGGCGAACCTGTGCTGGCCAGCGCGTCAGGGCAGGGTCGCCAAGTGCCTGTCTGGCTTTATGGTGTTGGGATCCTGATGAAGGAAGTCCAGTAAAGTCATGCAGGTGCGGCCACAGCCACTGGATTAGGGGGGGGTAGGTATCCAACTTTTAATCAGGAAGTAAGGGGGGTCGTGGTACCATATCCTCACTGATCCTTCTAGGTTTAGGCAATGAGAGTTTTTATGTTTTTGACATAAAACCTCTCATTGGTGGGGGGAGGGGTCTTGTAATGCGATAAAATTTGGGTAACAAAATTGATATACCAATTATATTTTATTGTAATGAAGCAAATCTGTAGAAGTAAAGTTCGTTATGCAATGTCCAAATAAGGTAAAGATGTAACAAATGATTCTATTTTTAACCAGTGAATCACACAAACAGCATGTGTTTACGACGATACAGCCAGTCGCCAACCGAAGTGGTGATATTCAGTAAAAACGGAAATTTTAGTGACCATGATGGGACGTGAGTAGAAATCCACCAAGAACCAGTTTCAAAGGCTTAGTGAAAACGGAATTGTAACAGAGACGCTAAGGAAGCGAGGCCAGTCTCGAAGGAACAGTCGAACTGTAAGGTCGTATTGTAATAGTGTAAGTAGGCCTACCTATTGCAGTCGAGGTAGGCCTACCGAGTTTTTATTTAAAAAGTGTTAAACTTGGAAATGAATGTGTGAGATCAGTGTCAACTAAACCAGAATTAAGAATGGAGATGTACATATGGACTTTTAGAACATTTCTGTGGTTTTATAGTGAATTGCATTTGGTGGGGCAACAACTGGGAGAGCACGTGCCAGATAAGTAACTAGGAAGGACAAAAAACAATTAATCAAAATTATTTAAAGTTGGTTTTTATTGTAAAATTATTCTAAAACATAAAAAATATTAAAATGATGAGATCTCAATAAGGGGGGGTAATTTGGGAGAGAGAGAGAGAGAGAGAGAGAGAGAGAGAGAGAGAGAGAGAGAGAGAGAGAGAGAGAGAGAGAGAGAGAGAGAGAGAGAGAGAGAGTATAAAGAAACAAAAGGGGAGGGAGTATAAAGTACTGATTTGCTTCTAAACATTTTTTGTCTTATGATTTTGTGTCTTATCATATTAAAAAGAAGTTAACAACATTTTATTAAAATAAAATATGATTGTGTAATAACAATGTGTTAGTTAATTAATACACCATTCTGCTCATAACCTTATCTCTGTATCAATAAGTTCACCTAGATGGCCCTGGATTTTGGTAAAGGTGTTAATAATTTATTTATCAAAATTGTTTCTACGGGGAGTGTAATTGGTTTCCACATTTACTCCTGAAAATGTGGTGGCGGCCCGGGGACTTTGGGGATCTTCTGCGTAAAGATAAGTCATAAATCGTAGATAATAATAATCGGGGTGTAGTTTCTTCTTTTTATTTTTATATTTTATTTTTCGTAAAGTTACACCCCCCAACCTGAAGGACCAGGAACATTGATTTCGGGGTGCTCTTCCCCTAGAGAGTTGCTTTCACCTCAGCTGATGAGCTCTTTCTGCCCTGTCGCAGTAGGCTAACTAACTCAGCCCATGTGTGGAGCCATTGGGCTACTATAGCCTCCTCTGCCTCCACAATAGATGCACACCCTGCTGCCGATGGCACCATCCTGCCCAGCCAGGATCCAGGATACCCCCAGGCTGTCCTGACAGCACCCCCATCTCTCGTTTGCTTACCGATCCACTCCGCTGAAGGGATTGGTTACCACAACCTTGGAGTGGATTGCTCGGTGTAACAGGGCCCACCAATGTGTAGGTGAGAGTGGAGTTGGGGTGGAGAGGCTGGTGCATTTCTCTTCTATGAAAGCATATTTTCGCATCACACCCCCATTTGGACCACTTGAGGACACTTTACAACACTATTTCTCAAGATATACTAACAGACCAACCATGTCTTGAACAGCCAAAATTTTTCATACTTTTTGTACATTCCAATATTGTTTTATATTCAGTACCTACTTAACTCATAATTCAGCTGAATAAAGTTTTGTTGAATAATAATTTTGTATAATGTATTATTTACTTACCTTAATGTCAGAGTTAAACGTTCCAAAGGTGGTATGTCTTCTCTAAAATTCTAAAATTTTACCATTTTGTAACTGATGGGTGAATGGCATTTAACATATATTGAAATGTCTCTGAACTTATTCAATAATAAAATGAAAATTTGGTGTTGTTTTCTTGTAGCTTGTGTAAATGGTGGAATTTTCCCCCAATTTCCTTTATTCAATATGGGGTTTACATAATATTTCTGGTTTTGAGACCTCCTTCTTCTCATGGGGTATGGATTTTTCAAAAAGTACAGGTCATGCATGTCCATTGCAAATGTTACTCTCCAGTGGGTGAAGAGCAGTCGTCCTACTGCTGGTTGCCTGTAAATGTCCATCCAGTTAATCGCCTGAATACAGTTCCAGAGGATGACTGGCCTTATGCAGGACATAACACCATAAGGAAAACCAGAAATAAGTAGAAGAAAATATACTCATACCTTTCTTTTCTGTTTTGTATGCTCATATTTTAGTAGTGAGTTTGGAATTGTAATTGTATTAATTGTAGTAATTGATTAGTGCTGGAAAAAGGGAAGACCTGATAAACTTTACTCTGGTAATTGACAAGTGAAGTGAAGGCAAGCCTTTAGGTAAAAAAGGAGAGTAAACCTCTGAAGGAGTGGATTATCTTCCACAACACAGTGAACAATTGTTTATAAAACACTATTATCTATGTAAAACAGAACACAAAAAAAAAACAAATCTCTCAACTGTCGGACATATGAAAAGCTAATGTCAGTAACTGTTCATTATAAAAGAAGGGTTAAATGGATTTGTAGAATATTCAGGGGACATCAGTAATATGAATATATTACTGTACCTTGATTTTCAATTTGTTCAAACCTTCAAACACATCAATAATATCTACAACAGCTAGCAGTAGCTGTCACAGAATAACATAAATGCTGTACATTATAATAATAATGTTAATAATAATAACATACATTTTATTGCATGAATTAATGGAGTGGTTCTAATCCTCAAATAATTGAAGCTTCCAGCCTGCTTTACTATAAGATTTATTTTAATATAATTATTTATATGCTGATTGATGAAGTCACATTTACTACTTATATTTCTATGTTAATTTAGCCTTATATTATAGAATTCATATTACTAAAATACATTTTATAAATTGTTCACTATGCTTCTAAAATCTTTTGCTCTCCCCCTCCTGGTTAAGAATTGCTGTATTAATGCACAACCTTAAAATCAAAGCTGAATCACTGGTTAATTAAAGTCACAGAAATGAACTGCTGACTATATAAAAAATGTACAGTACAATTACTGGACTTGACAAAAAATCTAAACTTAAAAAACATTAAAAAAATATTTCCTTCAATTGCATTTAGAATAGTTTACAACATTACATTTCTTTCAATAGTTCTACATAATATTTCATGTAAAATAACCTCTAATTAATTTTTGCATAAGTAAATCTTTGTAGTCAGATCCTTCACTGTGAAAAACTAGTAGTCATTTTGATAGTTCGCTTGTTGATTGTATCATAACATTGTCGTTTCCAACACTGCAGTAACTTTACAGGGTAAAGTCTTTGTTGGATTTATATCTTCTGTACTGTTACTGACTGTATCATAAACATCTGAAAGTATATATCATTTCTTATTCATTCATAACAAAAAAAGTCTGTCATAATTTTGCAAAGGAAGACTTATGTCCCTTATACCATTTTCAGAGGGCCTGTTATTCAGCTATGGTTTAATTTATATAAAATTAAGAATTTGTGTGTGTAAAAGCTGCCATATTTGAATTGCAACAATACAAGAATTATTCTAAATTCTTGGATTTCGTTGCCCATGATGTGTCTGTTACTTAACTAAATATAATTAATTCACTACCAGCTCGGAACACATCCTACAAATAAAAAACTTTGTGTTCCGAGTCGGTAGTGAATTAATTATATTTAATTATTCTAATATCAAGAACAGTGTAATAAAAATAAAAGCCACTTTACCAAGTCACAACGAGATCTATTCTTAAACTTGGCAACAACATTATTATGTAGGATTAGAATAACAATAACTTAAAATTCTTAAAACAACTTAATATATATAACTGCTTCATCCTTAGTGTCATATTATTTAAATGTTGGCGGTCAACCTGATTGTGATGTCTTAATACAGTGTTGTCTTAGATTCTGTACTCATGATGTTATCATTATTCATGGTTCTTTTTCCACTCAATTACTCTTGTTTTATTGCCCTGAGTATACAATACTTGCCCCCAGTTTCTTGAAGATTAAGTTTTAAGTTCTGATGTTTTTTATAATATTTCCAGTTCTTTATGAACCTGTCTGAAATTAGATGACATTTTAGTTGTGTAATGTGCCAAATAAATTATCATCAAATGTGTCAGCCTATTTGATTGTTAATACTCTTCAATACATAGGCATTTCAGAAAGTTGTGGTCTTTCACAGAAAATTTCTGGGAAAATCCAAAACGCTTATCATATACCATATGATAAAATGGTTATTATGATATAATAAAACAGAGAAGACAAAATGTAAGCCCAGTTGTACACTTCGCTCATCAAATATACTTATCATTTGGATGGACCATATAGCCTACTTCAAGTCACGCTATAAATTACATTGAATACTTCATTAATTGGTCATATTATGAGTGAACATGCCTTAAACACTGACCATCAATGAATAATAATAAAATTAAAATATTTGAACTTACCAAGGTGATTTATAAAAATATTTTTTTGTTTTCAGTCACTCAGTGTTTTGTACACTAATAGAACTTGAGAACTCAAATCGGATTCACTTTATAGCTCTGTATATGGTCTTTTATATGATATGCTATGTCTTAAGAATAATTAGGATATTTCAAAGTTGTTTAGAATTTTATTTTTTGGTCCATCTTGATATAGCTCTGAGATCAAGTTGAAATACTGTCTTGAAAATGCAAGGTACAATAATTCATTTACTGGTGTGGGCAAATAGTAAATATGAAACAGTAAATACATTCAAAACAGTCATTATTTTTCATGGTGAATGATCAGTCATGGCCATTCAATGGTGAAGTTTTTAACAAAATACAGATCTGCAACACACTACTAGGAAGAAAATACAGTCTTCATTAAAGTTTTAGAAATTATGCCATATATTTGCATATTCTGTAGAGTGATATTGAAGTGTATTTTTTAGGACTATAGTCCCCATTTAATGAAAATATTTAAATTTAATTAATAAAGTTGCATTGATGGTTATAATCACAAACAGAATTAACACTGTTGCACATCACTATTGAAAAATTATTCCAATTAGCGCTTTCAAGCTTCACAGCTCATCATCAGATCAGAAGTAATTTCCGTTACAGCTAATCGGAATAATTTTTCTATAGTGATGTGGAACAGTGTTAATTCTGTTTGTGAAAATATTTCATTCATTTCTATGACAAAGTGAGTAGACCAGTTTAATTCTATTTGCTGCAAATATTTTCAGACATATAACTATTCGCTAAGGAAAAGGTTTAAAATATGGTATTTGTACAAAGATTTAATACTATCAGCATCTGCAGAAGATGACAGAAATTTGTTCAATTTTTTTGGTACCATTTGTTTTATTTATACTGTAATGTACAATGTCATCATTATGGTTTCATTACTGTTAAATTTTAGATATCCATTGATGTATCACTTATGTTTCCATGCTCACCTTATTGATAATATAAGGAAACAGCAAAACAAAAAATTATTTTTCTTGTAATTTTTGTAGATTTATTAAAAAAAATTTTAATCTCCTCCTAGAACATGCTAGAAAATTTTTAACAATGAAATCAATCACAGCATGATTTTTGGTTTTGTCCATTTATACATTTTTCAAAACACATGACATGCACATTTCTAACAATTTACTAGCTGAATAAATCTACAGATAAATTTAGAAATTAACAGGGCTTTACATGAAATATGAATCTTACAACATGGTAAAATTTTAGTTCTAATGCTAAGCTAGGCTAGTAGGCCTACACATTTTTCAAGTAACTCTTGTTGATATGATGTGAAAATAGAAGTTATAACAATCTGTGCCCATAGAAAGAAGACAATTGAGTTTGTGGGGAAACTTACACTAAGTGGAAGAGTATGATCAGTAAGATGAATATGGAGATCAGAGGTTAAGAAAAATGAGGAAAAGGGAGAACCAAAACAAACTAGAGACAAAGGAGTTGTACAAACTTAATACAGGAAAGGGAAAACATAGGATCACATGATTTGGTTGGTAGAAGGCAGAAAATAATGGAAGAAATACACTATTACACATAATTAATGTCTGATCATTTGACCATCAGTGGTATAACCCAGGAGGGATTACCTGCCTAGGTAGTCCATTAGGGTTTAATAAGTAAAATGTAGTGAAATGTTTTACTTGACAGCTTTCCCACAGATAATGCCATGAAATTTGTGTACTAAAGATGGATCTACTATCTCAGTGAAAGGGAGGATTATGTTACAGGTGTGTGACAAAGGCGCGTTGTCATTTTGCATGCCATTAACCATCTACTGGTACTGTATCATTAAACATATTCCCCCCCTCCATTATAATCGATACTCCCCATGGTAAATCCCTGCTAAACTACTGTTAACCCTACACTATTTTTGATTATAGATAACCATAAAAAGTGTATAGATGTATATACTATTAAGTCACTTTTTATGTTTAATACAGCAGAATTTGGCAAATAAGAAGATTATGTGAGACGTATTTTTGTACAGTACAGTGCTAATATAGAGGAACATCAGCAGGAAACGTGACTAACTTTATATTAACCTGCAGATAACAGTAATTATGTTACGACTACTCACCAGTGCAGTGACTCACTGGTGTCTGTCAGTTGCTAATATCCTGTGAGTCAACAATTTAGCTCTCACATCATATGGGAAAATGACCATAACAATGCCTGGAGATTGCTGACCTTCAAGCTACCTGTACAGCAATACAAAATTTTTTTTAATGACATGAAGCTATTAACAATTTTTTGTAATAAATGAAATACAGTAGAGCATCGATTATCCGATTATCTTAGGACGAGGGTCCGTTCGGATAATAGATCGTAAATTGGAAACATTATTTGTCTTTACAAAAACAAAGGTTTTTATTACAAAATCATTTCTAACATACTTACTGTTATATAATTACAGCAACTTGTATGCTGTACTGTAGAGTATTACTAAGGCTAAAAATCATTGAGTTAAAACAGTGTAATTAATAAAAACCAAAAGTTAATTTAAATGACAAAAGTTAGAGTTTAATGACAAACACTGTACTATAAAATTAATTAAAAAACAGACATTCGGTGACAGAGACTTCCGTTGACACAGTTTGTTTATCAAATGTAAATGTGTTTATCGAAGTTTGTTGATTTAAGTGTGTTTATAGATTGTAAGGCTGTATAGCTACAGCATTTATTTATTACTGTACAGTAATAATTTTTATTATTATAACAGTTTAGTACTATAACAGTATAGTATACAATTTTTAATGTTCAATAAATATCCAATGCGCCTACATGTGTCCAATACATTATACTGAACAGTACAGTACATAATAATTATTATGTATTATGGATTGTTCGGATCGATGTTCAGTTAATGGATGTTCAGATAATCGATGCTCTACTGTAATATACATTTACACTAAGCACATTTCTAATAATAATAATAATAATTTTTTTTATGCATGTGGAAAAATGCTTTATGCACCGTCAGGAGGAGACCGTGTTTCCCCTGGTGTGTGGGACTCACCCACTAAAAAAACCCTCTAATTCAGGCATTCATATCCATCCTGTAACCACTTTGCACATTACTTCATGAAGGAGCCTATTGCACCCTTATTGGGCTCCTTCTAGTTGTTCCTTATCTTCTACTGCCTGTTGGTGCAAGTTGGGCCTGTCTTTTTTTTCTTGTAGGGCCCACTGAATAAATGTTCATGGTCCCATTCTGCTTTACCACGAACTAAGCATAAAGACAACTATGCTCTTGGACGTGAACTCCTCAACCTCCATTTGCAGTGCCATTCTCTCTCTTGTCTCTCTTGTGAATCTGCAGCACTTCAAAAAGGTCTGCAATACATTAAAGAGTCTCTTTATGGGGAGAGTCAGTGTATTGGCATGTGCTGGGCTTTGCGCCTTTCCAATTCTGTGGAGGTAGGCATTTTCTTTTTTTTTTTTTTTGCGGAGGAGAAAAAATGCATTATGCACCATCAGGAGACACCCGACTGGTCTCCCGGTGTGTGTGGGACTCGCACCCACTAAAAAAACCTCCACTTTACAGGCAGGGAACCCCCCCTGGTACAACTATTCATATAGCTTCAGGGTGGCACCTCGTATTGCGCCTACTAGGCTTCTACAGCTTTATCTATATTATCGACCTGTGAGACGGTCCAGTTCAGGTTTCTTCTGCCGCAGAACCATCCTCATGAAGGTCACAACCATGTCCCAGTTCTCTTTGCTGTTGAGCATGACGCCTATGATGTTATCAGGCGTCATGGGGCCAATCTCCGATTTCAGTCCTCGCCTCTCCAGCACCCACCATTGACACTCGAAAAAAGTATGATGAGCGTCATCAGAGCCTGAGTCTTACCCATCCTTCACAGGTATGCACAGAAATAACCATACCCTGTCAGGAATTGAGTAAGGTAATAATCTACCTCGGCGTGCGTTCTGTCCACCCATTCAGGGAGGTTCCCAATCAGCTTCGCCGACCACCTAGCTCAACTCTCCTGGTCCCATCGTATTTGCCAGCTCTGCATGGAGTGTGCCCTGGCCACTGCTCTTGCTTCTACAAACCCCAAGTCTTCCTTGGTCGTGTAGACCCTCCTCCTCTCCTCAGCCATCAGATCTATTGGTATTACTCCGGCGACGACCAACACTGCTGGTTCCAACACCATTCTGTAGGAGCTTGCAATCCGAAGTGCTCCTCTTCGTTGTACCGCAGCCATCTGCTTGCAGTATTTTTCTTGCTTCAGTGCGTCGGCCCAGACCTCGCATCTGTAGAGGAGAATCGAGTTGGCCACCGACATCAGCAGTCGCTGTCTTCCTGCAACTGGGCCTCCGACATTTGCCATTAGCCTGCTCAGCGCAGCAATGACCTTAGCGGCTTTCTCCGAGGAACATCGAATTTGCTCCCAGTAGGAAAGCTTAGTATCCAGATGCACCCCTAGATACTTCACTGCTGGCTTTGATATTATCGCCTTTTCCCTCACCACGAACTGTGTGATTGTGGGTATACGTTGTTGATTGAGCAGCACAATCTCTGTCTTCTCCATCGCAAGGCTCAGACCGTGTTCTTCCATCCAGATGCGGACCCTGCGCATGACCTGGTTCAGCATGCGCTGCGGCTCCTCTGCGTCTCTCGCGGTGATCACGGCAGCCACGTCATCAGCATATGCTACCAGAAAGGTATCATCTGGCATCTCCGTATGGAGGATTCCATCATAGAAGGCATTCAACAGGTCGGGGCCCAAGTTAGAGCCCTGAGCTACGCCTCCTGTTATTTCTCTGCTGCGTGGCCCATCTGCTGTGTCGTACCAGAGCTCCCTGTCCCTCAGGTAACTTCGTATTATCCGGAACAGGTAGTCCGGTGCTTGAAAGACGTCCTCCAAAGCCGCTAGCAAGTCTGTCCACCTGGCCGAATAAAGGCGTTGCGTATGTCCAGTGTAGCGAGTAGCACCATTCTTCTGGAGAAGTGGTTACCCCGCTGGGCCACCTGGACGGCATTCAAGATCTCCTGTATGGCTCCAATGGTGGATCTGGCTGTTCTGAACCCGTACTGCCTCACTGACAGACCTCCCGCATCCTGAATTGCCGCTACTAGGCGAGGCCTGAGTAGACGTTCCAGTAGTTTCCCCGCCGTGTCCAGCATACAAAGAGGTCTGTATGCCGACGGGGAATTCGAGCCGCCCTTCCCTTTGCTGACTAAGACTAGTCTCTGGATCTTCCACCTCTTCGGGAATACTCCGTCTTTGAGGCAGCAGTTGTACATATTGAGTAGCACCTGGGGGCAGGATCTAGCGACCACCCTCAGCACTTCCGCAGGTATACCATCCGGCCCTGGTGCCTTCTTGTTGTGCAGGGAGCTAGCAGCTAGTGATAGCTCATCCTCGCTAAAAATCGGGATGTCTTCCAATGGGCCTGGATATTTCTCACGATCCCTCAGTAGGTGACGAGGAAATAGACCGTCCATGATGAAGCGCATCCGATTTTCGTCCATCCTTGGGCTATGAGGCCAGGCTCCAAGCCTGCTCATTACAAGCCTGTACCCCAGACCCCAGGGATCAGAATCTAGATCACTCCTGAGCGTCTCCCACTTGAGCCACTTGCTTCTGTTGATGGCCTCCTTCAGTCTTTTTCTAGCGAGCTGATATTCGTCTTGTGCTTCGGCTGCTGCATTCGCGTTTTTCCGTCTGTTTCTGGTAGGCATTAAAATGTCCATAATAATAATAATAATAATAATAATAACAATAATAATAATAAACATATCAGATTTATGGCCCCAAGAAAACCAAAGATTGGTACAGGCATAGACCCAAAGAAGAGCTGTACAGGGATCTGGAAGATCTGGAAACGGCTTTCCAAAGGAAAAGACTGAGATTCCTTGGACATATGGTTCAGATGAATCAGTCGAGATTAAATAAACAAATTTTCAACTATATTTGGCAACTTACCAGTCTGAACATATACAGCAAACAACTCAAGGAGGAAATGATGAAACTGGGTGTCTCTTTGAACAACTGTGTGGATAGAAATATATACAGAAACAAAATTCAAAATCTTGAGAAGTTCTATGCAGTTAGAAGAAGATGAGAAAGGAGTGGAGAGCGGAAAGGAAGGTGGTGCATAGTGTGCGAATGAGGGCCTTCTGGCAGGAAAAGAAAATGAAATGATATTCGCGTGGTCCATGGCTGTTCAAGTAAAAAAAAACAGATATCACCATTTTGAAATAAAAAAATTAAAGTACAACTCATTGATATCTCAGTTCTTCTTTCCCACAATCGTAGAAGAGTATTCAAAGAAAAAATTAACAAGTATCAAGATTTAGCTACAAAAAAAAAACATGTGGAAAATCAACAAGGTAACAGTGAACCACATCACATTTCCCTTTTAGATTTAAGATTAAATGAGATGTTTGCAATAGAGATAGTTGAAATGAGTATTTTCAGCAACTTTTTTTCAGCAGTCAAGGAGAATTGAATATATAGAAGTTACTTGTTTGGGAGGGGGCGCTAACAATAGTACCTAGGGGCGGCAGGACACCTAAATCCTGTCATATCTAGCAGAATCTAACGGATATGACAGAACAATAGTCAGTAAACTCCTACACAAAACACAAAACAAACAACAAACAAAGACAGAAAACAACAAATTCATAACACTAACATACATCAACAAACAAACTGAAAAAATTGCCCACAAATTCAAAAAAGCAGGATACAGAATCGCTTACAAAACTACTAACAAAACAGAACACACACTATCAAAATGCACGCACAAAACACAAAACAAATTTGATCTACCCGGTGTATACAAGCTAAATTGCTCAAATTGCAATAAATTCTACATAGGCCAGACAGGACGTAGCTTCAAACAAAGATACATTGAACACACAAAGGCACTCCATACCACTACAGAATCCACCTTTGCAAACCACCTCATTGAAGCAAACCACACATATAAAAACATCGACAATAACATGAACATTCTACACGTACACACAAAAGGCCGAAAACTAGACACTCTAGAACAATTAGAAATATACAAACACACAAAAACAAATAAAAATGACATCCTAAACAAACAGACACAATTCAAATCGCACGCATTATTCGAACACATCTCACCACACACACACAGCTTTGATCTTTCGAAAAACTATCCCGTCGCCAACAACAAGACGGACAGCGCTACCTATGGCAGCCTCTGATGAAGCCTTCTAAAGGTGAAAGCCGGTTTAGGCTGTAAGGTAAATCTTTACGATTTTACTTATAAAAAACTTAGTGTTCTGAGTCGTCAAACAATAGTGATATTTAGCCTGATAACATTAACCGATTGATAACAATGAACGAAAGAACCAAATAGAACTCTGGAAAGTTGTTTATTCTCTTGGTAGTACACTACATACAGTATAATGAAACGTAGTACAGTACGACAAAAAACTTACATGTAGGCCAACTGTATCTGCATCAATTCAAAAAGTCTTTTATTGTTGTTTGCCTCTGGTTTTCTCTCAATAGATCATTAATAAAGCGTTCATACTCATAATGTTTCTGAAAATCTACTGACCTGTGCTGGACACCGCATCGTAACACTTTTAACACCTCTCTCATTTCAATGTTTGTTGGAGGTTGAGGAGGTTCAGTAGCATCATCCATCTGCTTCAGCCTCTTCTTCTCCCACTTGTGAGTCTGAGGATGTGGCAGCTTCACACACGTCGTCTTCTGTCGGTCTAGCAGCAACAATTATGTCTTCGTCGATCTCCATCCATTCTTGAAATTCGTCTACAGTCATGTCTAATGGATGAATGTCTGCTGTATCTTCAGATTCTGGAGCCTGTTTTGAAAATCCTCCATGCTTGAAGCAGTTCCGAATCATACTTCCTGAGACATTATTCCATGACATGGCCAGGAGATGCAGGGCCTCAAGAACATTGGTTTGTTTTGCAAGGTCATTTGCACTCACTTCTTTTGTATTCTCCATGTTTTCTAGGATTCTTGTGCACATCTCATGGCGATAATATCCCTTTAGGTTTTGAATGATCCCCTGGTCGCATGGTTGTATCAATGAAGTCGTGTTGGCAGGTAAGAACACAAGATTGATGTTCTTTAACTCACAGTTTACATTGTGTGCTGTACAATTATCAACCAGCAAGACGATCTTCATGTTTAACCTACTGTCCCATTTTAATAGCCATTCTTTGAATATTAATGCAGTCATCCATGCATTAGAGTTTGAATGATAGTCTACTGGAAATTTCTTCACACCTTTAAAGCATCGTGGGTTCTTGCTTTTTCCAATTACCAGAAGCCTTTCTTTGTCACCATTCATATTTACGCAGCAAAAGACAGTTAACCGTCCCTTGGATGTCTTACACCCTTTAGCACTTTCATTCTTGAACAAATAAGTATGCTCAGGCAAGGCGCAATAATACAGTCCGGTCTCGTCTGCATTAAACACACAATCCGGAGAGTACATGGATATAATTTTTGGCCACTCCTCTTCTATCCATCTTTCAGCACCAGAGAAATCAGCATCCTTCTGTTCACCATGCATTTGTTTGTACACAATGTTCTCTCGTTTCTTCCAACGATGACACCATCCTTCTGTTGCTACAAAATCATCTTTTCCCATTTTCATAGTACGTTCTTCTGCTTTTTGTCACATCAGAGGTCCATCAACACGAGCATCTTGTTCACGAACATTAGTGAACCAAAGTTTTAGAGATGATTCAACCTCATTGTCTTTTCCACCATGAAACCTCTTACAATTCAAGTTTTTGTTTTCTTTTCCAGCCCTCACAATACTGTCCTGATTTTTTAACAATCTGCACAGAAGAGGTTGTGAAATCTGTAACTACACTGCCGCACTGCGTTGACTCATTTTAGGCAATTTGTCATAGCGTTCTATGATTGAAAGTTTTTCTTTAAGGTTTAAATCTTTACATTTATTCTCCACACTAGCCATAATTTCACTGCAATAACGTAAACTTTACAATGTAAAAGCTGTAGCTATACTGAATGGTCGAACATGGGTTTATTGCTCGAAAGTGAAAGTTGACCGGGTGAATGGCCGACTGCACCCCCTTCTACTTCATCCTTCAGAACTTGTAAACACTATGACCAGAGGGACAAAGAGTTGCAGATAGTGTAATTCGTTTTGTGAATGCAGTACAGTCACCCCAGATATTCTCAGACAAAAGTTTTACGAAAGCAAAAATGTGATAACATAAACCGAATTATTGATTACAATAAGCGACATTTTTTCAATGTTTTAATATTCGTCCAGACGGGTCTTCATGAAAGTGATAAGAATATCTGAATGATAACATTATCCGTGATCACAATAAGCGGCGTGCACTGTATTACATAATGTTATATAAGCATTGCACTGTTATCATTATATAATAATAAAATAAACGTTTTTGAACCAACTAAAGTTAGGCCTACATACAACGGACTAAAATGCCACTTAATCCACTGGATGGGACCACCACAATAACTCTATTGTAAAACCCTCTTAACAATAGATGCACCTTTTTATTGGCCATAAAAATAACATTTCTTGAAGTGAAGGGCACAACCAGGTAAGCCCCGTCCAGTACTGACAACCCGAGATGACTCTTCCAGACATTACTCGACTATTCCATTGGCAACGAATCCCACTACAGTGCAAGGCAGTGGATTTTGAAGCAGCCAAGTTCAGGTATATACCAGCAATATATTGTGAGGTTCGCACTGTTTGTTATTGTGTCTTGTCAATTAGTGGAAAGTGATTATTGTGTTAATTAGTACAAAACTGTAATAAGTGACATTTATTGTTGAGTGCTGGACAAATTTAGCTTAAATTATTTTAACTCTTTATTATAAGATTGCCTTTGTTGATTTCTAACCGTTGTTTGTGTCAATCACACGTCGTTGTTAAAGTCTGTAATCAGTGAGTTCATCAGCATCAGTTATTCTGTTTCCAACATGATGATCTGCGTGACTGTCGTAACACTATTATAAATTTCATAGAGGAAAGCCAACTGAAGGGGTGGGACCACTTACAATATATGGAAGAGTTGAGACCTGTGAATAGAATTTGGGAAGAAAATTTGGGGAAGAATAAAAAAGAACGACATTGACAGACATACAACCAAGTAATTGGTAACCTTTTAGAAAATATGGGAGGAAGCAAACAGGTTAGCAAGAGATAAAAAAGAGTGACGTTTGTGAAAGTTTGGAATGTAATACAGTATAAATACATTTTACTGTAATGTATACATATGAGGTTCTGTTTAAAAGGATGTGTATTATATGCTGTTGTTTATAAGTAAAATTATGTACCCTATATTATTAATAAATAATTAATATTAATTATAAATTAATAAACACTATTGTTAATTATTGATTTAACTTCTTGTTATAATACATTAATATTAAAACAATTATTAATTAATAATTAATACCCTACTAAATAAATAGTATTTGACTAGAGAAAACTCAAAATGAGGATTAAAAAAATTCAAAATACACAACTTACTGGTTGTCTTGCATAGGCACAGACATTCAGTTCCTTTGATGGTCTGCAGGGGCGAGGTTGTTGCGGAAAGGTCAAAAGTGATTGACTGGTGGTGGTTCAAAGATATAAGCATTTATATATCTTATATATAATCAACGATATAAATGCTACAAAGATATAAGCAAATACCTGCTCATGTGATCTCTGTTTTATAATAGGCAGCGTATGAAAAATTATTTGGATACAAGCGATGGACATGACCTGCTTTATGCAGGTATCAGCCCCAAAATTCTCCAGTTAGAGAAACAACTCAATCTCAATCACAAAAATCATATTGATAAATCTAAATTAAAACAGTAACAACTTCTTTTGAATTAAGTTACCACATACATCATCATATCATCTTCAACAAGAATTAAACCAAAAATGGTTTGCTCCAGTCCCAAGCAGATAGACTAGAGCTGGGCACTCCAGTGATTCTTAGGAGACCCCACATTTCTCCATCCTTTTGGCTTGTAATTTCATAGTTGTTTGGGGATGCGGCAGCCATCCATTTGGTTAAGATGTTCCAACCATTTTAACTGGTACTGAGAAATCCTATCAAATATACTCATAATGGTCACGTGCCTGAGAAATCTTATTTTGGGTACTTGAATATGACTGGCTTGGGATTTCATTAAAGTCCAATTCTTAGACCCATAAAGAAGTATGGTGTAGGCAAACACCTTGTGTTTCTACACTCGTTGATTTTGGAGTTCTTCTGAGGTCACACACACATGGTTGAACTTGTGCAGCTTCTTCTCCACGTCATTGTTTGTAATGGAAGACACTACAATACACTACAAAATATTAAACTTTACTGACATGCTCCAGAACAATACCATCTATGACAATTTTTGCTCATATGGGGTCAGCTCCATAAAAAGCCATCATCTTGGTCTTCAGTGTGGAGATCTGTAATCAAAAATCCTTGCAGATTCAGCTCAATGAGTGTACAGCCATCTGCAGACTGTTTTCCAAGTTCAACAGGATAGCCTGGTCATCAGCAAATAACAGCATGTCAACTACTGAGTTACCAATCATAAAATGTTCTGCAAGGTTAATCTGCCAATTGTATATGACATTGTCTACATATAAATTAAAAGGAGAAGGTGACAATGGGCACGACAGTTGATCAGGCCCACATTAGGAGTTGTGCTGCATCTTCCTTTCTCAATTAAGATTTTGTTTTCCACATAAAAACATTGTATGGCTCTAATAAGATGTTGCAGGGCCCTTTTCTTTGGCATTATTGCCTACAGCCTGCCCAAATTCACTCTATCAAATGCCTATAATTTAGTTATAAGAATTAGATAAATGATCTAATTTATTCTTGGATTTCGTTGTCCATGACGTGTCCGTTACTTAACTAAATATCTAATTTATATATTCTTAGATATTCTGATATTCTTGCCATTGCTTTAGATATTCTTGGACTGAACGACCAAAACAGTCAGAGTAACAACTATCCTCCATGGTGGACCGAAGAAGTAGGGGTTCTGATAAGTGAAAAAAACAAGCATATCAGAAGTGGTTAATGACTAACAATACAAGAGATCAATTTCAAAAGCAAAAAATTAAGTGTGAAGAAATAGACACTTGTATTGGTTCAGACAAGTCACGAGCGGCCTGGAAAGTGATTAAAAGTCTCCAAACAACAGACAGGAAAGTAGTAGGGTAGATATTATTCAAGAAAGAGAATGGAAAAAGCATTATACAGATCTACTAATAGAAATGAGAGAGGAATTTCTGGAAGAAAATTTACATGAGGAAGACTATAATAGTGAAGAAGAATATGATAATGAAGAAAACATAATAACTGCAGAAGAAGTTCGGGAGGTAATTAATAACTTAAAATATAATAAATCAGCTGGACCAGGAGGAGTCCCAAACGAATTGTTCAAACATGGACCTGAAATTTTGATGGAATTACTGGCCTATGTATTTAACCTGTTCTTTAGGGGAGATGAGATACCGCCAGAATGGACAACGGCATATATCAGTAATATATATAGAAAAGAGGACCGGGAAAACTGCACTAATTATAGTGGAATTAGTGTTACAAATTCTGTTTCTAGAGCATATGGTAAGATTCTCAAAAATCAAATCGAGCAAGAAATAAAAGATGTTGAAGAGCATCTTTATTTGAAGAGCCTAAACTAAATATAAACTATATAATATTTAGTTTAGTTTATTTTATATTATTTTGAATGTTCATCATTATTTTTAATTTTGCATTCAGTTTATATTTAGTTCAGTTAATTTTATATTTTACATTCAGATTATATTTAGTTTAGTTAATTTTATATTTTGCATTCATGATTGTATTTAGTTTTTAAAAGCACCTAACCTTCCCTTGTCTCTTGCACCCCCTCCCCCCCGCCATCTCAACACAGGTGTTCCAGATACGCCCTAAACAGATGTTCACCACCTTCACTCCACTCACATCCTGTGTTTAGTAATTTTCATTCATTCGCCTCTTTGACAATGGCTTAGTTAGTCGAAACAGCTGTCAGAGTTAATTAAAAAAAAAAAAATCTGTGAAACTTACCAAGTGTTTTTATATATTTTACAAAACCTTTGGAATATAAGATTTTCTTAATATAAGATTAAGAACTACGACAAGTTCCAAAGAGTTTATGAAGTCTTTTATTAAAGGAAAATCGAACCCTGAGTGTCAATATATTACAATTGACAAGGAATCAACTTGCGATCATAAAATGGATGTTATTAGCGACGAGGCTGTTGATAGATACAGTAAAGTTAACGACATGAATTTCTGTATATTGTTTTGACGATGCCCCTTAAACCTACAAGGAATTTGCATCTTTATTAAAACATTTTTACGTTATAAATTTTTTATATTACTACATTTTTTATAGTCTACATTTGTAAATAATAAATGTATACAAACTGAATACCGGTAATATTATAATTATTATAATATGTAACTTCTTAATTTTGACTTAACAAATATTGTTAAGATGTTTGCTGGACGTGCTTTCATACAAATATCTACACATTTGCATTTATTAAGTACTTTGTTCACTGGATGAGCCTTCACTTGTGCTCTGTTGTTCCCCTTTAATTATGAAGGTGAGGTGGCAAACTATCTCCTTGCCCCGGGCGCCAAAAAGCCTAGCTACGCCACTGCCATATTGTATTTATTGATTTAACTAAACCATATAACAGCATGCTCCTTGCAATATTATGGAGAGCTATGCAGAATCAAGGAATAAGTAGTAAGTATATAAAAGGAACTAAACAACTATATAAAGATATGACAGCTCAAGTTAAAATAGGGAAAAGATATCCAGCAAGATAAGTATTAGTAAGGGCTTGAAACAGGGTTGTTGCATAGCTCCGATTTTGTTTAAGATCTATCTAAATGAAGCCCTAACATCATGGAGGAAAAATGCCATAATATGGGTGTACCAGTTGGAAGTGACAAGATGTTTACAATACACTTTGCAGATGATCAGGATGTAATTGCAGAGGATGAAATTGATATAAGATATATGCTTAGGAAACTAGCAGAAGAATATGGGAAATGGGATCTCGAAATAAATACCTCAAAAACTGAGTACCTTATAGTAGGCGGTGAAGGTCAAGGACCTAAAACTAGGAACAAAAGTGATAAAAAATATTAAAAACTTCAAGTATTTGGGTGTAACAATGACATTGGATGGTGACAGCAACCAAGAAATAAAAGTAACAATAGGATGAGCTAAGACAGCAACAAAACAATTAAACAGTCTGCTTTGGAGTCCACAAATAACAAAAAACAATAAAATCAGAATATATAAAACTATAGTCGAAAGTATAGGCCTATATGGAGCAGAACTGTGGGAAATTAATCCTAAATCCATAATAAGAGCTATAGAGATGGATTACTGGCGGAGGTGCTGTAGACTAACAAGACTAGATAGAGTGAGAAATGTAGAGATAACACAAGCGATGGGAATCGACCTTGACATTATAGAAACAATAGAAGCAAGAAGACTGAATTGGTTTGGACACCTAAAAAGAATGTCGGATGAGAGATGGCCAAGGAAGGTATGGGAATGGACTCCACCCTTTAGAAGAAAAAAAGGAAGACCTAAACATTCATGGAAAATGTACGTTGAAGATGCAATGAATGCAAGAGGACTTACAGAACAGGACTGTTTAGACCGGTGCCAGTGGAAGCTAGGATGCAAAAGGCGGTGCTAGCCATAATTAAATCACATAAAAAAAAGATAAATTACACAACATTAATTTCATTAATACATAGTTTACAAAATAAATTGTACATTTTCTTATTGGTCTGAAATCTTTGGTGGGAGGGTCTATGCTTTGGAGTCAGTAGTCTGGAATCATCTAAAATTTGGAACGGAAACCATTGATATAGCATAATCAATATTTATAACCATATTTATAATCATTATTTATAATAATTATGGATAACCATAATTATAGCATACACTTTTATATATGTGTCAGATAACAAAATAAACATTAAGTGATAACAACACTCCCCTCTATTTCTCTCACCCCACGTGCTAAGTAGCACAATATCAGAATCATTGAAATTCAAACTTGATAAAACAGTCTTTTCAGGTATGTTTATTTAAAAAGTGAATACATTGAGTGAGAGGGAGACATTATTATATTTATTTATTTATTAAATAAATTGAATAAATAAATATAATTGCAAGAGGGAGACAAAGTGGCAGAAGTCAAAGGGGGAGATTAACCCACAATACCGAGACCAGTGAGTCTCTCATCTTATCAACTCAAACATAACATGATTTCAATACAAAAAAGGCAAGCAGCAATATCAATAACTGAGCACAAATATTTAAAACATAAATAAATGTGACAGACTAGTTTCTAAACAACATTCAGCACAATCTAAACAAAAATTTATTTATTTATTTTTTCATTAGAATTGAGGAAAGATAAACTTGAATTCCAAAGTTCACCAATTTGATCATCTAGATAAAGATTAAAAAATAGTGATGACAGATAACAACCTTGATGTATGCCTTGGTTTGTTTCAATTGGGATAGATACTTCTTAATCGTCTATGATTTAGTTGTATTGTAATTTTATTATATTTATGCTTTTATAATTCTAAACAAAAAAATATTTAAAAATAAAGTAAGATGTCATATATCCTCTATATTGTGTTAACTACTACTTAGAATGTCCCATAAACAACACAGCAAATCCTACTGAAGTCTATGTATGAAGATTTATCCATTCACAATAAGAAGTCCATTCTGAATCCATAATTTATGTGTTGCATCATGGCTCCACTGTACCTGTGGCATCAGTAAAAATGTAAATACGTGGTCATGATTTGCCTAAAGAATATTTTGTTGTTTGTTTTATTACAATGCACATTCAACTCAGCATATGCAATTATGTTATTTCCTCTGCATAGTTAAGCAGAGCATGGTTGTATAGATTAAATATACACTTGGTAATCAAATAAATAAGGACTTTATAATATAAAGTATCTCAAAAAGTAGTTCCACATTCAAAGAAATTAGTACCTAATCTACAAACATATTTCTACTTTATTTACTATGTTCACAAATAGTATTGCTAACCTGTCAGTGGGAATGGAATTTAAAGGAGCTGCCATTAATCAACAGGTAGCATGGATCAGGAAAATAAAATTAAATGAGAATAAATATCGATTTGTGAATATCAGTACCACTAGTGAAATATTAAGCAATCAGATGGCAATCACTGTTTGAAGAAGACTCCACTAACACATAAACAATGAGACAGTTCAATAAACAAAACGTTTAAGAGATCAAAACCTTTCAAACTTATTAGTAATAGTAAAATATAGAGTGTTGTTACAAAGCAAAGTAACTAAAACTTTAGGTCACAAATTGGTGAACATAAGAAATAAAAATAAAAATTAAAAAAGCATCATATAACTAGAATGTTAGCGAACAAAGTAGGCATAAAAAAGCATTAACTTTTTTGACAGTGCTCAACATGAAAAAATACCAGTTGTATAATTTGTGGGGAGACCTTCGATAAAGACTGGATACAATGTAAAGATTGTAATGGTTCTCATGAAAACTGCATCAGTCTTGAAGGGTATGTTCTGTATTATAAATGTGTGCAAAATAATTAGACAAAAAAGTGTAAAAAATCATTTTGTTCAGTTAAAATAGGTGTTAGACAATGTTTGTGTAAAAATTAAGTTTAAAAAATTGTAACGTCATTTTTGTTTATTTAAAAAATAGTAACTGATTGTATTATTTAATTTTTGTTAAGAAAAGAGTCACTGTCTGATACCACCGTCCAAATTTTTAAAATTATTGAAAGGTAACAATTCATTTCATTTTGAATATCTTGTCTCTTTATATTTTTATAAGAAAAAAAAGATGGGTAAGCATTGAGTAATAGTATTAAAGGTTTTTAAAAAATTGTATTTAATTGTATTGTCATCATCATCATCATCTCCTTAATTGTTTTAGGCTTTAGCGGCCTGTTCCTCTTCACAGTCCACAGTTCCTATTCTTAGGCCTACAAACATTTCTTCTGCCTCTAGGGTTGTAATCTTTCGCTATCTTCAGTATTCTACTTTCTTCCATTCTATCTATGTGTTGAATCCATTTTCTTCTGTATACTTTAATCCTTTCATTAACTGCAAAAATATTTAAATCACTTCATATCTCCTCATTTCTTACATGATCTTGTCTATTACACCTTTTAATTGATCTCAGAAACTTCACTTCTCCTGTTTGTATCTTCTGTTCATCTTTTTTCTTTATGACCCAAGTTTCAGAACCATACAGTAGCGTAGGTATTGACATTGTTTTATAAATTTTATTTGGGTTTCTTTTCTACAGTTATTTCCCAACAATATCCAAATCGTTCCACACATTCTTGTGAAATTCATCACTTTATTTGCTATATATCTATCTTGATCATAAGTAATGTCACATCCAAGATAGTTGAAATGTCTTACTTCTTCTATGCATGTGTTGTCTATGCATATTTTGGTTCGAACCAGTTCATCTCCTATAAAGGCCATTACTTTTGTCTTTGATTCAGATATGTTATAGTTATATTCTTTTCCTATTTTACGTAAGATTGCTTGCTGGAGATCGTCTTCTGAAGTGGCTAATGCAGCTTGGCCATATGCGAAGAGAATGATTTTCAAGCTTTTATTTCGTTGGATTTTAATACCATCAGGGGATTATTGTTTCCATTTTTTGAGGATCCCCAAATAATTTTTTTCATGTTGAGCACTGTCAATGAAAGTTAATGCTTTTTATGCCTACTTTGTTCGCTAACTTTCTAGTTATGTGATGCTTTTTTAATTTTTAAGTTTTGTTTTCTTTGAGTTTATTCTTATTTTCCAAACATGCATGATTTCCTCCAAGCTGGATCTTATAAGGTGTAGACGTCATTCACTCTGGTCACCACACTTCTTTCAGATGTTGAATTTGGCACTGGAAAGACAAAACAGTTGTGATATTTTCTGTAATATGGCTTGGGAAGTAGAAGGTCTGGAGTTCACATCACATGGTGGACTCCAAGCAGCTTCCGCTCTCATTGGTGTCTTTGAAGTTGAGGGTTGATCTGGATGTGAGAATACAGAAAAATTGTTGGATTGGAAACCTGTTAGTGCAGACGAAGAAGGGGCTTGAATAGAATACGTTTTCTGGAAAGAAGCACATGAAATTTGGGAGGATTCGTGAAAATGTTGCGACTTAACGGACAGATCCCTGTAAAGGCAAATGCAGACTGAACCAGTTCCATCCTACAAATGATAGTCAATACTATATTTAAAATACTAGACCAGCAATATCCTTGGCACCTATTTTTATATTTTGGTATTTTATCATCCATGCTTAACACAGTTCGTTATAGGTGTCTTTAAATGGTTTCATTATCACCCTCTCTAGGGGCTGTAATCTATGTGTTGTGTTGAGAGCAGTGGCGGCTCGTCCATAAGGTTCAATGATTCAGTGAACACCCCCTAATTAATTTAAATATGTTTAAGGATTTGTTGAGAAAATGGTTTCATATTTAAATAACAAGATTTGCTGGATTAATCTTGTTGACTGAACATTAATGGGGAAATCAGTATACACAAAATTACATTCAACAGTCGCTAATCCCGAGTGTTAGTGATAGAGACGAATAGTTCTGACAAGGGCTGAACCGGACTGATCGGAAATTTTAACATTTTCATAATACCGCCATTTGCCATTATTATGATTTTCACCACATGATTTGTCCCTTTACCATCAGTTTTGTGTCAGATTTCTCTAACTCATTTAGAATGGAATGAAAATGTGAGCAGTAAAGTCTTAAAATCAAATAAAATGGTGAAGTAATTGTATTCCAAAAATAAAGTGTGTTTCATTAAATAATGACTACATTTAGTCATTAAATAATTGTAACAACGACTGTATCAAATATATAAAGAGATACCAGTCTCAAAATTTATAAGAAAACAAATATTGCATTGGGCTGGACATGTTATGAGAATGGAGGATGGCAGGAACCCCAAGAGGGCTTTGCTGAGTACATGGAAGGGAACGAACCTAGAGGTAGACCGAGGAAGAGGTGGGAAGATGGCGTTGCAGAGGACGCGAGAGACATGGGGATAAGAAACTGGAGGAGGGTTGCAGTGGATAGAGTGGATTGGAGGCAGAGATTGGTGGAGGCCAGGGCCCGATTTGGGCTGTAGCGCCATAGGAGGAGGAGGAAATAATTGTATTAACGTTAAACTGATTAAAGTGTGTATAACCTTCAAAGTGTTTGCTCGTATTTTTGTGTGTTAAGTGTTCAGGTATTTCTTATTTTTGTGTTAAGTTCATGATTTGGTAAAAAAAATAGTGTTTAATCTATTTTAAAAACAAATGTTTCTTCTCTCTCTCTCTCTATTAAAGGTAAATGCAAAATTAAGGAACTCGGTAGGTTCCCATTTTAAATGTTAAACAGAAATATTTAACTATCCTTTTATTTTAACTACATATTTACAAACAGCATAAACACAATGTAATATTAGGCCTACTAGAATATGTCAATAGGTATGTCTTCATGTTGCGACCCACCCCATGTGTTATTTGGAACGGCATAATTGCTCTTATCTTAGTAGAAACATTCAGACATTGAACCCCCAACTGTCAGCACCACGAGCCACTACTGGTTGGGAAGTAAGCTAAGCATATGAATATGGTGGCTATTTGCAAACAAAATAACATGTAAGTTCTCATGGGGGGGGGGGATGTACATTCACAATCAATAAAACAGGGTTATTTTTACATGGATTCACTTTCTACTCAAAACTATGGACCCACTTCAGAAAACCTTCCTTCATTATCCAACCACTGGGTTAAGCATAAAAAATGCTACCTATCAGCATATCCTTCTTCAATTCATTGCACATTCTAATACAGGGAAAGACAAAAAGTGGAGGTATGATCTGGTCTCCAGTAGCACTTATTGTAAGTAAAATAGGCATATTTATTCCTCTTTCCCTAGATGTCAATTTACCCACCAGGTTTTTCCCTTTGACTGACATAATCTTTAACTGGTTGTTGTGAACATACCATTTCATCAGCATCAATATTTTTGATGGAATAAATGAATACTTTTCCATGAGTTCAGTTTGCTTGTTACAAACAAGTCAACCTGTTCCCTGTTGAAGCCTGCTGAACACTGCAAACTCATTGATTGTTTCCACCCTGCAGGAGTCGAATACGCAGAAGGAGGCATATTTATGTTATTCATTGTAAAACAAAAAATCTTTTCCAATGAAAATCTTCTCTGATTTTTATTAATTGAAAAATCTTTCCCATAACAAACAACAAATTGTGAACAACTAAAAGACGAACTACCAACTGGAGAATCTGACAAAACAACCTAAAGTACAAAAGTTCAAGAAATTACAAGACATTTCACACAGCTCGTAGTTGAAAGGTTACCCCAAGAACAGGAAGTAAATACACCGTGGATCAAATATTAGAGGGAAATGTTACAGATTTTATTACAGACAAAGTTTACAGTACATTTTAGGCAAATAAATAATGTTAGTTTTATATTGTGGGCAGACTACACACTCGTCAACCGCCAGTAATTTCTGTTATCCCAGTCAGTCTCCTGTAAATTCCTGCTCCTCATATCCCATCGCCTAACTCTTTTCCTGTGATACCATTCTAGACCATCTGTCGCTGTGGTATAGTCTGTGTGTACATACCACATCAAAGTTGTTCAACTATTCCATTAATATTTTCTTTGACATTTGCTCGTTCCCCTATTACCTCATTTCTTACAGAGTACAGCCAGGAAATCTAACAAGATCTTCTCAAACAATCCGTTTAAACCGTTTCCAATTTTTCTTTACACCTTTTTCATCTGCCAACACTCTGATGCATCTGTTGTAAATGGCTGTGTAGTTCTATATATACATAAGCCTACATTAATTTTAACATTCATTCCAATTCTTGATGACCAAAGACTTTAGCTTTGTGTTTTTTTATGTACTGAATGCATTGTAATACACTATAATATTAGTTTGTTCTATTGTGTTTACTGTGTATTGTATGTTTTTGCGACTACAGTTGGAAAGAAGCACGAGAATCGTCTGCATAAACACCAGAACATCGAGATGCTGCAACTTCTCAACAATATTGAACTTGTGCAAAGGCTAAATAGAATGAAGCCATTTGATTTAGTGTAGTGTGTCACGTGACAGGCATCACAAGAAGAAAGTGATTAGTTTTTAAAGGAGTGGGCCATAGGACGCCCATCCTATACCTTGTAAATTGTTATGAGATGTAAGTTGATAGATGGCCTTAGTCCAGTTTCAATAAAAAAAATTGTTGTTTTGTTAAACCAGTGATTAAGTTTTAGCCATTCACAAAAATTCTTTTTTATTTGGGGGCATCCAGTTATTTTTTGGAGTCGGGTATCCAGTGACTTTATGTGGTTATATAATTCAATATCCTGGTCATCAGTAAACGTTTCCTGAACTGTGACACTGTTGTCTACTCAAGGTCTTAACTTTACTTCTTTACCAGCTGCAAGAGCTTTTAGCCTGTTATCTAACGAATGTTTAGGAACTGAAAAATGATCACTGGTCTGTCTTATGGACATATCCTTGTTCCTGACTTTATTTTGTCATATTACTTTCTTCCCATTTAACTCTTTCTGATCCCATCATTTCCAGAAAAATAACAGAGCTATCAGTACACACGATAGGATAAGAAATTTTTATGTCTGATACTGCCCATCATTTTAGTGTCTGAAACCACCCGTATGGCACACAAAGGGAAAACAATATCTATAATTAGCAGCATAGAAGATAGTGACATTTTAAACATGCAGTATACAGATTAAAATATGATGTTTCTAATAGTGTAATTAAAAATAAATTCAACTCATACTTGTTGGTGTAGTTATTTTGAACAGTTAACTCCCTACAAGCAAACACAACATACAAATAACAGAAATTACAAACACTCGCTAACGGTTCAATTGCTCAACTCAAACGGCAAATGTACACTTTCAGTTACAGATGAGTCTCCTACTTGCTAAACAGGTGCTGCTTCATGTGACAAAACTGAGAAACTGTGCTTGTCTGATACCATATGATATGAATGTCAAGATGTCAAGTAGGTGCCTTCAATACACGAGTAGCACAATCCTATAAAAAACATTGATATAATGACTTAAGTTGATTTATGAGAAAGACTTAAGTTCACTTTCTCAAAGAATAATGTACGAGTTTGTATAATGTTGAATTATGGAGTCATGCTTATAGCAACTGTGAGGGGTCCCTAAAAAAAAAAAAAAAAAATTAGAGTAGGAAAACAGGAGCAGTTAAGAAACCACCTGACATGTAGCTTCATCTCAAGAAGCACAAAATGCAAAATCTACAGATCTACACTTATCAGGCCAGTGCTGGCATATGCTTCAAAAACCTGGACAATGACAAAAAATAGTGAGAGACTTCTAGCCTGCAGTGAAAGTCGGATTCCAAGAACAATATTTAGAAGAGTACAAGAAAATGGAATGTGGCGCAGGCACTATAATTATGAACTATACCATCTTTACAAAGAGCCGGACATTGTAAAGATAATCAAAGTACACAGGCTAAGGTGGGTTGGACACATAGAGAGAATGGAGGAAGGACAGCCTATAAAACGTATTTTCTACCAGAAACCAATGGGTAGTAGAAAAACGGCGAATGCCCAGAAGTAGATTCAATGACCAGGTAGAGGAGGACCTCAGAAAGCTGAACATAAGAAACTGGAAAGCCAGGGCATGCAATAGAGAGGAATGAAATCGACTCTTGGAGCAGGCCAAGACCCAGCAAGGGTTGTAGAGCCACGGTTGATGATGATGAAACCGGAACAGTTATAGAAACAAAGTAACTTATACAAACAAAAAATTAGATACGCATGCATTGAACAGACAGACAAGAATATTTTTGTTATTTTCTGCAGTTGCCAAAGACTGGAATCATTATAAAAGCTTCTTCATTGTTATATTATTGACTGTTCTCACTTCATTTATGTCTGGCCAATGTTAGTTCATTTTGGCAGCTCCCCTGATTGTTGTTTTGCAGCCAAACCTCTCAATCTCAAACCACGTTTGCACCAGTGGCAGCTTGTGATAAGGGGAGAAATTTGTGCAATGACAGAAAAGTGGCTTCTTAATATTATAACTTATAATCTTATATTTATAAAATCACAGTTTTGGTAAAACCTAAAACTACTGTAGTTTGAGGAAAGGTTATTGAACTTTTACACTGTGTGGAAGACAGTGCATGTATTTGACTGCACAGAATAGGAAGACCTTCTTCTTCTGATAGTTCGTATCCATTTCAGACATTGGATATCATACAGACTATTTTAACTTTCTGTACTGCTGCACGGAATAAGTCAGTTGTATTCATGCCAAACCAGGTCCTTAAATTTCTTAGCCATGAAATTTAGCAATGATTCTTGGTCACCCAACTTCTCTCTCTCCAAGTACTTTTCCATGTAGTATGAACTACAATAAGTAAAATCTCTGTTCATTTCTCATGAGATGTCCCAGATACTGAAGCTTTCTTATCTTCATTCCCTTTCTTTCCTCATCTTTCTAAGAACTTCAACCTTATTTATATGTGCTGTCACATCATTTATATGTTTTCTTACTCAGTATTCTATGGTAAAGCCACATTTCGAAAGTTTCAGTCAAAGTCTTCAGTCAAAGTCCAAGATTCTACATCGTAAAAGAGGACCGAGAATACGTAGCAACGTAAAAGTCTCATCTTTGTGTTTATATGTAGTTAAATCGTGACTTTTGAATAAACTGCTCATTCTAGTGTACACTGCTCTTGCCTTTTCAGTTCTGCTTTTTATTTCTTGAGAGTGGTATCATTGTTCATTGACTATAGTACCAAGATATGTAAATTTGGTTACACTTTCAACTGGCCTTTGGTTTATATTAAGGGTGCAGTTTGTGAACTCGTTCTTAGATACAATCATTAGTTTCGTTTTATTAACATAATGTTAATAATAAGATACATTAAATGTTGTATGTATATGTATATGCCTGCCCGCTCCGAGACTTCCACGGTCTCTGCCCGCCTCTTACTTCCAACGCGTTGCGTAAGAGGCGGGCAGAGACCGTGGGAGTCTCGGAGTGGGCAGGCATATGCATACAACATTTAATGTATCTTATTATTAACATTATATTATTTAGTTACATAAAACTGTAAGTGCTTTGAGAAGTGCACAGGTGCGCTTACGCAACGCGTTGGAAGTAAGAGGCGGGCAGAGACCGTGGGAGTCTCGGAGCGGGCAGGCATATACATACAACATTTAATGTATCTTATTATTAACATTATATTATTTAGTTTGCATAAAACTTACTTACTTACTTACTAGCCAACGCCCACCCTTGGCTGTTGGGCCATTAGGGGGCGCGCTGACAAGTAGAGACGTGAGAGCCTTGCCGTATCATCTTCGTCTTGGACTTGCGTGTCTGAGAGCAAGGCTGGACATTCAATTAGGTGATCCGCATTCATGGAAGCGTATCCACAGAGAACACACTCAGGAGACGACAACACGCCGTTGCGGTGCAGGTGGGAGGCCAGGTAGTCATGACCGGTTGTAGTTCTAAAAAGACCAACACTAGTTGCTCGGGGTAGAGTTCTGTTGATGGGACCGTCCGTAACCAATGTTGCCCATCTTTTTCCCACACAGGCACTTAATTGTTTTTCTTTTAGCCATAGGCTTATTGAGCAGTTTATTCTTGCTTTCGCAGATGAATATGAGCTGGGGGTCTCCGGCTGAGGTAGTGCTGCGCCCATTTTGGCGAGGATGTCGGCTTTTTCATTTCCCATGATGTTGACATGGCTGGGTACCCATTGCAGTTCAATCTGCCAGCCTAATTGTACAAGGTTCTGCAGTTCTCGCCTACACTCAATTGTCAGGGAGCAGTTTGTGTCACCATTTGAGGTCACGTTTTGAATCGCTGCAGTTGAGTCTATGAGGAAGACGGCTTTGTTAGGTGGTGAGATCTTGGCAAGCTCAATAGATGTTGCTTTTATGGCTGCTACCTCTCCGTCATAGTTGGTTAGGCGGCCTCCTACAGCGAGGTGGCATTCAAATAGAGAGCTGTAGAAACCGGCCCCTGTTGCCCCTGTAGATGGTATAGAGGATCCGTCTGTGTAAATTCGTATCCACTGCTCAGCGGGAAAACGTTTTTGTACAGTGTGTAAGGCTGCTTGACGAAGCTCGGCTTCATTCGACTCTGTTTTTGTCTTGTTATGGTCGACGAGATTCAGGTTAGGATTTGGGAGTTGGCTAAAGAATTCACGGTGACGTATAAATGGTGCTGCCTCATTTGGTTCAATGTCATATTTGCGTTGGAGTTCTTCATAGATCGCAATCGGGCATTTCTGAGTTTTCAGCCTTTCTGCCGCTGTTTTATAGTTATTCCACTGTTGTTGGTAGGCTCTTTTACATCTCTCCCAGGATATGAGGCACAACTTTTCCCGTCTTACTTGGATAGGTTCGACTTGCAGTTGTGACTCCATGGCAAGTAAAGGAGTTGATTTCGGCGCACCAGTTATCGTTCTAAGGGCCGCATTTTGGACCAAGTGCAGTTTCTGGCATGCTGCATTGGAGGCAGTAATAGTTGCTTCTGCGCCATATTCCAATAGCGGCCGAATGTAGCTCTTATACGCAGTTGTCAGAACATTTTGATTTGCTCCCCATGTAGTCGCAGTGAGTCGTTTAAGCAGCCGGCAGCGCCTAGACGCACTGTTCTATATGGTACTTCCACGTCATTCTGGTGTCTATATTAACACCCAGGTATTTAGATATGTTCACTTCTTCGAGTTGCGATCCACAGTAGCGCAGATTGACCGTAGGCCGCCTTGTTGATAGAGAGAAAAGTTGGTATGTCGTCTTGGTGGTATTTACCGTCATGGCATTTAGTTTGGCCCACTCCTCCAGTTTAACAAGTGCACTATTAATAGTTGCTTCAAGACCCATGATATGGCTGCTAGTTGCCCAGATGATAAGGTCATCGGCATACAGGAGCGCTTGTACTCCCGGCACACACCGAACAGTCACCAGAATGTCATTGACCATAAGGTTAAATAGGCTGCAGCTGATAACGGCACCTTGGGATAGCCCTTGGTGTTGAATTCGGTACTTAGAAAGGCAATTATTATAGCGGACACGAATTTGTCTTTGACTCAGGAAGGACGCTATCCAGTTAAAAAGGTTACCTGCGACGCCACTCAAAGCAAGTTTGTGAAGTAACATGGGTCTCCAGACAGTGTCGTACGCGTTTTTTAGGTCAACCATTACTGCCAGGGAGGACATTTTCTTGTGGTACCCATCCTTAACACTTTGTGCAAAGTAGACGACTTGGTCCATGGTGCATCGGTGCGCTCGGAAACCTGCTTGGCATTCATCAATAACCGCATTCATTTCAAAGAACTGGTTCAGACGCCGCACGACCATTCTTTCGGCAACCTTGCAGCAAGCACTTGTTAATGTGATGGGGCGGTAGCCCTCAGGTGTATCACTTGGCTTTCCTTTCTTGGTAATAGGTATAATCTCCTCTTTCCTCCATTGCTGGGGGACGCGTGTTTTCCACGTTAGATTAATGAGATTGAGCAAGGCTAGTTTCGCTGTGTTACCAAGATTTTTTAGGAGCTCTGGGTAGATTGCGTCGGCTCCTGCTGCCTTCTTGCCCTTTGTGTTTGATAGTGCAAATTCAAGTTCGGAGAGGCTAAAATCGCTTAGGCAAATTTTTTGTTCGGTTTTGTTGAGGCATTGCATTAGAGGTTTTTTATTCAGGTGTCTGTGTTCGTTTCTTGTCTTTCGGGTTCGGCTTATATTTGCGTAGTACTTGCAAAAGGTGTTAGCTATTTTTTTGGGATCTGTGATAAGATTGAGTCCGTTTTTGAAAGGTTGTTGTTCTCTGGCTTCAGTAGTTGCATAAAACTGCAAGTGCTTTGAGAAGTGCACAGGTGCGCTTACGCAACGCGTTGGAAGTAAGAGGCGGGCAGAGACTGTGGGAGTCTCGGAGCGGGCAGGCATATACATACAACATTTAATGTATCTTATTATTAACATTATATTATTTAGTTGCATAAGACTGTAAGTGCTTTGAGAAGTGCACAGGTGCGCTTACGCAACGCGTTGGAAGTAAGAGGCGGGCAGAGACCGTGGGAGTCTCGGAGCGGGCAGGCATATACATACAACATTTAATGTATCTTATTATTAACATTATATTATTTAGTTGCATAAAACTGTAAGTGCTTTGAGAAGTGCACAGGTGCGCTTACGCAACGCGTTGGAAGTAAGAGGCGGGCAGAGACCGTGGGAGTCTCGGAGCGGGCAGGCATATACATATAACATTTAATGTATCTTATTATTAACATTATATTATTTAGTTGCATAAAACTGTAAGTGCATTGAGAAGTGCTCAGGTGCGCTTACGCAACGCGTTGGAAGTAAGAGGCGGGCAGAGACTGTGGGAGTCTCGGAGCGGGCAGGCATATACATACAACATTTAATGTATCTTATTATTAACATTATATTATTTAGTTACATAAAACTGTAAGTGCTTTGAGAAGTGCACAGGTGCGCTTACGCAACGCTTTGGAAGTAAGAGGCGGGCAGAGACCGTGGGAGTCTCGGAGCGGGCAGGCATATACATACAGCATTTAATGTATCTTATTATTAACATTATATTATTTAGTTGCATAAAAAACGACGTGAATTGTAATTTTTGAACTATCCGTGTGAATAAATAAAGTTTAGGCGTTCCATAAATAACGCCGAGCTGGAACTGTGCCAGAACCAAACAACTCCCGTAAGTGTATGAAACAAATTTACTGCCGCCAGTGTAAGTAACGTGTGTTAGTTATGACTAGTCAAAATATTATGCATTCATTATGTACATAAAAATAAATACAATTTTGTGAATATGTCTTGCTATGTGTTACAGTGATTCTCGTTCTGCTGAAGTCCTTTTGTTTGCAGGCTGACCAAATTGTCTGAGCATTTTTAAGGAATTAATTTTTACCAGAAACCTTTGTTATTGAAATAAATACATTGCACACACATTTTATTGTACCTGTTACTACACTATTAATACTATTATCGGTACTGTTATTCTATTGCGATTATTTTTATTGCGAAATATTATTTTATTTTTTCGATTAAGTCTACTTCGGACCGCATTGCACATTTTGGTCTTCTCCCGTTTTCCGCTTTCATTCCCATTTTGTTTTCATTCTTTCACTTCCCATCTTTCTCTCTTCTTCTGTGATTTCACCTCGCCTACCTTGTCTGATGATCTTTTCTTCCTGTATTATTCCTCTGTTATTGTTCTGTATTTATTCCTGTCCTTAATTGTTTTATCGGCTACATTTGTATCTGTTCTAAATCATTCTGTACTTCCTTGTGCTATACAAATTCTGTTTTCACGGTCTTCAGATATTCAGATATCTGTTTCGCTAAGCTTTTATTTTCCATTCTTGATAAATGTCCATGACATTTACTTTTCTCTTGTGCATTTCTCTGGAAAACATAGAGAAATCTTTGTACTTTTAATCACTTTATCTTAAAATTTAAAATTTTTCATTTGTTTTGGACCGTAAATCGGCACACATTATTATTTTATTAACATTAAGTTTATTATGAACACATAGGCCTACACACAAACACACAATATTTATAAAGTATTAATGCTTCAGATGTTGAAGGCTTCAACGACTAGCATTTTTTCTTATTTCATATGTACAAGCGTTCTACAGAATCTGCTTGTTTTCAGAAACATAGTTACAGAATTCTACATAATCCACTCGAGAATTGTAGAGGACCTGATAATCCCAGCCACTGCGTTTCTACTTTTCTTGTCAGATCATTAAATCGATAAACGAGAATACTCTTTCTTTGCTGGCGTGGTGAGACGGTGCCGCGACTAAACGGTTACTGTTTTAGAATTTCAGAGCACACCGGTCTTTATGCTCACAGTTGAAAAATAAAGCTAGCCACTTTTTGTGACTGTTTTTCCTTTGAATTTTTTCATGTCTTCATTTTCGTCACTCAAAGACCCATACTTTAAATATATATATTTATTTATAAGGTTGCTGCAACAACATCGGTCATTAGCGATTACAAAAATTATAAAAATGAATTTCTAAATCATACAGAAATTCTCATACAGATGGAGTACAATATATTAAACTAGAAGGTGCTTAGTGAAGACAAACATTACAACAAAGTACACAGGAACTAGTACGATTTAAAAACTACATTAGATATTTGTTTAAATATCAGCAATAATGCAAAATAAAATGACAAATATTGCCCCACACAACAAAACATTATAAATACACAGCATGCAGATATATAATTATTAAATAATAACATATTAAGCATATATGTAATAATAAATATAACACGTAATAACATAATATGCAACGATAAACAATATATAACAATAAATGTAACAAAATTTAAAATATTTAAAATTCGGGAAAATCAGTGTAGACTGGGACAAACGTTTACAGTCTGGAACGAATCCTGGATTCCGGGACGTTTGGTCACCCTATTTATAGTGCTTCGCGCGCGCGCGTGTGGGAAGACATTTTGTTTAAATAGCTACATTTTATTACTAGTGACATCTTATACTTTTTGGACGCGGGAAGAACATTTTAGGCCCGGGGCAAAGACTGAATTAGCGGCTCCTTCGAAAAATTGAAAGACGTTATTTTTGTATGCTCTATAATTTGTAGTAGACACAATCATGAATTTTCAGTGTAAAGCAGATACGTTAAAAATATCGAACAAGGGCAGCATTTGGGCAGAAAATTTCACCGCTGTTTAGAGACGCTATGGAATTGTTTGCACAAAGTGGGTTGGAACACTCGTAAACAATGTGCACTATTCTTTGTTAACAAAAATCTAAAAACCTGGATTAGTATTGCTAAAAATGTTGAATTATGAATAGGTCTACAACTCAAACGAAAACTAAATACCATTCTAAACTAACGGCTGCACACCCGCTCACTTCGATTTTGCCAGTCAATTTACAAATTAATTCAAACATCTACAAAATTTTGTAAAAACAAAACACGGTTTTCTTATAAAATTGTTCCTATAAACCTTTAAAGACACTAATATTAAAACAATTATGTTTAAGTTTTTTTTTTTAATTGACACGAACTCAAGAATTGAATTATTTCAGATAAAAAAACACGTTAAAATCAATTATTTTTTATTTAGACGGGTCCTAGAATCCTGGTTTCCCAACTGTAGTCGCAAAAACATACAATAAACAGTAAACACAATAGAACAAACTAATATTATAGTGTATTACAATGCATTCAGTACATAAAAAAACACAAAGCTAAAGTCTTTGGTCATCAAGAAGTGGAATGAATGTTAAAATTAATGTAGGCTTATGTATATATAGAACTACACAGCCATTTACAACAGATGCATCAGAGTGTTGGCAGATGAAAAAGGTGTAAAGAAAAATTGGAAACGGTTTAAACGGATTGTTTGAGAAGATCTTGTTAGATTTCCTGGCTGTACTCTGTAAGAAATGAGGTAATAGGGGAACGAGCAAATGTCAAAGAAAATATTAATGGAATAGTTGAACAACTTTGATGTGGTATGTACACATAGACTATACCACAGCGACAGATGGTCTAGAATGGTATCACAGGAAAAGAGTTAGGCGATGGGATATGAGGAGCAGGAATTTACAGGAGACTGACTGGGATAACAGAAATTACTGACGGTTGACGAGTGTGTAGTCTGCCCACAATATAAAACTAACATTATTTATTTGCCTAAAATGTACTGTAAACTTTGTCTGTAATAAAATCTGTAACATTTGCCTGTAATATTTGATCCACGGTGTATTTACTTCCTGTTCTTGGGGTAACCTTTCAACTACGAGCTGTGTGAAATGTCTTGAAATTTCTTGAACTTTTGTACTTTAGGTTGTTTTGTCAGATTCTCCAGTTGGTAGTTCGTCTTTTAGTTGTTCACAATTTGTTGTTTGAACGACAACACGAGTTGTTGTTGGTGTTGTTTGTTATGGGAAAGATTTTTCAATTAATAAAAATCAGAGAAGATTTTCATTGGAAAAGATTTTTTGTTTTACAATGAATAACATAAATATGCCGCCTTCTGCGTATTCGACTCCTGCAGGGTGGAAACAATCAATGAGTTTGCAGCGTTCAGCAGGCTTCAACAGGGAACAGGTTGATTTGTTTGTAACAAGCAAACTGAACTCATGGAAAAGTATTCATTTATTCCATCAAAAATATTTGATGCTGATGAAATGGTATGTTCACAACAACCAGCTAAAGATTATGCCAGTCAAAGGGAAAAACCTGGTGGGTAAATTGACATCTAGGGAAAGAGGAATAAATATGCCTATTTTACTTACAATAAGTGCTACTGGAGACCAGATCATACCTCCACTTTTTGTCTTTCCCTGTATTAGAATGTGCAATGAATTGAAGAAGGATACGCTGATAGGTAGCATTTTTTAGCTTAACCCAGTGGTTGGATAACAAAGGAAGGTTTTCTGAAGTGGGTCCATAGTTTTGAGTAGAAAGTGAATTCATGTAAAAATAACCCTGTTTTATTGATTGTGAATGTACATCCCCCCCCCCATGAGGACTTACATGTTATTTTGTTTGCAAATAGCCACCACATTCATATGCTTAGCTTACTTCCCAACCAGTAGTGGCTCGTGGTTCTGACAGTTGGGGGTTCAATGCCTGAATGTTTCTACTAAGATAAGAGCAATTATCCCATTCCAAATAACACACGGGGTGGGTCGCAACATGAAGATATAACTATTGACATATTCTAGTAGGCCTAATATTACGTTGTGTTTATGCTGTTTGTAAATATATAGTTAAAATAAAAGGATAGTTAAAAATTTCTGTTTAACATTTAAAATGGGAACCTACCGAGTTCCTTAATTTTGCATTTACCTTTAATAGAGAGAGAGAGAGAAGAAACATTTGTTTTTAAAATAGATTAAACACTATTTTTTTTACCAAATCATGAACTTAACACAAAAATAAGAAATACCTGAACACTTAACACACAAAAATACGAGCAAACACTTTGAAGGTTATACACACTTTAATCAGTTTAACGTTAATACAATTATTTCCTCCTCCTCCTATGGCGCTACAGCCCAAATCGGGCCCTGGCCTCCACCAATCTCCACCTCCGATCCACTCTATCCACTGCAACCCTCCTCCAGTTTCTTATCCCCATGTCTCTCGCGTCCTCTGCAACGCCATCTTCCCACCTCTTCCTCGGTCTACCTCTAGGTTCGTTCCCTTCCATGTACCCAGCAAAGCCCTCTTGGGGTTCCTGCCATCCTCCATTCTCATAACATATCGGTAGTAGTTTCAGCTTGAATAAATTTTATATGTAACTTAACATTTTATTTTAACAAATAGTATAATTTTATAAAAAGCACAGCGATTCTACGATATAATCATCATTATGTTCTGAAAGTTAAACAAAATATTACAGGTTTAATGTAAATAACTCTAAGCGATGATTGTCACTTAACTTCTTGATAATTTCTCCGTGTTGCGGCTAAACATTAGATTACTCGTCCGTTTTATAAATCATTACAACAAGAATACTTTTCAATAACGAGAATAATTTACAATGAAAGCCGTGAGGTCGGATGGGATTCAGCGCAATCCATCCTCATGACGATGTGTGATGAGACAAGTTTTTTGAGGCACATCTGGCTAGCGACATTGCGACACCGACAAAAACAACCCAACCAGTACTCCACCTTGCCCTGCTCGCAACATTACCATTTGGGGAAATGCATATCCTCCATAGAGCACGCCGAAACACCCATTTTCACTGATTCATTTTACCCTCGTTTTGCTCAAGCGCGCTCACAGATACACGCAAACACTGAACTAGACTGCATTTGTAGGAAACGGTATTAGGAATTAAACGTTTTCCCAACTGAATTGTTTGTTAACGCAGGCGGAGACATTAACGGATCGAATATTTGGTTAACAAAACAGGGTCGTACGGAAGAAAGTATATTTCCCCCATTCAAACCGTTAACCGTCGGTATCAAAGCGACTCTTGTCTGTCGTTATTACTTTTTTCATCTGGCATCAGTGTAGTTACGTTGCTGACATGTTTCTGCACATCATTAAACAACGACCACACCGACAGCAGAATGACGAAACTGAGGTTGATGAATACTAATTGTGCAACAACGTGAACGCACAACGGTAATCTCGTCTTACTAGCGGTGCAGTCGGACTGGTGCATAGACGGAGTGTCGGAAGAATGACTGTTTTTTAAAAGGGCCGATGAAACTGTTTTTTAAACTTTGTATTTTACAAAGTTTCAGTTACATTCTTGATCTAATCTAAATAGAATCCAATACAAAACATTTAAAATAACGTGCTCACTAAGTAGATATGCTGTACGTGATGTCATAATATTTCTATATCAGTTTATAACTTTGAATCTCTTCTTCTTCTTCTTCTTCTTCTTTTTCACGGCGTAAAGTGTTTAGTCTGTTCCGGCTCCAAACTGGTCGGACGTCTTGGGTCTTCCCAGGCTTCTCTTCCCTTTCGGCTGATACGATAAGGTTACCTTGGGGAGTCTGACTGTACATTATGCTAATCTGTTGTTTCCAGCTTTCTCTATACTAATTGATGATAACTTTGAAACTCGTTACCTCAAAATGTCGTTTTGTCAGTTAAACTCTTATTGCACGCAACCCCTCAATTGTGGATACGTGGGAAGAGAATAAAACGTCTAAAATCATTGCAACGGGAAACTAAAGGAAGAGTGATTGTATTTTTATAATCCAAATCCAAAACGGGAATAAATCAGTGAATCTTATTCTTTTTATTCCCTTGTATGGCTGGTTACCATCACTTTGGATTTATTCTTATTAATTTTCATACTTTTCTCTTTCAGTACCGAATCCCATAATTCAAGTTCTCTTGTAATTCTCTTTTTTTACGTTTATTTATGCAATCTGTTAATACATAACAATAAGCATAATTGTTTACAGAATACACGGCATGAAGAGAACTAGTCCATTGACTAGTTCTCTATATGTGTATTTAAAAGTAATAGATTATGTATAATATATTTATAGTATTAGAGTATAGATAAGTCCAGAGGAAATGTTAACTTTAATCGTCTTATCTGTAGGCTGTTATCTAGTAGATTTAAGGGTAAAGGATTCGTGTGCTCTTCAAGCCGTTTCACATATCTTACGCTGAACATCGCAATGGTTTCACTGACTGAGGGCAGGTCCAAGTCTCTGTAGATGTCTTTGTTGGTGATGAACCACGGTGCGTTGGTTATGGCACGCAACACCTTGGTCTGATACCTTTTCATTATGGCGATATTGGATTTAGATGCAGTTCCCCAAAGCTGTAAGCCGTATGTCCACACAGCCTTGAAGACAGTGTTGTACACCAACAGCTTGTTTCGCATTGACAGTAATGATTTTCTGTCCAGGAGACAATAATGCTTGCGGGTGTCTAGTTGTTTTCTCTTCATCCAAATGTGGTTGCGCCAAGTGAGTTTTTTGTGCAACCCCAAGTATGCCCAAGTATTTTACAAAGTCGGCTACCGGGATAGCCTTGTTATTTAATTTCACAATTGATGTTGTCCCGTGGCATTTTGTGAAGGTGTTGTGTGGAGATTTTGTTTCATTTAATGTTATTCTCCACGAAGTTTAATTCTCTTTTGCTCTGAGCTACCGTCATTACATCGTCTGCAAAGACCCTTCTAAGATATTTATCCTTTCCAAATTGCAGTGACCTAATTTTAATTTATTACTTTTATCTGACTTTTGCAAATTCAAAATTTAGAATTTTAAGCCTATAAGCAACGGAAATGTTTGCTCATAATTAATTTAACTATCACATTCCCAAATTTATCATCGACCGTTATGTGCATTCACTACATCGCCTGCCACTGTCGGTGAAAATTCAAAATAACTTTCCGGGTTTAAAGTTCCAAAAAGGGGATTTAGGGATTTAAGGTCACAAGAAGCGCTATCAAGTCTAGGCATAATAACGATACTGACGCGTACATGAATGATGCTCTGAAATAGTCGGTGCAATAAGAAATAAAACCAATTTGATTTGGTGCTGAAAACTAACAAATACTTTTTAATTGGCGTTTCTCATATTTGCGAGATTAATAAAGGTGTTTGCTTTCTGTTGGCTTCGCTAACTCCAAGTCACTCACCTTCCCCCACGAATCATAGAAGACGCCCATCATTCACAGGCCACTAAACTTAACCAAGGTTATTGTAACGTTAAAAAATTATTCTATTTTTGTTGTACAAGATTGTTTCTCTCCTAGGGTGAGAGTTTCTAGTTTCAGATAATACGGTATTTTCGTGTTTTGTTGTAACAGTTATGATGTACACTGCTAGCAGAGATAGATTCAGCGCTCTGTACTTATCTGTCCGTCCGTCCATTACTATCCGGTCGTAAACACCGACGCCCGCCGTCACTTTAACCTTACCAGTGTTATAAATTTGGATTTTTATTTCGTTTAGTATCACATCGTTTTGTTCGAGTCTGTTTTGAGAGTGCGCGGTCGTGACGCGTCGATGTCTTACTCGAAGAAGAATAAAACAAAACAGCTGGGTTATTGAAGCGGAAGAAAAAATGTTGACATTGTTATCCGGAACACTAAAGATAAATGTAGACGAAAGTAGTGAGGGGGAATGATCGAGAGAAGAAACGGACAGTAAAGAAATTGAACAAGTAACGCGGGTGAAGCACCTGGCATCTGGCTTCATCTCAAGAAGCACGAAATGCAAAATTTACAAAACACTTATGCATATGCTTCAGAAACCTGGACAGTGACAAAAAATAGCGAGAGACTTCTAGTTTGCTGTGGAAGACGGAGTCTAAGAACAATATTTAGAGGAGTACAAGAAAATGGAATGTGGCGCAGGCGCTATAATTATGAAATATACCATTTTTCCAAAAAGTCGGACATTGTCAGCATAATCAAAACATACAGGCTACGGTGGGTTGGACACATACAGAGACTGGAGGAAGGACAGCCTACGAAACAGGATCAATCACTACATCTCTTTTTATTTTCATCATCACATCTGCTTATTATATTCTTGTTATGTACTGATTGTAAAAAAGTAAAAAAATTTCCACCTTTTCAACCAGAAACCAATGGGTAGTAGAAAAAAGGGAAGACCGCGAAGTAGATTCAAAGACCAGATAGAGAAGGACCTCATAAATCTGAACATAAGAAACTGGAAAGCCAGGGCACGCAATAGGGAAGAACGGAGTCGACGCTTGGAGCAGGCCAAGATCCACCAATTGTTGTAAAGTCACGGCTGATGATGAACGCGGGTGAAGGCGATAGGCAAAGCAAAGACAAGAGTAGCGATTGGCAGGCAGGAGAAATCCGCTCACAAACACTGAAATGAATTTAGAAGTCACGAAGGTATGAAGAACAGTGACGAGGCGTACAGTCATCGATAGATTCGGCGATGCCAAGCATATAAAAGGAAAGGTTAATATTGTTGCATTTTCTTTTTGCCGCGAAGCATATGCCTACTTGAAAATCTTTGCGAACTGGAGAAATAAACACACAAGAGAACTGGGAAAGTTTAAGCGAGTCGCTAAAGACAGCGCTACCATCCGAATACCCTTCTTCTCAACCCGCGCGCGCCGTCAGTCTAACTCTCAAACGCCGATGAAATGCATTACTCTAGTCATCGCTAGTTCCAGTGAATCTCTGGGAAGTTTGGTCGCTTCCGCGTGCTGTGGCATCTTTTTCGAGCTGTTCTGACAATTTGTTCTGACGTCTTGTTCAAACAATTTATTGTTTGAATTTAATTAACGATCGTTTAAAGTTATGGCCAAAACGGATGTCATTCTGCAACCGAAACCGAACCCATTCATCTCAGGAAACCCGTTTAACGGTCGCTAATAAATAAAATTTATTAAAAATGGACGCGTTGCCCATATTAAAAATGATATTACACTGACACGATGATTTTGTATTTAAACTATTTCTTCAGGCGCGCCCCAGACATTACAAAATTTGTAATTGTTAGTTTGGGGGTGGAGTGATGTAGTTTGAGCACTTTAGATAAAACGAACGAAAGTAGTGAAAACAATTCATGCCTCGCCACTGATGAAGGATTATACAAGCTTTTGTTTGGAATGCTTTCTGTTGTGGTAGTGGAATTCATGGACCGAGGCTTGCAAAGCTCGTTACCACCTAGTGTCCGTCCTTTACACAGGACGTTTCCTGAAAGTTCTACCGCCGCTGTCCACGTTTCCAAGGCAATCTCCTCATAAGCGCCCCCTCGGTTAACACCCATCTGCCCCCGGAAATCTTGGACCCTACCCCGGCGAACACTGATCTTGAATTGGATCATGTCTAATTGAAACCTTACGGCTGGTAGCAGGGCACATCTAGAAACCTCCCATACATCCTGATCTCCGCAGCGCAAGCTCTATCCAAACTCGGAACGCGGCGTCAAGGCTTCCCACGAATCGTCGTCGGTATTGAAACGTGGACAATGGGAAAGAAAGTGAAGACTGATTGATGATATGAAAAAGATTATAAAGACAAGTTGGATGAAGAAAAACAAATGTTGAGGTTTCAGAGAAAATAAAAGAGGAAGTACAACTTACAGAGATAACGGACTCTAAGCCATGTGTTTAGACATAACGGATCTATTGGTGAAGACGGAAAGAGGTTGGCCGAAGAAAAACACTTGGACAATGGGCAGCTTATGATGGCAGTGAAAAGAGAGGCTAAAGACGGGAAGTCCTGGTAGCAACGAGGGCAGGCCTTTAGAGTGAGGCAATTAGATTCTAAAACGCTAAATTGGGGTCCAAGGGGATGTGATGCGACTATAAGTTTTCTGATGAAGAAGAAGCCTTTTAGAGTCTCCATCCCAACTCCATTCTCGCCTGCATGAGGTGGGCTCTGCTTATGTCGAGCAGTCCTTGCCAAGACTGACGTAACCACTTTCCTCGGCGGCAGGGGTTGACGAGCAAACGAGAGACGGGGTGGTGGCAACGGCTATTAGAGCAACTTGAACAGTTCAAATAACGGTCGAATTACAACCTATGCCCGGGGTAAGTGTAACTGCGACTGAAGACGTAGGATGGAGCAATCCTAACTGCGGGGAAAACACACAGCTAAGCATGGTGCTGGGCCTTAAGACGGATGCCCTGTCAATCATCTTACGCTGGTAATGACTTTGGAGAAAATATATTTCATTCGAACGCCTCATGGTAATCCAGGACGGCCAAAAGCAAGACGGACACAACAAACACATGAGACTTGAACCGGCGTAATCAATGCCTAATCCCTGAAGTAGATAATGAAGCGCTTAATTCTTATTACAAGGGCATTCAGTAATTGAAGAGGAAAGAGCTGAAATTAAAAAAATATGCATGTAAGAGGTCTGAAAATTTGAAAATTATAACTGACGTCAATTGAAAACAGCTGATTGACAACGATTTTAATAAGCATACTTTTTGTCGGTCATTCAACAGTGGAAAGTCTTCTTGAAAAAGCCACTTTAAGGATCGGTGATCAGTTTTATGGTTTCAAAAGCTTCTGTAAAACGTCTGAAATTTATACCAGAACAATATGGTAAAAGTGGCTAAATATGCGATTCCTGCATATTTTTTGCAAGCGGCTTGGACAGTTCAAAAGCGCTGATGACAGTGTTGCTGGATTTCGACTCCAGCTTTTGGAATCGAATCAAGCTAAATGCAGTAAAAGAATTGCTAAAAATTGTTGTAAGCATCGGTATGGTTCGCAAAGACATGAACACCATAAAAGGAGTTGATTCGCACATTGCACAATCAGCGCATGGAAAGCAGGCTGAGAGGCTCTGCACATTGGCCGTTTAGTGTGCACCTTACCTTGCCCGGACCCTGGTACCTTTGTTTGGCGACTCAAATCGGCCGCCAACGATTGTCCGCTAGTCCCATCTGTGAACTTGCCTTTCGTGTACGCGTAGTTTGGCTGGACAACACTTAGGGCCGTGACGGCAGTGTCACAGTAAGCCGGCGTCTCATAATACGGCTACTTTGTTGATACGACGCTGATTAATTGGGACGACCGCTATCCACGTCTGACGATCCCGCACAGCCTCCGGCAGCGATCGATTCGTTTCTCTCCTGTGTTTCCAACCTCGTCGCCCGACGGCGTCCAATAGTTCGGCGCACGACCCCGGACGATGGAACGTTATTACGAATATCACCACACTCTTACAGGTGGCGAGAGAGGCCCCGTGTAACAAATCGCAGGAAAAGAATTGCCAACCAGTCGCATGCGCCAACCAGTTTGTGTACATCAGCAAATCGGTGGTTAATTCTGGAATAGCCCTCATAATTTCGCAGTGAAGTGCGTTTTTGATATTAATACAGTTTAATCGGAATAAAAGAGTCTGTGTCGTACTTACTGCTTGTTTTACTTACCGAAGTTTTTAATTTTTTGGAGGGGGGATCCGCGGACTGAAAAGCTTGGGACCATTGACCTAGGCCGATAGTAAAGAAGGGTTTTTCCAATTTCAATACAAATGTTAAGGTTTAGAGGAGTTATTTTTCGTACATATCTCAATCAATGGTCGATATAGTCGTTGGCGCCGTCTAGACTCCGACCACACGGTCTACATAACACAAAACTGACCTGAAACGGTGACAGCTTCCCATTAAAGTTACAAGAAGTTTCTTCCTTTCCGCTTAGAAGCAAATAATAATTATAATAATAATAATAAATAATAAAATAAAGTATACGAGTTGTTGTGGAATGTGAAGTGCAAGCCGACAGATAGCGCAACGTTACCAAGTGTAAAGTTACAAATTACAGTTAAGCAACTGTAACACAGTTAAGTGTTTAAATGAGGGTGAACGCCTGCAGACAGAGTTATTTACAGGGGCCAAAAGCAAAGGATAGAGGACGCTTAAAAATAACAAAAGAAAACAATAAAAAACGAGTACAACAATAGCATAAACTTCCTAGATCTCACCATCACAAAATTTGAACCCAGACACAAATTTAGTATATACACAAAACCCACTACAACTGACACACTAATACACAACTCATCCAATCACCCAATACAACACAAACTAGCTGCCTTCAGAACCATGACACAGACTAAACAACATCCCACTATATGAAAAAGACTACATAGACGAACTAAACACGATAAAATATCTAGCAGAATCCAATGGATACAAAAGAACAATAGTCAATAAACTCCTACAAAACACAAAACAAACAACAGACTAAGACAGAAAATTACAAATTCATAACACTAACATACATCAATAACCACACTGAAAAAAACCCACAAATTTAAAAACGCGGGATACAGAATCGCATACAAAACTACAACAAAACAGAACACACACTATCAAAACACACACACACATACACACACAAAACAAAAAATATTTGACCTACCTGGTGTTTACAAACTAAATTGCTCAGATTGCAGCAAATTCTACATAGGCCAGACAGGACGTTCCTTCCAACAAAGATACATTGAACACATAAAGGCACTACACTCCACTACCGAATCCACCTTTGCAAACCACCTCATTGAAGCAAACCACAAATACACAAACATCGAAAGTAACATGGATATTCTACACGTACACCCAAAAGACCGAAAACTAGACACTCTTGAACAACTAGAAATATACAAACACACAAAAACACATAAAAACGACATCCTAAACGAACAGAAACAATTCTAAACACACATATTATTCGAACATATCACCCCCCCCACACACAACATCGATCTTTCAAAAGACGGTGCCGACGCCAAGAACAAGACGGACAGCGCTCCCAGTGGCAGCCTCTGACGAAGCTTATAATAAGCGAAAACTGGTTCAGACTATAAGGTAAAAATTTTACATTTTTACCAATAAAAAAATGTGTGTTCCGAGTCGGTAGTGTTATACTTATAATTAGTTAATCAACGGACACGTCATGGGCAACAAAATCCCCCCCCAAAAAAACAAAAAAAAAAACAGTTTCTTCCCAGTTCATAATTATATTTTTTGAACAGCGACTAGCTGTTTGTTGGATTCTAACAGAGATTCATTCAAACTTTAAAATTTCCAATTTTATCGTTCTGTATTTGTTAATAGTCAACGTATTAAACGGTTGCGCCACGTTATACCATTTCTTGCCGTTGCAGAAGAAGGTATTTTTTGCCGTCTTTATGAAGGTATTTTAGCGCCGAGGCATGGCAGTGGCGTATGTTGAATTTGGCTTGGTGATGGGGTCCGGGGTCGGGTCGGCTTCATACAAAAGAAAAAACAAGTTAAGACTGATCAACATTACTATCTTTAAAGTGGCTGAAGAACACATGATAACATCATGAAATCAGTTCCATTAAAGTAAACAATAAACAATAAAAATAAGCGTTATTGAAACATTGTTAAAAGATACTTATTGACTGAACTGATTTTCCTATATTAATATTTCAAACATATAGGCCTACCCTAATGCTGTGTAACAAACCTGTTTGTATACTTAAAAAAGAGTACTCTATTAGCGTACACAACTGAAAAAAAATAAAACAGCCTAAAAATTAAGAGATTAACAAAATTCATCAACTCCAGGGGGGCCGGTACTGTTCGTCCCCTTCCCCGTAAATACGCCCATAAAGCATGGCATAGAAAAATGAAACAATTCTAAATAAATCCCTCGAGTACGCAATTTGACTTGGCCAAGAAACAGCTTTGTATCCTGTAAACATTAGCCTGATTCTTCGTGTGACACCACTCCGGTACGTTAGACTTGGAAGCGGGACACGATAATAACGTAAGGGGACTCTAAATGCATTGACAATGAATCTCTGGACAGCAACCAAGTGTTTGTTGCAACATTGATTTTTCAAAAACAGATTTCCCACGGTTCTATCTTCTTTTCTTCTACAATCAGATAAGAGGCGAATTGCCTATCCCGGTTCTAAAAGGAAGTACCTCCACATCACCAACACTTCCAAGGTCTTCCTATACTTATTTGTCCAACAGGCTTGTATTACCGAATTACCTTAGCCAACGAGGAACCCATCTCTCTGTTTTCCACAATGCGGTCTTGGATATCAACTCCTTTACGAATGTCTTCACTGTAGAGTTTATCTCCTCGTGTCCAGCCTTGAACAGATCTCAAGAATCTCATCTCCGATGGCTGTATCCTACTAAAATGTTTCTTCACCGGGACCCAAGTTTCAGAACGAAACAACAATACTGGCACAGCCATTACTTCATACAATTTTTGTCGGGTTCTATTATAAATATTATTTTATAATTTACTCATTGAGTTTTTGTTTAATTTAAAACATTGTATACTATATTACACGACGTTTTTGTTTGTTGTGGATTTTCTCCCTTCCCCACTTACTTCATAATCAGGTCACTCCCTCTCGAAGCCCGTAACGAGTTTATCTTCATATCTTGTTATTTCTGTATAGAAAACAACATCTTCCTGTAATTTTTAGTACTACCTATTTATCGATCAGTTTGTTTCCACGGTGCTTTCATAAGACGTGTCCAGTTTCCTGTAGGTCTTCTTCTTCTTCTTCTTCTTCTTCTTCTTCTTCTTCTTCTTCTTCTTCTTCTTCTTCTTCTTCTTCTTCTTCTTCTTCTTCTTCTTCTTCTTCTTCTTCTTCTTCTTCTTCTTCTCCTTCTTCTTGTTCTTGTTCTTCTTCTTCTTCTTCTTCGTGACCCATTGTATCTTTAAAGGAGTTAGTCACCTCCACGACTACTTTAATAATTTTCAGGGAATTATAGTTGTACCAGCCACATTCTGCTTGTTTGTATACCAGTAGGGTGGTCTATTAGATTATTTTATTATTTAGATTAGATTTTATTTATTAGATCGTTTAATGGTCTAAAAAGCTCCCATTTTTAGATTATTGTAGTACATAATTATAGCTATTTTTCTCTAAACGGCTGGCAACTATTGGCATAGCCAAAGTATTTTTATAAATGTTGAATCTGCGGTAGCAGATTGAAATAAATGTTCGTATTTCAATCTTCAACGTTCATTTTTCGATGCCAAAACAATGCTTGTTAGCAGCACTATGGCGCGACAACTGTGTAGTCAGTGGCGTAGCTTGGGTACATAACAGCTGTTGCCGGTTGTGATAAGCCTAAAACACCCTAAAAATGAATTGAAGTTTTCCCTATTACCAAGTGTTCTTTCTAGAGCCAAAATATTCTTCCTAGAGCTAAAATATATTTTTAGAGTAGTTTCTATCTTTCGCTGGCAGAAGAAGAGGGTCCCGGTTCAACGGGATCTGACTCCATTATACTTACACAGAATAAATGAGGACTCAAATAATCGAATTAATAATAATAAAGATAAACAAATAAACACATAACTAAACGAACAATACACAAATGAGTAGGTAGTAACTGCTGTACGTTGGTTTCGAAACGAACATAACTGCTAACTGAGCGTTTTGCCGGTTTATACAGCGGCAACACATTGGGTGGACGAATGTGTCCCCCTCTCCAGTTTGTACATTGACAACTACTACAAGGTCAATGACAGTACGCAGTAAAGAATTGCCGATGTCTGAGCCGATAACACAAGACGGTGCAAGTGCCCAGCAGTTTGAAAGCAATGCTATGCTTTTCTTCAAGTTTCACTACTAAAATTGTTCGGATTTCAAATTATTCAATAAATAAACTAATTATTCTGTGATATAACTAATATTATTTTTTTCATTTCCAGGCCTGTTGCCGACGTCATAAGCGGTTACAGGGACGCCACGCTACTGTAATGCCTAGCGACTGTACAGTAACCTTAGGCACTCGACTTCAGGAGCAGAGAAAATGACGAGTTTTTCTGAGCGAGAGAAACTATAAACTGTATTTTTACCATTTTAAAATTATATTCACATTGATGCGATAGATCTATGGACATGAAAAATGAAAAATTAAAGCTATCGCAGCTCACATGACTTTCACCACGAAACAACGACTGCGGACTGCCATAGGTAAACGAGGTGAACTGAACATCGACCGAAGACTTAGAAGGCAAAAATATTCCACTTGCCCGCAAGAGTTTATACAAGTTTATTGATCGTTCACCCCCACTTCATTTATTTTTAAAACTTAAGCAATATTTCTGAAACTGGATGGAACGGATTCAGGTGATATGAAAGTATACGATAAAATAATTATGAAAATCCCTTATCATCATCATTTTACGGGGGCCTTCTTGGAAAATAGAGAGATTATTAGCCGGCCACAGTACAGTACACCACGGGGACGTGATCTCTTACTGTACGCCATATGTATGTGTCTTTAATTTACTTTTTATTTATATTTTTTAATTTTTAATTTCTAAACATGTTTTTTTATTTTAATAATGTTCAACTTTTTAAATAATGTTTAATTCTAACATTATACAACGACTGTAAAATTTAACATTTTAACAACTATATAAAGGAAAAGTGTACAAGGCTTCTCCGTGTTTGTTTCGGTAATTTCCATGTGTCTATAAGTAAGAAAATCGAAATTTATAACTGCTCCCTACTATCACGCAAAATTATACGTATTAAACCTTAAGTATATTCAAGCAAAACTGAACTAAACCTTTTATAGCCTTTCGCACTGTAGTTAATCAACTGATGTGCTGAACGTAAGTGATAAATTTACTGTAAACGCCCGGTGAATGGACTTGTACTTTGTCTATCACTGTAACGATGACCGTTATTCACAATGACATGAGAATGGGAGAGAGGTGTCATTACTTGGATGACAATGGTGGATGGTCGGACGGACGGATGGTGAATTGATGAAGAGGTGTCGTCCCTTTTACTGAGACAGTTTTCACTTCAGGTAGCCCTTCCCTCCACGAAATACGAAATTGGTGTTTCTGTCTTGAGAGCATGGGCAGGATTCCACCTACGGGATTCGGGGGGCAATATCTTCGGGGCACAGGAATCGGCCTATATTTTTATTTTAACCGAGGTGAAGACGTTCTGCCTTCATTGAGGAATGGACTAGAATGGATAGGAATTATTGGCAGTGTTCGGGTGGAGGCGTTGGAATTACCCCAGAAAGACACGCTGGAGACAATTCTAACCTGTAACGGGCAGAACGGTAGGCTAGCGAGAATGCGAGAATTCTAACCTCTGCATGGGCGGAAAGCCGGGCTAGCGAGAATTTTAACCTCCGAACGTGCGGAAAGGGGGGTGAACAAAAAGTCTAACCTACGAACGGGTGGAAAAGCAGGTTAGCGAAAATTCTATCCTCGAACAGACAGAAAGGTGGGCTAGCGAGAATTCTAACCTCCTAACGGGGCGGAAAGGCGGGTTAGCGAGAATGATAACCTCCGAACAGACAGGCGCGAAAATTAAACTACGCAAGAATACTAGATTTGAAAAGCCGTCCAATGCCTTGTGAAATAGTGCACAAAGCTACAGCTCACTGATTTGTAATTTATTTGATAGATGTCGGGGGGGGGGGCAAGTGCCCCTCCTTGCCACCCCCGATCCCGCCCATGCTTGAGGGCAACTACTAATGCTTGCTTCTGCTAATAGTTCGGCGAAAATATATCTCTATGAAGACAAAACAGTTGTTTCTGCAGTTGTGTAGTGTTGTTACTGACGATCGACAGGAACTCGTTAGCTGTTTACCTACACAGCCATCCGCACTTACGGCATACGGTTGTCGGAAATACTTCAGGTCCAAAAGAAAACCTGCGAGCCTTATCGGATTCCACATCGCGTGTGCCTGACTGAGTAGTCAAAGAGATTTACAAACGCCTTCAGAACAAAGCGAGTCAATGACAGGCTGGAATATGCTCGCCAGTGAGCTTCAATCCAGCGGTGGAGTAGTGTCTACGCTGAAGCGTCTCAAGCCTGACGAGTTAGGCCCCTTTTATGCATCCGATTTGTATCGTACGATAATCTACCATAAAAACTCGCACGACACGTAGAACAACAGAAACAAGTGGTCCGTTTTATGCACTGTCATACGATAAATTTATCGTTCCGAATTCAAAAACATGTCGTGGTGTCCTATGAAACGCGTCAGATAAAAAGTCGGTCGCACACAAGCCCGTTGTCTAGATACATGGGCTGTAATGGTTCCGTTTATGCAATCGCGCGAGTTTTGTATCGTCTGCTTTCAGACATCAGCGTTACCAACCTTTGCTGCCTAGGGTCCCGAGGCAGCAGTGCCAAGTAACCACTGTAATTTTCTTAATTTGTATTTTAAATATGGAAGACCTTATGTGCGGGACCATTAGGCGAACCCTTAAGTCAGCAAGTAACACGTGAAAACACGCCTAAAATTCTACAAGCCCACACTTCTTTATGTGTCTGAGAATTGGACTTTAACGAAAGGCCAGGCCAGTCACATCCAAGCGGCTGAAATGAGATTTCTCAGCCACGTGGCAGGGTATACTCTCCATTATCATAGAAGAAACACAGATATACGGCAGGAACTGAATATTATGAGTAGGCCTATACTCGACAGGATCTCTCAGTATCGGCTGAATTTGTGGGAACATCTTTGCCGAATGGATGACTGCCGCATCCCCAAACAACTATGAGCCGAGGGGACGGAGAGGTGTGGGACGTCCTTGGATGCGCTGGAGTGACCAGCTCTAATCTTTGCCTATTTGAGATCGGAAAAACCATCCTTGGTTTAATCCCTGAAGATGATGACGATGATGAAATATGGAAGGCATTAATATTGAAAGGCTCACTGACGAAATCCAAAACAGGAGAGCACTATGGGATCCCGGTTCCGAAGGTTATAAAAACGAACCGATAACGGCATACAACCGAATATGCCGATTACGGCATACAACGCGCACGGATCAATTTTCAGTACTGATGATGGCAGCTGTGAAAGAGTTTGTTCACACCCACTTCTGACAATTTTACATATGACAGAAACCGAAGTCAAATCGGATGCATAAACGTATCGTACGGTATAAATCAGGTGCATAAAAGGGGCCTCAGTGAACAGGTATCACTACGTTGTGATGGACCGTTGTAAAAGTAGCAGCTCCTGAATGTCATATCACTAATATCGTTTATTACTCATGCTGGGTAGATTGCAATACCAATTAAATTCAATAAAAAATATTCACACAGAACGGAACGAGTAAGAAGGGGTCGTGCAGCACCGACAAAGCGAGGCATTCGACACAGCTGTCGGACAAAGGAAACAACAGGGACATGCGTGTAGCGTTATTGTTGCTTAGCGCGAACAGTAAAAACGAGACAATGACGCGATTCATTTTTTTATCGTTTCTGTCAATTTTGTTAAATAAGAAAACGTAAAAATCGCTGTTGTCGATAATACCTTCCTACATGTCCTTGGATATTCGCGATTCGGATTTATTTCGACTGCAAAAAAGGCAACAGACGGTGTAACGCATCGATTCGTCATCGAAAAAATATCGTTACTTTGAACTTGGGTACAGTCGCGTCCTTGTTAATGGTGAAAATAAATAAATACGCCGGATTAGCGTTGTTGATCGAAGCTATTATTGAAGTCCGTCTGCAAAAACGAGCGAAGCGTAGGGACGGATAAATAGTAGTAGGAAGTGTTACATGTTGATTTTACAGTATAATTATCGACTTACTGTAAATCTATTTCTTGTTTGGTCTATAAAATCTAGCTTTTTTCACTGTGACCCCATTGCACAGGAATCGAACCCAAGGCGAACACAAGCCAATTAAGCTTCCTTTATTGATAGTTCGAGGAAACTATCAAACTTTCCGATCCATCCATTGTCCTCGCTGCATTTACCTCGGCTTCATCGATTCGATTGTATGCTGCTTCCATCCTTGGAACCCGTTCTATAACTCGTTCAGGCAACATTTTGTATGACGTACGCGTTATGTGGCCAAACCATGTTACAAAACCTGTCGTGTCCATCTGAAGATTATTTTCATCTCCTGGTTCGTTATTCGGGATAATTTTGAATATTCTTGTTTTCGCTTCGGTCGGTTGCCTGAGCAAGTAGACGAGGCGATGGACATCGTGTCCTCCTTGGGGTCAATTCTTTTCGTTCACGAGGGAAATCGCCTTCGGAGGCGGTGGAAGAGACAATGACGCGTACAACCAGCGTTCACTGTATTGCATCGGGTATGTTACCCTTTCGTAGATGCTGGACGATCCTCCTGAGGGCCGCAACGCTCGCCGATCCCGAGTCTGGACGGACTCAGCAGTCAAAAGGCCGAGTTCTTTGCTGTTTCGAGCGTCAGTTCGGTTCCCAGCTATCTAAGGGGCAGAACTTCGATTACCGGACTCGATGAGCTTTCCGTTGCTTCCAATCACCGCCTCATTCGATCCCGTTTCGTGGGGAGAAGTCACTCGTCGGATTGTTGGTTGCAAGTTCTGAAACGCGTTTCTAACACCTCCCTCTTGCCTCTTAGCTTCTTCTGGAACGGTGAAGGTTGTTCTTGGTCGATCTGTTAAACGTCTGTGTCAGGCTGAATAACTTCCTCGCGAACTTTAACACGACTTCGAGAGACTCGTACATATCACGCGCGAGACCGCCTTGAAATACTGGAACAGTTCGCCTCAGTTGAGACTGGCGTTTAATACTTGGCGTTTCACTCGATTTTCTATGAGATCCAACGTGATGGATCCTGTATTTCATTTCTTCTTCTATGGCGTCACAGTTCGGAGTCGAACCTTAGTCTCCATAATCATCCGCCTCCATGTTTCCCTGTTATTGGCGATCGATGTCCATCGTTTTATTTTAAGTAAATTATCAGCATTCCTCGCCACTGCGTCAATCCAGCGTGTCTTGGGTCTTCCGACAAGCCTTCTACCCTCGATTTGACTAAACAGTACCTTCCTAGGTATTCGGTTGCCTTCCATCCTAATGATGTGTCCTGCCCATTGCAATCTACGCAGTCGGATGGTGGTGGCCAGATAGTTTGTACAGCTCCTCATTGTGACGCATTCTCCATATCCTATTGACTTGGATTGGTCCCCATATATTCTCCTCAAAATTCTCCTTTCAGAAGTATTGACTATGTTCGCGGCTTGTTTGTTCAAAGTCCGAGTCTCGCTGCCACATGTTATCACCGGCCTAATCATAACTTTATATAATGTGACCTTGGACTGATGGTGGATATTCCTTGTCTTGAATATAGATGTCAACGAAGCATATGCTCTATTTGCGGCCTGTATCCTTTTGTTTATTTCATTTATTTATTTATTTCATTTCTGCGGTACCCTAAATATCTTGTCATCGTTAACCTACGCATTCACAATAGTAGCCGGAGTACTTTCTGCAGTCGTGTGACAAAGGAGTAGGTAACATTCGCGTCTATCCCGGGCCTTGTGCCTGCAGTCCTTTGTCATGTAATCTTTAGTCAACTTCTTCTTATGCTGGAGGCTATCGTTCCATAATGTCTCGCTATATCATCATCAGACCGTCTAAGAGTGTGACCGATCCTCCTTAGATAAGTCACCTACGTGGATATTACTCTCGTGATGGTAGGCAAACGTTTATTTACCAACATCTGGGGCTTACGAGTGACGGCGCTGGTCACATTCTAAGTCTCACATCAATTCATTAGTATGGATTTAACCCTTTCACCACTAATGGGACACATATGTCCCGCTAAAAGTAGAAATATTCCATTGGGGTAGCAAGCTGCTGGAAGTGAGTAGTATGATGTCCCAGAAGTGGTGTATAATGTTTAGAGGAGGTAGGTTGGCAACAGCGGATGCTAACTCGGCTTTTTAGTAGTTTATGATTAAAATATATGAATAGCACATTACCAGTGGGACGTATGTGTTCCAATCAATTGTTGAATTGGGACACATATGTCTCACCCTATCCAGTACTATATATATTGTAGTAAAAATCTGAAACTTTCAGAAAACAATCAGAAGTTATCTAGGAAGAGACGAAATGAAAAAGTTTTGTTTTAAATTATGGAGAAGAACTATGTGATGAAAGGGTTAACATTGGAATCAAGATCTTCAGTTTTTTCTTGAAAATTGCAGAAGATCGCCGTAAACGACGCAACCGGGAAAGGTCCATTTTACTTTTCCTAATATGCTGTCAAAATAGGGGAACTCTGTAACCTGTTCACTCTCTGTGCCACCTGGAGCTAGACTTTTTACAGTTGACAAGATAATACGGACAGTGCTTATTATAATGGTGGTAATAACGTGGAGCTACCGCAGCGTTTGAAGCGTGTGACCCCACCACCTTTCACTACCAACCGAACTAACGAAGAATGATCAAGGTTTGAACATCACGCAGAGTAAGTATCACGATGTTTGTATGACTATTTGATTTGTGCCCAGATACTAAAGCAGCTACCGTGTAAGTTTTGTCGCCACCTTACACACGACACGACACTGGATAACCTCATACATTTTATTGTGTAGTGACATGCGCAAAAGTATAAAGATTGTGGTATGATGGAATTTATAAGAACATAAGAGCTTAGACGGGCAGAGCACCTGGATGACAACCAGTTACCAGAAAGAGTGGAGAGTTGACGGATGTCGGCTAATTGACTTAGGTGAAGGGCAAGGATCCGCTTGGTGGGATAAAGCACGGCTGTTTTTGCGGTTGGAAATTAGAAGGTGACAGACGGATGGAGGCGGAGGTCAAAGACAATTGTGGTCCATAGAACCTAAAAGAGAAGAAGAAGAAGAAGAAGAAGAAGAAGAAGAAGCAGAAGAAATAATAAAAGGAAGAAAAAGAAGATTTTATAGAATATTTCCTAAATTTTAACAATTAGTCATCCTTTCTTATTGATTAGATTTATATGTATTGTTTAAGTATTATTACAGTATTATATTTTACGTCTATCTTTGGAGTCGGCAAAGCCACGACCTGTTCCTATTCTGCGGTCCAACTCATGTCTTACAAATGTCGGTGGCACAACAGAATAGATCAGCTGACACTGTTGTAACCTATCGAGTGGCTACTAGGCTACAACTGTTAGTTGTTGTGGGTTCGGAGGTGAATTTAAATCATCCATATGAACCGTTCTTCTCTGAAGACAATTTATTGATGATTCACAATTACAAAACTTTTACAATGTTTTTTATAATGATAATTCTTGAAATTAACTTAATTCAATTACAAAACTTTTACAATGTTTTTTATAATGATAATTCTTGAAATTAACTTAATTCAAATAATTCAATTACTTTTACTCAACTCTAAGTACCTTCAGTTACTAGTACTTAGTCTCAACAAAATAATGTAACTGCTTTAGTTACTCTTTAAAAATTGACAAAGAACAAAAAGTATGACTGACTATCACTGGCTAGAGAGGCTCTCTTAAAGCACCTTCTAACACAGATCGAGAATTAGTCAAAGTGAGACAGACGTAAGCTTTCTAAGAACACTCACAATCAAATCTGTTTTCTCCACATTTGCTTGGCGTTTTATACACAATTCGTTGGTTGTAACACTTATTTACAGAGGTGGGACTGTTCTCTCCTATTATTTCTGAAACCTCAACTATGATTGGCTAAAACTAAAAGTTGAAGTGAGGGTAGTTTCTTAAAAATTTTCTAAGCCTTCCTATTATTCGTCAAAGACTGCATCATGTGACCCTACGTCACGATTTGGTGGGGGTTTACTATTTTAGATTAAAAGTTATCACGGAGTATACACCTGCCTTCACACTTGTGACCCATTGCTTGATTTACACCAAAAGGATATCAACTTTATGGCGACATTTATGTGTTCTGTCTGGACCTTGTCACCATTAGATGTGTCTCCCCAGATTTCCTACGTTTTTGATAAATTTGTCTTCTGTTGTCCTAACACTTTGGCTTGTGATCTCTCCACAGCTGCTTGTCCAGATAAGGGTTTAAGAAACGTTTGGTAGCACACAAACTACAGTTTACGGTTATTGCTTCCTTGATAGTCACGCTTATTGAGAAAGAGGGTGAAATCTTTACCAACCTTGGGAAAGATCCTAAAACTATTTCTATTCTTCTTCTTCTTCTGCACTACAAGGATTAGGCATTTGCCTGTTCCGTCCTCACAAACTTACGACCACCGTTTTCGTGGTCTTCCTATATCTCTTTTCCCTCTTGGGTTGTAGTTAAGTATTTTTTGGGTAATCTCCCATTTCCCATTCTATTTACGTGTTGTTTCCATCCTTCTTTATACTCAGTTACTTTTTCATTTATTGCATATACATTTAGTTCATTTCGCACGTTTCATTTCTTACTAAATCTCTTCTTGTGCAGCCTTTGACCCGTCTCAGAAATCTCATTTCTGCTGCCTGTATTTTGCTGTCCCCTTTTTTGGTATTTATCCAACTTTCACTCCCATACATAAGTACAGGTACAGCCATCGTTTTATAAAATTTTATTCTTGTGTCTTTTCGTGTTTTGTTATTTGATGTTCTATTTATTGTGCCACATATTGCCTGGACCAAATTTATTTTATTTCCCATGTCATTGTCATAATTGTGGCTTGTGTCGCAGCCCAAGTATGTAAAATTTGATACTTGTTCGATCGGCTTATTGTTGACAATTATTTTCGACCTAAAGGAAACTTGCCCTGGAAAGCCATAACTTTCGTCTTATGCAAGGAAATTTTAACATTATATTCTGGACATATTTGATTCAGTCAGTGCACTGCCACTTGTAATTTATCTTCACTAAACTATTTTTATGTTCAAAACAGTCTGGATTACAGTCTGACACCTGTGTCTATTGCCCAACACAACTAAGAATTTCTATAGCCTCACTTCTAAGTAACAATTATGATATAATAACATTAATTACAATTGACAATTACAACAACACAAAAATACGCGAGACAGCAGACTAAAAGGTATTGAGGAGGATGAGTTTCGGCGTTGAGAGTGAAATGTAAACAACTGTAACTACAGTGTATAGAGACGAATTGATTCCATTCATAGCCGTTGTAATTCCATCGCATGGCGCTCGTCCTTCCCTGAGGATGAAAATTCATCGTAGCTGACAGAATACAGTTTTCGTCGTTCATCTTCGACAGTGTTTCGCGACTGTTCAATCCATTTTGGTTTCCTCGCAACCGACTTACTTGACCGTCATAAAGGGTTCTGACCGAGAATTTATGTTACAAAATTCGTATCGTTTGTTCAATTTATTTATTGCTTTTAGAGTTTAGTGGTATGGAAGAATTATTTATCACCAAATGAGAACTATATCAGTGCTTTTAAATTTGTGAATAATTATTTTCTCTACAATAATGTAATTTAATTATAAATTAAATTACATTTTAGAAACTAATGTTGTTAAGAAAAAAATTATGCTATGTGCTACACCCCAAAAAACCCCACTCGGGCATAAAACTTAGGGTCCCTATTTTTCCCCATAAACAATGTCTGAAGCTTATCAGTTTTTAGGGTTTTAGGTTTTTGTTATAATGCATTGCTTCATTAAGTTTAGTTTATTGTAAAGCCACTGTAATGATTTCTGATTTATTGAATATAATTACACCGCGTTTCGTATGAAATATAATGCAGAAAAATTGACTATTACTATTATTAATTATTTTTATACATTATAGTTACAAACGAGCTTTTAATATCAAGAGAATGGTCAACTGAGCGTAGCATACAAAGCTACCTTTCTCCATTAGCTGAGTTTTTGCATCTAAAGTGTTCTCAGTATTTCGTTACATTGCGAACAAAGAGCTTACAAAGTACATTTGTCATCGAATCTGGACCGTTTCCGCCAAATCGAGAAATACGTATATGTTTATTTATGCTTATTATGTTCGCGACCATTAAAACGTCTGACGAAACAATAAAAGTTACAAATTTTAGGAAACAGAAGCGGTGCAGGATAAAAAACTCAAAAACACTTTTTAAAAACAGTGCGCTTAGAAAGCCAAGCGAACTGTGCGGCTTTCATTGCATACGATCTAAAACATAAACTATCTCAACAGACAACAAACCTCGCAGGACGATAATCGATCCCTTCTGTTTTCTTTCTGCGTATTAAAAATTTGATGTCAGGCTAGGAGAGATTGCGCGAGGTGTTCGGCTTCCGTAATCAGTAAGAACTGCGCGGACGAGGAGTAATGCCGCCAACGGCAAGTCTAACCGCATTGAGTAGACTTTCAGTTTGCAAAAACTGGTCCATTTGTCGTTAATGCGACCGTTGGACCAGACCCCCTTCCCGCTCACTCTTTTCTCTCTTGTTCACTTGACTAAGGAATGCACATTAGTGCATGTGATAAACACACAAGAATTTGGATATACTTCAGTACCCAGCCATGACACTTCAGTTTGCGTGTCCGCACACACGCACACTCGCTCACGCGCGCACCACATTTTGTGTTTCTCATTCTTTCCTGCTATGAAATTACTTCTCTTTCCTGTCGTCAGCCTCTCTGTTTTACCTTTAAGTCTGCGAAGAAATACTTTTAATTCTTACGTTTACGTTTCTTTGATCTTTGAGAGGAACGTCATCGCCGTCAAGTCACTAATGCAACAGAATATGTCTAGCTGCAGTCACAAAACTAAAGCCCTAGACGTAAATAACCGTGTCCGCCCCCTCTTCCGCCAAATCGTGTATTAATAACAAAATATTGTTTCTAAATGTAGCACTTCATAAGCGTTATTTTCTTCTTCTGTTTCCTTCGATAGGGGTTGGGTTTCCGCGAACCCGTTCCGCGGAATCGATGAATAATCGACAATGGGGTCTCCCCACGTCCCTGCGACTGACAAGCCTTCGTGGCAAGCGATACGTTTCGTCATTCTTATAACACGCTATCTCCACTTGTGGAACGTTTCCTCCTCCGCTTTGCATCGTTTCTGCGACAAACACTTTTAATTCGTAAGTTTACGTTTCTTTGAACTTTGGGAGAAACGTCGAGTAGACTTTAAATTAGTAAGGCACTAATGCAATAGAATATGTTAGCTGCAATCACAGTCATGATTTTACAAAGCCTGAAATGTAAATTTCCGTGTTCGGCATAAAATCGCCACAAAAGTGATATATTAATAACGGAATATTGTTTCTAAGCGTAGCGTTTCATAAGCTTTACTTTCTTCTGCTGTTTCTTTCGATTGGCAGTTTGGTTGTTGCCTGTTCCGCGGAATCGATCCATTCATCGATGATGGGGTCTCCCACGTCCCTGTAGCGATTCTTAGAACACACTATCTCCATTTGTGGAACATGTCATCCGCTTTGCATTTATTTCCCAAATCTTCACCACCTCTGACCTGATTCAAATGTAAGCGCAAAAAAGACCTGACACGGGTCAGTACGACTCTGGTATGACGTTCTCCTTTAGAGAAACTGTGTATTAATAGGCAACAAACAAGCTCCTTCAACTCTCTATAGTCCTCCTTTTCTCTGTATCTCATCAGGAGAGGCAAGAGAGGCTAAGCCTCCCCAGTAAAATTTAAAAAATTATTAAAGAATAAACAACTAGTAGGCTAATAGGCTCTGATTTTTATTGTAACTGAACCTGTAATCACAGTTTGGATTTTGAGTTATCTGATTACTTACAAACAAATTTTTAAGTAGGCGTTATCGATAATAGCGCAGAATAGCAGCAGACAGAGGCAAAGATCTCGTAGGGTACAGCTGTGTGAACTGTGCCCGGTAAGTGGTGGAGGTACGCTAGTCAATCTGTAACGGAGGCAACGGGTGACTTAGCCTCTCGGTACCGTTTAATGTGGTTTGTGTTAGTTTTACGCAGTCCTTACGTTCTCGTGTTCCTTGAGCGTGAGTATTATTATTATGTTTCTCTTCTTGGCGTGTGTTTGTGATCTCTACTACGAGGATAAAATGGATTTAGCAGAAGAAACTAAAAGTGATTATGCAGTATCGAACACTAGCGGAAAACCATTTTCTCGTTTGAGTGCTTTTGAGAGAAGTGAAATGCTGAAAAGCGGTCGACGTACCCCAAAATTTTTTATTTCTTAAAAGGCACAAAAACCAATCTAGAACTTTGCAGTCGTCACGATCAACATAAATGGCTATGCGGTAGTGGAGTAAAGTAGAAGTTATTTTGCTGAACCTACTTATTGTTAAGCAATATAATAATAATAATAATAATAATAATAATAATAATATACTATAATATAATAACAATATTCCTGGACTCAAGATCGTCTCAGCACAATTGCTTTAGTTTTAATTGAAAAAATAATCCTCTGCAAATTGAAAAGTCGACCTACATGGCATGATGATGTTACCGACAATTCTGTGATAAGAAGGGCCGTTGAGTGAATTTGCCGTAGGCTTATAAGTAAATTCATCACAGCTTACAAAATATATTTCTACTCAGAAGTTAACTTCTTTGCTAGAACAAAAGTAAATTAATCTTTTAATCTTTGGTTTATCTTGTTAAAGATACGCGTATATTTCTAGTAAGACGTGTATGCTGTAAAAAACAGATAGCTCTAGCATAATTAATAGTTAAACAACGAATGTCGGGGGGGGGGTGCTGTGTGACTGACCGCGTCTCAGGTGACTGCTCGTAGCCTCCCCATCCACAGGCCGCCACTGCTCTCACCGTTTTAATCTTTCTCTCAGTTATAGTTACGTGGTCCAATTGCGCCCCAATATGTTCTCTATTCACGTCGACTTTGGCTAACAGGAGTGTAGCGAGCGGCTGGCGTTTTAGGTGTTTTAGGCTTTTGTGAATGAAATTACAAAAAAAAATATAAAAAAATAACGCTTTATTTGTTGTTTATTTTGTTGTAATCAAGAAGGCAAGTGTGGAAACATAAGGGTCACATTAATAAATACAAAAAATTTAACGAAGTCATGAAACAATATCTTGCATAAATATAAATACAACAAACGGTACCAGAAAATTGGCAAACATTTTCTCCCATCTTCTCCAGACGCAGATAATTAATCTTCTGTACGAATTTTTTAAAACTTTGCTTCAGCGAAAATTTTAAAAGAATTTAAGGATTCAAAGAAATATGAAAAGTAGGTCCTAAAAATAAAATGGTAGGGCCCATTTTAAGTTTCTTGCCCGGGGCCCCAGAGTTTTTAATTTTGTATTTAAACGGGACGTTGGCTCGTTTCTGACGTCCGTTGTTAAACTTGCGTCAGTGTGAACGTGATTGTGCTTCCTGGACTTGGAGGGCAAGCAGCGGTTCTTTCTTTTATATAGTTTTTCTTTAGCGGTGTTTAACTTCGTAGGTGGTGATGGTTTATTATTTTTTTCGGGCTTTTTAGTGAACGACTCTCGAATAGGCTTAAGTTTGTGTTAGTGTGTGTGCGTATATATATTGCGACAAAACAAAATAATATAAGACATAGTATTAAAAATACAATAATAATAGAGTCTTTTATCTGGAGTAAGGTATATATTTTAAACAAATTTAAAAATGGTCTGTGGTTGAACAAAATAATTTATTCTAAATTAATAATGTCTATTATTGATTTGAAAGTTTCTTTCCTTAAATGTCTATTTTTACTTTGTCGTTGAATTCCTTTTATGACACCGTTGATCCGTTGCACTGCTCCTCTCGCGGCCTGTTGAATCTGCTACCCCTCGCTGCCAGCTGAAATCTGCTGCACTGATGACACGTGGACACTCCGCTCACACGCACGCACGCCGATACACCGATAGCGTTTATTTCTTTACTCAGGGCTCGGTAATGGGTTTTAATTTAAATTAATGTGGTTTCGGTGTATTTTACGTACACCTTCCCGAGTCTTGATGTGTCCTCGCGTTCACACAGATGTATTCCGGTGAACTCTCGCGAGAATATTCTGTAGTGCTTGACTCTAGCGAGAATAGCACTATTTAATTAATAAATTTAATTTATATTATTTGAGTTCTAGTACCCAATATGGTTTTAGCAAACGGGCAACTTGTTGCTAAGATTCCGTACTCGTAACCCTTATATAGAAACGTATACTGATACGAAAAACTCGCACAGAGAGAACGTCTGTTTAGGTCGAGCTGATAGGACGAACTGACTGAAACTTCCTTCGCCAAGACCCAATCTGAATGAAAATAGGGGCCTCTGATTGGTTTTGACCCCTAGCACGTGATTGATGGGTTAGAAAGATAGACAGAACTCCTGCACAATTTGGCTGAAGCCTGCAAAAGCATGTATAGATTTTATCAAACAATTTTATGACTTTCAGAAGATAAGGATTCTTTAGAAAGATGAATTCTGTTAAAAATACATACTAAAATAATATGTTTCGAGTCTTTGACATACAAAAAATGTAGCGCTAATTTAGAAGCATGAGTTGTCCAAGAATCAATTCAATACGTTAATTTAAACCAGAGTTATTCATGTAAATACGAATAACACGCGCACACAATCACTAAATTCGCACTTGAATGACAGAAAATAAATTTATGGGCATTTTGACATATAACAGTTATTTACCCATTTCTTAATTCAAAACTTATAGCTATTAAACAAAATTTAAACAAAATCAATTTTCAACATTCTATAACGTGAATATATTTAATGTGTTAGTGTTACTTACACACCTGAAGACGACCACCGATTGTTTAGTGGTCGAAACATTGTAATAAATTTTACGATCGCTATTGTCCGACCTAACTGTTTTGATGGCATCTAGCTTTTGGAACTCTGTTACCCCTTACAATATACTGTAAAGATTTCACAACATAAGAACCTACGAAACGTTTCTGTTACTCTGTCTGTAGTCAGAGGAGTATTTACGGGGGGGGGGGGGTGACGAACGGGACCGGACCCCCCCCTAGGGTCGAAAAAGTTGACAAATTTTGTTTATCTCATAATTTTTAGGCTGTTTTTTTATTTTTCCATCTGTTTACGCTAATATAGTAGTAACTATTTTTTAAATATACAAACAGGTTTATTACACAGCATTAGCGTATGCGTTTGAAATATAATATATATAGGAAAATCAGTTCAATCAATAAGTACCTTGTACCCTAAGCAATGTGTGAATAACGCGTATTCTTTTGTGTTATTACCGTTTACTTTAATGGGACTGATCTCAGCCACTTTAAAGATAGTAATGTTTACTAGTCTTGACTTGTATTTTCTTTTGTATGAAGCATTTTCTTTTGCCCAAGCCCTTCCTGATATAAGTACGTCCTGGTACTGAAAGTAAGAATTCCCTAAATACGTTTAAACAGATGTTAATGTAGTGAGCAGTATCCGTAGATGGTCGCGTCCGGCTGTCGATCACGTATATGGCAGATCTAGAGTAGTCCAACTTTGCTTTCCTGTTCCCTAGCTTTTTATTGGACGCTCGAGACGCAATTATTGATGCCAGTACACTCCAGACAAAACTTTGCAAGCAAATTTAAATGACTCCATACTCTACTGGTCAAACCTACTCAGTTTTTTCAAGTGTTACAGACTGACATTAATCGAAGAACCGGTTGAAACAGATTTGTTTTGGGAGTCGAAAACATAATAACAATTATGTTCAGACTGTAACAAATTCTACATAGGCCAGACGGGACGTTGCTTCAAGCAGAGATACATTGAACACACAAAAACAATACACTTCACCACAGAATTCGCAAACCACCTCATTGAAGAAAACCGCACATACACAAACATAAACAGACTTTCTACACGTACACACAAAAGGCCGAAAACTAGACACTCTTGAACAACTAGAAACAAACACACAAAAACACATAAAAGCGACATCCTAAACGAACAGACACAATTCAAATCACACGTAATATTCGAGATATCACACTGCACACACACAACATTGATCTTTCAAACGACAGCGCCGTCACCCAGAACAAGACGGACAGCGCTCCTAGGACAGCTTCTGACGAAACTTATAATAAGAAAAAACTGGTTCAGGCTACAAGGTAAAAATGTAAAATTTTTACCAACAAAAAACTTTTTGTTCCGAGTCAGCAGTATTATACTTAAGCTATAATTAGTTAATCAACTGACACGTCATGGACAACAAAATCCAAGAACATAATAACAATTTAAAATTTTAATATAATTTTAATGTTAAATTTTAATTATTTAGCTAAACTTTAATAAAATTAGTTTTATTAAAATTTATAATTATAAATTTAAGTAACAGTAGTCTGTTGTAATAATGATATTAATAATGTTTTTTTGTAGTGCTCCCACACACCTCTCCACCCAATGGGACAGGAGGACACCTAGCAAAGAAACGGTTCATTAGAACTTTAGTATATCAAACTTGAAAAAGGCATAAATCTGAGGGACTTAGGGCCTCAAGTAAGTAGACGTAATAAGTTCTAAGTACTGTACCTCTAACAAGTCACGCCACGGAATTAATGCGACAGGTCAGAAAACTCCATCCCTCACTACCCATCAGAACTTCTTTTTGTCACTAAAAAGTCGAGGACGTCAGCATAGAGGTTAGTAACCACAGTGCTTCTCATGATCCGGCATGTCTACTTGGACTTTAGACGAAATGTGTAGGTAGGGACCTTCAAACCAATGGTCATGGGCAATCCACTGTCCAAGAATAACTCGATGAAAGAAGAGCAGGTCTGTATGAGTTCTTCTAGTCAAGAGTGAAGGAGGACCAAGAGCTTCCGTGGCCTCCACATCATGACCCAATAAGGTGAATCTGTTGGTCATCCAGTGCAAGAAGCTTCTCTGAACTCCTTAAATGGAGTTAGCTGTGTACTCGCGGTTTCTGTTCCATGCGGCTGAAGCATATTCTAGATGGCTTCGGTCTGAAGACTTATAAAACATCAAACAGGATTCAGTACTCTTAAAATGTCTCCCAATCCATTTGATAAGGCCTAGATATCTGCAGGCTTTGGAGACAACACTTTCAACGTCCTCAGGGACGAGAAGCTTCGAATCCATAAAAAAAACATGAGATCAGATACTAAATCCATTCTTTCTACCACACCGTCTATATTAATTATATATATATTGGAACAGAACACAGGATGGAAGTTCATATAATAGGGATACTAATGCTATAACACATTTTCTGACGGCCATAGACATGTTAAAAATTGATTTTGTTCTTTTCTTTGTAAAGTAGTCATAAGTTTTGAACCAAGCTGTGTTTAAAAAAGTATGTTATGTCAAAATGTTCATAATTTTGTACTCTTTTATTACATGTGAAATATTTGTGTGTAAGTGCGCGGGTGCGCTTGTTATTTACATTTTATTTAATAACTTCGTTGAAAATTAACATTTCGTTCTGAAACTTGGACAGGGTATTCTCCTGGTTATAAGCTACATTTTCCATATACTCAGTTCTCCACAACTATAATTTATATATATATTTTTAAAATGAAATCAGTCTTTTTTTATTTTCGTTATCTCCTAGAAAGTAATAAAATTTGTAGATTAAATCTAGACAGGCCTTTGCAGAATCGGACAGAGTTTCAGCCTGATGTCTGGCTATCACTAAGAAAATCTAGACGTTGCTAGACGTTCCACCAATCAGAAGGTCTAAAACTTATTTGAAACGGTCGCTTTCAGCAGACGGACAGTTCAGTTTGTTCCCAAGTCTTGCCATAGAAAGACGTACTTGCTGTCACGAGATTTTCGTGACAAGACAAGTCGATTTCCATAAGACTTAGAAGTTGGTTCACGGTACGAGTTCTTCGTAACCATTACCACTTTATAGAACTCAAATAATAATTAAATAGGTAAATTTCTAGTGCTTTTTCGCGAACAGTGGAAGATTTCCGTTGGGGGCAAAATACCTATCGTGGTGTTTTGAGATTTAACGCGAGAACACTTCAAGAGGCCGGTATTGTGTAAGCCTAATACACGATCTATTTTTACCCAGTTTTGATCCCTGAGATTAAGAGTATTCAAGTTATAAACAATAACAGTTTTATATCGCAGTGCGTGTGTGCGCAGAGACGTAGTTTTTCAACGGGGTTATCTTCGGTCGGTCAACGTGCAGACGAGCAGCGAGCAGAGCGCCTGGTGTCTACGCAAACACTTGGAATTCTACGCATGTAAGACTAATATGTAAGACTAATATGTAAGACACTTATATGTAAAACAAGACATTAGACTCATTTATTAAAGATAACAGTAAATTTTAATGTGTTAATGAATAACCCACTAAAAACCCATCTCTAATTCAGGCATTCATATCCATCCTGGAACCACTTAGCGTATTACTTCAGGATGGAGCCCATTGCGCCCTTATTGGGATCATTCTAGTTGTTCCTCATCATCCACTGCCAGTTGGGTGCAAGTTGGGCCTGTCTTTTTCCTTCCATGTTCGTTTAGGAAATGGAAGTATGGTGATGGCAAAAAAAACGTGTTCGAGATTATTGCAGAATCTGATTGCACTACACTCAAAACATGAAAAAAGTCATTTTTCGAAAAAATGTCTGTGTGTGTGTAGATTTTTTTTCTATGGCAAACGATAACAGCCGCAAATTCAAACAGAATCAAATAATGTTTTGCATACAGCCCTGAATTGTAGAGTTCTCAAGACCTATTGTTTTTGGTGAAGATCGGTTAAGGGGAAGGGGTAGTTTACGTGCAACGTTTTATGTTTTAACAAGGGTATTTTATATGACGAATGATAACAGCCGTAAATTCAATCAGAATCAATTAATACTTTGCACACCTTCCTGACCTATAGAGAAATCAATGTCTGTTGATTTTGTTGAAGATCGGTTAAGGGAAAGGGTAGTTTACCTGCAACATTTTATGTTGTAACAAGAGAACGTTTTCCATGAAGAACAATAACTGCCGTAAATTCTAACAGAATAAAATAATTGTTTACATATGTACCTAAGTTGTAGAGGACTCATGGGCTATTGATTTTGGTGAATATCGGTTAAGGGAAAGGGGAAGTTTACCAGCCACTTTTAATGTTTTAACAAGAGTAATTGTTTCTATGACGAACGATAACTGCCGCACATTCAAACAGAATCAAATAATGTTTTTGTATGCATCCCTAAATTGTAGAGTTCGCAAGGCCTGTTGATTTTGGTGAAGATCGGTTAAGGGAAAGGGGTAGTTTACCTGCAACATTTTATGTTGTAACAAGAGAACGTTTTCCATGAAGAACGATAACTGCCGTAAATTCAAACAGAATCAAATAATTTTTTACATATGTGCCTGCGTTATAGAGTACTCAAGGCCTTTTGATTTTGGTGAAGATCGGTTAGGGGGAAAGGGTAGTTTACCGGAATCGTTTTTTGTTGTAACAAGAGTAAAGTACTTAATTTTGAAAAATAAAGTATCCTGATAAGAAGATCTTAATAATCCACTGTAGAAACGTAGATGAAATATCTATAAATGAAGAGGCTAGTTGAACGGGTGGGGGTAATTTTCTATAAATGAAAATTATAGTTGAAGGGGGAGGGGATAATTTTTTATATATGTACTACGTTATCGGCAACAAAGAAGTAGTTTGTTGTTAACATTCCTTCCCGTCCTGTTTGGCCGTAGACCAAAGTTTTCTGCAAAACCAGACGTTTCGGCAGTGCCATCGACTACCATCATCAGTGAAAATCGAGTGCGATAACGTGAGGTAGAATACGTTAGTGACCACAGTACTGTGGTTAAGGCTGAAGCAGTAAGTAGAAAGAAGTAGTTTCTATGGAAATATTTCATTTCGAAAATGATTTTAAATATAAATCTTAGAAAATGGAAGTCATGTATGGTTCTCCATTCCGATATTTTTATAGTAGAATCCACTGAATAAATGCATTGATGCGGCCCCATTCCGCTTTACCACGAAGCATAAGCGCAACTACGCTTTCGGACGTGAACTTCCCAGTACCAACATCTGTCATGCGAATCTGCAGCCTGGTGTCTACGCATTGTGTCTAAGTATTGTGTAGCAGGGAGTGTATATAAACTTTTGCATATTCTCTGTAAACCAAATTATTTTGGACGAATATTAGTTTTTGATTAATATTTGGTGGTCTGAAGTTATGTGTGTTAGTTGTAAATAGGTTAAGTTAAGATTGTGGACATTCGATTTGAGATAATTGACGAACACTGATCACAACATACAAGTATACAGTTACATTTAAATAATCTCAGCTAGCAATAATTTTACCGAACTCGTTTAAATCAAGACGATAATCTTTGTTTTGGCGATAAGTTTAAAATTGTAAACAAATGGCTGAGTCTCAAACTCAATCAGCTGATATGCAAGCTACACTGGCCGTTATTTTAGCTAATATATAAAAACGATACGCGAGGAAAATAAATCTGTTAAAGAGGACGCGATTAAATAAAACAAGGTTTGCATGACGAAAACAAAAAAATTATTTGGCTCGGTCCTCGATCAAAGGAAGCAAAACAAAGCGTTATTAGAAGCGATGGAAAAGAAGATCTCCAATAAAGTAGAATCAATACGCGCTAATATTCAGCTTGCGTTAGAGGTTAACAGTTCACGAATAAGCGAATGCGAGGCTAGGGTTGGTTCGATCGAGGAACGAGTTCATGGGCAGGCAACCACCATCAGTGAATTTGTCTCCGAACAGGAACTGAACAGGTTCTTCGAGTTCGAAGAACTGAAGCAGCAGATCAATAGGTTACAACGTACCTCTATACCTGCTAGCCAAACGACATACGTGTATAAAACCATTGATGAACCTAACTCACAACTAACATTCTTTGGCCACGAGAGCGACAATCCCGTACAGTTCCTGCGCTCATGCGAACGAAATATGGAAGCAATTAACGACAGTTTAAGCGAGGTGGACAAATTTAATTGGGTTGTGCGGCAGATTAAAGGTACGGCGGCAGAATGGTTCACGATTTTTCAGGATAAGATTACCGTATACGAAGACCTTGTAGATCATTTCCGAGACGGTATTGGAATGAAGAGGTACAGCGAAAAATCCGTGGACAGTTAGAATTCGGTAAATATACGCCAACAAAAGGGTCCAAGGAGAAATACCTAATACAACTGGTATCTAAAGCAAAATATCTTGAACCAGCTATGTCAGAAGCAGAAATGCTAAACAAGCTTGCACATCACTTTAGCCGTGGGATTCAAATAGCCGTGATCACACAAGGCATTAAAACATTAGAAGAGTTGTTATTACTATGGACAAAATGGAAGAATGTAGATAGCCCTAATAATGATAACAACCAAACACGTACATCGATTCAATCAACGCACAAACAACAACAACAACAACAACAACAACAACAACAACAACAACAACAACAACAACAACAACAACAACAACAACAACAACAACAACAACAACAATATAGGCTTAAGCAAAACATTTCAAAATATAGTCAGCATAAAGTCGCGTCGGTTACTGAAAATAAACCAGCTTTGGAACAGCCAAAAACGTATGTCTGTGCACAGAAAAACATACCACTAAAAGTCAGTGTCACCAGTCTAGTGTTGACAGTAGTAATGATAAGCAAATATTTTGTGTGTCAGACATATACCTGCATGACATACGAGACGATCTAGTAATAATAATAGGTGTATGGTAAATGACAATAGTGTTAAGATAGTTAATAAGAGTATTATATTTAAAGCCAAAATTAATAATTGTATAGGAAATGTTCTGTTAGATAGCGGGGCTCAGGTATCGTTAATAAGCGAAAAATTTATAAATAAACATAAGACTCAGTTTAAGAAGGTACCAATATTACCTGTAAACAACACACTTATTAAAACAGCAACTAATGAGAATCAAATTATTAACTGTCAAGCATTGGTTTCTATTACAACGCAGGGAGTCGAGATTGACGTTGCCAGTACTATTAGGCTAATTAAAGGCCTTGTATATGATGTTATACTGGGTACTGACAATTTAAGCAAAATAAATGCAGTAATTAATTTTAATAATAATACATTTATGTGCAAAGTAAATAGTAAACATTATAACGTGAAGTTAGGGCATATGGACATCAAAAATTAATCTGTTGCGAACGACTTAAAAATAACCAAAGCTCATACTACCGTAATATCTAATGTAAACAATAACAATAATAACAGTGATAAACTGACTGCCATACGACAGGAGGATAACGCTGTCGAGCAAGAAAACTATTCGGCTATTAAATTGAAATTCAAATTTTAGCAATTAAATATGTTTTACCCCATAATTTAAAACCCCAACTTAAAAACATTAGTATAGAACAATAACGGGATGAAAAATTTAAAAAAATTAGTCAAGAAATTAAAGATAGGGAAAACCCTAAATACCAAATTGTAAATAATATAATGTATAAAGCTTATTGATGGGCAGTGGAAGATCATGGTTCCAGATAACATCGTTGTGGACTTGACTTGGGCATGTCATGAGAGTCTAGCACATACGGGTGCATATAAGTGCTACTTAACACTTAGAGAAGACTTCATCTGGATGAACATGTCTAGGAAAATAAAATGTATACTACGAACCTGCCATACTTGTCAAACATCAAAGTATCCCAACCAGTATACCTACGTTGAAATGGGTAATATTGTAACGCATAATAAAAATGGATTGCTATGTATTGATTTTCTAGGACCACTACCAAGTGCAGCTAGGGGAATGAGGAATCTTGTAGTTTGTACAGACGCTTTCTCCAAGCATGTGAGTTTATACACTATTGGCCGACCAACAACTGAGGCAGTTCTTGGAACGTAATTCTTGGGAAATATGTTCCAAAATATGGGCATGTTAAAAATATATTATCGGATCAAGGTAAGCAATTTCAGAATAAGAAATGCCAATCTGAGCTTGAGAAGCATCACATACAGGCAGTATTGACGGCGATCCGGAGACCTCAAGGTAATCTTGCGGAGAGGGTAAAGAGGGAATTAGGAAGACTATTCAGGACGTACTGTAATACCAATCAGAGTAAATGGCCTGAATATCTCGAGTTTTTCGAGCAAGCCATCAACGGGAATTACAACGATACGACTGGGTTCACTTCTGAGGAACTTCACCCCGAGGCGATGCATAAGCGTGTATGGGATGAGTATGTAAAGCGGGTTGCTACACGAAACTTACCTGTTCCAAACGAAGTTAAGCGTTTATAAGCTAGAAGACGTATTACAAAGAGTGCAGAGGAACGCACAGAAAAGTTTAATGCGGAATATAAACTTCTAGCATTCAAAGTAGGTGAGATGGTTCTTCTAAAGTCGTTAAACGTTGGTCGTAGTGAAGATAACACAGCTGCTAAATTCTTTAGGTTATATAATGGACCTTTCTTATTATATGAGCAAGTTGGTAAAAATACTTACATTGTTACTAATCCTACAACTAACCGTACTATTGGTAAATTCCATGCATCATATTTACGGAAATATTATGTTAAAGAATAAACTGTTCATGTATATCAGGGTATATGATGTATGACTGTATTGAAACAAATTGTATAAAAAAATATAAATGTATTTAAGTATGTGAGGTGCGATGTCGGAATATGTGGAGAAATGTTTGGAATCTGTTAGATAAGGAGACATAACGTCATCAAATGTTATTATGGCTTATCTTGTGAGGGGATAGTATTCACAATCTGACCACGTGGAATTGTTTTTATTTATTCTGTCATTATGGAACTGTCAAACAAGAGTTGAAGTAATTTAATTTTGGGAAGAGTATTTATTTGGTTTTGTTTCTTGTTTATATTTTTTTGGGAGTGATCTATTATTTGTTTTATGTTAAAAAAATTTGTAAACATGTAAACAAATTTTTTATACGTGGAGGGGATAATCTTGGAACAGAACACAGGATGGAAGTTCATATAATAGGGATACTAATGCTATAACACATTTCCTGACGACCATAGACATGTTAAAAATTGATTTTGTTCTTTTCTTTGTAAAGTAGTCATAAGTTTTGAACCAAGCTGTGTTTAAAAAAGTATGTTATGTCAAATGTTCATAATTTTGTACTGTTTTATGACATGTGAAATATTTGTGTGTAAGTGCGCAGGTGCGCGTGTGATTTACATTTTATTTAATAACTTCGTTGAAAATTAACATTTCGTTCCGAAACTTGGACAGGGTACTCTCATGGTTATAAGCTACATTTTCCATATACTCAGTTCTCCACAACTATAATTTTTATGTTTTTTTTTTAATGAAATCAGTCTTCTTTTATTTTAGTTATCTCCTAGAAAGTAATACAATTTGTATATTAAATCTAGACAGCCTTTGCAAAATCGGACAGAGTTTCAGCCTGATGTCTGGCTATCACTAAGAAAATCTATGACGTTGCTAGATTTTCCACTAATCAGAAGGTCTAAAACTTACTTGAGACGGTCGCTTTCAGCAGACGGACAGTTCAGTTTGTTCCCAAGTCTTGCCATAGAAAGACGTACTTGCTGTCACGAGATTTTCGTGACAAGACAAGTCGATTTCCATAAGACTTAGAAGTTGGTTCACGGTACGAGTTCTTCGTAACCATTACCAATTTATAGAACTCAAATAATAATTAAATAGGTAAATTTCTAGTGCTTTTCGCGAACAGTGGAAGAATTCCGTTAGGGGCAAAATACCTATCGTGGTGTTTTGAGATTTAACGCGAGAACACTTCAAGAGGCCGGTATTGTGTAAGCCTAATACACGATCTATTTTTACCCAGTTTTGATCCCTGAGATTAAGAGTATTCAAGTTATAAACAATAACAGTTTTATATCGCAGTGCGTGTGTGCGCAGAGACGTAGTTTTTCAACGGGGTTATCTTCGGTCGGTCAACGTGCAGACGAGCAGCGAGCAGAGCGCCTGGTGTCTACGCAAACACTTGGAATTCTAGGCATGTAAGACTTATATGTAAGACACTTATATGTAAGACAACTTATATGTAAAACAAGACAATAGACTCATTTATTAAAGATAATAGTAAATTTTAATGTGTTAATGAATAACCCGCTAAAAAACCACCTCTAATTCAGGCATTCATATCTATCCTGGAACCACTTAGCGTATTACTTCAGGATGGAGCCCATTGCGCCCTTATCGGGGTCATTCTAGTTGTTCCTCACCTTCCACTGCCAGTTGGGTGCAAGTTGGGCCTGTCTTTTTTTATAGTAGGACCCACTGAATAAATGCATTGATGCGGTCCCATTCCGCTTTACCACGAAGCATAAGCGCAACTACGCTTTCGGACGTGAACTTCCCAGTACCAACATCTGTCATGCGAATTGCGAGCCATCTCATGGGGAGAGTCTCCGTACTGGCATGCTGGGCTTTGCACCTTTCCCACTCTATGGAGGTAGGCATTAAAATTGCCGTGGCCACGGAGCAACTGGGTCAGATGGTAGTTGATTTCACCGTCTTGGCGGTCGATCCATTCCTTCAAGTTTGGTATGAGCCTTGTGGCAAAGTTTGGTATGCATCTTACTCTATCCTCTCTATCCCAAACGATCTTGGCAGTGCCGGAGAGCGAGTTCCCTGACTTCATGCTTTGCGGGATCCCTTCCAATTACCTCTCTTCTTTCGACTAAATGCTTCCGCTCTAGAGCCAACTGGTCTATGGTAATCACTCCTGCTATTACCAGGACTACTGGCTCTGGCACTCTCCGGTAAGAGAATGCTACTCTGAGGGCTCCTCTTCCCTGTACTGATGCCATACGTTTTCTGTACTTCTCCATCTTTAGTGTATCGGCCCAGATTTCGCAACCGTACAGAAGGATGGATTCTGTGACCGCCATCAACAATCGCCTCTTCCTTGCAGTGGGATCTCCTACGTTGGCCATAAGTCTGCTGAGCTTGGTCGTAACGTTAGCTGCCTTATCAGCTGCATACTTTATTTGCTCCCAATGGGAGAGATTTGAGTGATTCTAGTCTCACCCTTAGGTATTTCACAGCGTTCTTTGTAAATACTGTCTCAGCTCCCACCTGCAGCAATAATAATAATAAAAATAATGATACTAACAACAACAACAACAACAATAATAATAATAATAATAACAGCAATAATAATAATAATAATAATAATAATAATCATAACAACAATAGAGCCTAATAATAATAATAATAATACAAAATTATGACACTTCACTTTAAGAGACAACATAAGATCAGAATTAAGAAGTTTTAACTTTTAACAATGGTGTGAAGACAGGAGAAGTTCTATCTGCGGTTCTGTTCAACATAGATAAGAGGGGCACAATATTCATGAAATCTTCACAAATATGTCCATATGCAGATGCCATTGCAATAGTAGCTAGAAACGTTGATAGCCTCAAAGACATCTATACATTAATGGAAGCAGAAACAATGAAAATTGGTCTTGTCGTAAATAAAACAAGACAAAATACATGGTAATGTCCAACTCAGAGACCAGAAGGGCTCATCGAGATTGCAATGTGAATGTCCTGCTTCAAAATGTGATTTAAATGTTTCAAAGGAGTGTCCTGCTTGAGTTATCTAGGTGCCTTGGTGTCAAATGATAATAACATTAGGATGAATATAAGAGAAAGGATACAAGCAGGAAATAGAGCCTACTTTGCAAATATTAACATCTTTAAAAACAATCTTGTTACAGGGGGTATAAAACTTAAAGTGTATTATTCTCTGGTGCGACCAGTTGTTACATATGGATATGAGGTGTGGGCTTTAACAAAGAATAACAAAACCGCTTTAAAATTATTTGAGCGCAAAATATTTTGTATAATGTATGGCCCAGTGAGAGAAGAATGCTGTTGGAGAATTGGCAATAACAATGAACTACAGGCGCTCATACATGGAAAAGACATGGTAAAATTCATCAAATCACAGAGGTTGCGTTGACTGGGACATGTGGAAAGAATGTCTCGGGAAAGAATGCTGTTGGGAAGATTATATACTGTAGACGTAGAGGCAAACCAAAGATAAGATGGCTGGATGGCGTAACAGAAGATATTGCTAGCTTGGGAATCAGAGGGTGGAGAGGAAGGGTGGAGAACAGGGAAGCATGGAGGAGTATTGCTGAGGAGGCTAAAACCCACCAAAGGCTGCAACGCCATAGAAGAAGAAGAAGAAGAAGAAGAAGAAGAAGAAGAAGAAGAAGAAGAAGAAGAAGAAGAAGAAGAAGAAGAAGAAGAAGAAGAAGAAGAAGAAGAATTAAAGTAAATAGACTAAGGCATAGCCGGCTCTAGTAGAAGGCCGGAATATTAAACGTGGTAAAGTGAACATGTTATATTTTGATTTAATTTCGTATCATTACTAAAATCATGAGTAGGCTTATTTATAGCTAAATCTAAATTATAGGTCTGTGCTCACTTAGTACTATACGTTTAAGTTGAAAAAATTAGTGAATTAGTGTTAGGCCTAATGAATTGATTTTGTTCGAACTATTGAATTCGTATCACATGAATGTGTTAATTATTATATTTCTTACATAATGTAACAGTATTTTACATAATAAACTTTAATTTGCAAAAAATGAAGAATTCAAAAACTGCTCTTAACCGGCAATTAAAAATGACGCGATTTGATTATTGAAATACATAAATTAAGAGATCGTCTAGTCGGCCTCAAATATCAGCTGGTTCCAATGTTGCCATGTTTAATATTTCGGGCTTCTACTAGAGCCGACCATGACTAAGGTGATGTTTTGAGAATGAATGAAGACGATCCTACTAGGAAAAAGTTGTTGGGGAGGCCTTTCGGTCACCGCAAGCGAGGAAAACCAAGAACAAGATTCTCGGATAATATAGAAGAGGCCGTACAAACTACTGGCGGCGGAGAGCAATGGGTTGCTATGACTCACCAAGGGCTGTGACGCCATTATGATGATGATAAAGCTGTCATTGTCATTTTGATATATTATGAAGCATACAACGTTTTTATTGCTATGTTCTCTGCGTTTTCAATATACTACAAAGGTATTTTTTATTCATTACATTATAGTCTCCAAGTCACTTGTATAGGCCTAAGTATTTAATTGTAGTATTTGTAAACACTTGGTTACTCACCGTCTTGTGACTTCTTTAAAACTTCCAATAAATACGCGTTTCAAGGATAAATAATCATTATCACGTTATAAAAACACCAATGCTTCTGGAGAAGTCGTGAAAAATAAAAAAATGATTACCAAACATCACAAGCACTTCAAGCCACGTCGCGATCGACTCGAACTACAATTGAATACTATTTTTTATTACTTACTGCCAGTGACAAGAAGCAAAACATTATTTCTTATCTATTGTTTCCGTGTTTCCCTTTTCCAGAAGTAGATAAATAGGACAATATCTAAAATTTTATTTATATAAAATTAGGTATTGCGACAGTACAAATAAGTGATGTACTGAGCATGGAATATAAAAATTTAAATTTTCTTAATAAACTGTAAATAATTAATAATATATTAGAAATAAGCATATTAGGGATTGCAGGCTTGGCTCAGACAAAAATATGAACAGGTGTTTCGACCTGAATCAACGTGCACACACACACAAATGTAACTGAAAGTGTGTACACCAGTATTTTGCTAGTGTGTGTGAACGCAGGTCTCTGCAGGCGAGTTTGCCACCCCAAGATGAATAATTGCACAATTACTGTTTTTCCGTAATTATTCATAAACTAGAATTAAGAATTAAAATCCAAAAGCACCATAAAATGTAAATAAATTTACTAAATACTGTGTACGAAAACCACGCGAAAGTGACACACCGTACAAGTGCAATAGTGAAATAACTGTGTATAAATCGAAAGGGTTAAGTTGCAATGTCCAAAATTACAGTGAACATGTGTTATAAAATTAGTTATAAGATAAGTATAAGAGTATACTTACAGGACTCTGCAATTCGCAGAAATATAAAAAATAGCGAATTTGACAAAGAGTGGGGGAACTGACGCCAGAGACAGTTTCTAACATGTCGATTTTGTATCACTGTAGGGTGTCGACCAAGACATGGGTATAAATAGGACACGCAAGCTACAGTGATTCTCTTTCTTGAATCATCCACGGTGCAGCGGGAGCTTATGCCCGTCAGCACGGCGTATTTATTTTTGTTTCTAAACAGTTTAAATTTGCCAGTTACGTACAAATACGTAACTAAGCTCTAAAGACAATCATTTTAATTAATAACAGCACTACTTAAGAAGATCCATTAATAATTCGACACTGGACAAGAGGAGAGTTCCATAGAGAGATACGACGCTGGACAAGAGAAGAGTTCCAGAGAGAGATACGACGCTGGACAAGAGGAGAGTTCCAGAGAGAGATACGACGCTGGACAAGAGGAGAGTTCCAGAGGGAGAGACAGCCGACGCTGGACAAGAGGAGAAGAGAGACAGCCGACGCTGGAGGCGAGACGAGGACGAATACCGATGGAACAAAAAATGATCGAGTATGATTGACGACAATAAGATGATAGACAACTTATTCATATCTTAATCATACAAAGAATTCAAAGACAGTTAAAGACATTAATATTTTATTTAAAAATAAGAGCAATGTTTCTTGTATAGTAGAGTTAAAATCATAGATGTTTTAGAAATACGATTAACGTAACAAGAGCTCAAATTAATATGATATAAAATGATTACAAAGCATTTAAATAAAAACAATTAGTATTTGAGAAAACAGTACTGAGAAACAATAACTATTAATATTTTGAGTACGTTACAATATAGAAAAAAAGATTTAAAAATTGATTTTGAAACATAGTAATAGACTGAGTAGTCTGAAAATGAGATTTTTCTTTTATATAATAATTATTAGCATAGAATATTTAGTCAGTAAGGATGTATATATCTTAAGCCTTACGGCATAATAACAAATAATAACTAATGTTTTAAAATCGAAGTCAGTGCCATGTGCACACATTTTTTTATAGTATCAAATAAATTTTAATTACCGTTTCAAGTTACATAGAGTTCTTATTGCAGATACACCTGACACCCAATTTAAATGTTAGATTGTTTAAAGAATTTGTCAATCTTGAACGTGAGATCGTTCACGCCTATTTATGTGTATGTAACGTTGCATAAATTTGGTGCTCCAAGATCGTGGGGCTCCACAAATTTAAATTATAATAAATTTGCAAATTGTCACGTCGCATAATAATGGCTCCCAAAGAACGTGGGGCTATTCAAAAACAAATAAGAATGTATTTGTATTTGAAATTAAATTTTAACAAATTGTCACGTCGCAGTATATTATTTAGATCTTATAATAAATGCCATATTCGTATGGTTTTCAACTTCGCAATAATCGTTTCGCGAGTGTTATTTTCGAAATAGTGATACTTCTGCGAACGAATCACGGTTTCAAATTAAGCGAATGCGTAACGCATAACTGGAAATTAATAAACGACAAAAACGCACTTACGTCTCTTTCAATTAGCTAAGATGCCAAATCGCGTTCGAAAAAATAAAATAGGCAAGAAGTACTTTTTTTTTTTGTTACTGACATGTATTCAGCTCACAGACTAGCAGTTTTAATTACAAGGCGAGGGAAGCCATGGCATTTGGAAACAGCATTCTACGTGGGCCAGTAGCGGTGGGTTACTTTTTGCGCGACATGAGGTAATTTTCAGTTATTTCGAAGAATCGTGAAAATTCGAAGAATCCAATGTGACCGAACAAAACAAAACCATGACATGGCGTTTACACATACGCCAAATATTTATGATAACTGGCTTAAAAAATACGCCGGATTTTTCATTTTGTAATTTACCGAAATAAGCCCACCGAACACCACATGGTATCTGCTGCCTCTGCTGTTTCCTCAGCGTCTTCCTTTATCGTTTTCTGTCTCCCTTTACAATGCGAACACACACACACACACACACACACACACACACACACACACACACACACACACACACACACACACACACACACACACACACACACACACACACACACACACACACACACACACACACACACACACACACACACACACACACACACACACACACACACACACACACACACACACACACACACAGGTGTCTTACACTACTAACATTAACGAACTCCCTAGTAACACTAATTTGGCCATTTGCCTCCTGACCTGCAAAACTCGCTCACTATTTTGAACGAATTACGTTTTTTATTAGATTAAATCATCGTCATCATCTCCACAATACGGCATAGGCAAGGTACTGCCAGTTCCGCCTTCAAAAATCCTCCAGCCATCTCTTCCTGGCTCTACCCACACACCTGTCCTATAGTTTTGTGTTTCCAGACTTGTTTGGCCAGTCTGGAATCTGACATTCTTTACAAGTGTTCTTCCACCGTTGTTTCTAATCTTTTAATTTTTCGTTCAAGTTAAAGACACAACTCTTCTCTTATGGCCTTATTTCTTATATGGTCCAGTCTAGAACACCTTTTAACTCCTCTCAAGGATGCCATTTCCGAGGCCTGTTTTGTTTTTTGGTTGTTGTCCGTAATTCACACATTACAGGAACTCTCATGATCTTGTAAAACTTTAACTTTGTACCTTGTTGTACGGTACCTTGATGTACGGTACCTTGTTGTACGGTACCTTGATGTACGGTACCTTGTTGTACGGTACCTTGTTGTACGGTACCTTGATGTACGGTACCTTGTTGTACGGTACCTTGTTGTACGGTACCTTGATGTACGGTACCTTGTTGTACGGTACCTTGATGTACGGTACCTTGTTGTACGGTACCTTGTTGTACGGTACCTTGATGTACGGTACCTTGTTGTACGGTACCTTGTTGTACGGCACCTTGTTGTACGGCACCTTGTTGTACGGTACCTTGTTGTACGGCACCTTGTTGTACGGCACCTTGTTGTACGGCACCTTGTTGTACGGTACCTTGATGTACGGTACCTTGTTGTACGGTACCTTGTTGTACGGTACCTTGTTGTACGGCACCTTGTTGTACGGTACCTTGTTGTACGGCACCTTGTTGTACGGCACCTTGTTGTACGGTACCTTGTTGTACGGCACCTTGTTGTACGGTACCTTGATGTACGGTACCTTGTTGTACGGTACCTTGTTGTACGGCACCTTGTTGTACGGCACCTTGTTGTACGGTACCTTGTTGTACGGTACCTTGATGTACGGTACCTTGTTGTACGGTACCTTGTTGTACGGCACCTTGTTGTACGGCACCTTGTTGTACGGTACCTTGTTGTACGGTACCTTGTTGTACGGCACCTTGTTGTACGGTACCTTGATGTACGGTACCTTGTTGTACGGTACCTTGTTGTACGGCACCTTGTTGTACGGCACCTTGTTGTACGGTACCTTGTTGTACGGTACCTTGTTGTACGGTACCTTGTTGTACGGTACCTTGTTGTACGGCACCTTGTTGTACGGCACCTTGTTGTACGGCACCTTGTTGTACGGTACCTTGTTGTACGGCACCTTGTTGTACGGTACCTTGTTGTACGGTACCTTGTTGTACGGCACCTTGTTGTACGGCACCTTGTTGTACGGTACCTTGTTGTACGGCACCTTGTTGTACGGTACCTTGATGTACGGTACCTTGTTGTACGGTACCTTGTTGTACGGCACCTTGTTGTACGGCACCTTGTTGTACGGTACCTTGTTGTACGGCACCTTGTTGTACGGTACCTTGTTGTACGGCACCTTGTTGTACGGTACCTTGTTGTACGGCACCTTGTTGTACGGTACCTTGTTTCTAAAAATACAGTTGATTGTTCCAAAGACTAACTTACCTAACTTAACATCAATGTCATAATTTCTTTCATAGCCAATATCACTTCCCAAATAATTAAATATCGGTATGGAGAACCATACATGACTTCCATGTTTTAAGATTTATATTTAAAATGATTTTCGAAATAAAATATTTCCGTAGAAACTACTTCTTTCTACTTACTGCTTCAGCCTTAACCACAGTACTGCGGTCACTAACGTATACCACCTCACGTTATCGCACTCGATTTTCACTGATGTTAGAAGTCGAAGGCACTGCCGAAACGTCTGGTTTTGCAGAAAAGATTGGACTACGGCCAAACAGCCTGGGAAGGAATTTTAACAACAAAATACTTCTTTGTTGCCGATAACGTAGTACACATATGCAAAATTATCCCCTCCCCTTCACCTATAATTTTAATTTATAGAAAATTACCCCCACCCCGTTCAACTGGACTCTTCATTTATAGATATTTTATCTACGTTTCTACAGTGGATTATTAAGATCTTCTTATCAGGATTTACAATTCAGGTCCTTTACAATTCAGAAACGTATGCAAAAAATATTTGATTCTGTTTAAATGTGCGGCAGTTATCATTCGTCATAGAAAAAATTACACTTGTTAAAACATAAAACGTTGCTCGTAAACTACCCCTTTCCCTTAACCGATCTTCACCATAATCAACAGGCCTTGACTTCTCTACAACTGAGGGAACGTATGCAAAAAACATTATTTGATTCTGTTTGAATTTACGGCAGTTATCGTTCGGCGTAGAAAAGATTACCCTTGTTAAAACATAAAACGTTGCAGGTAAACTACCCCTTTCTCTTAACCGATCTTCACCAAAATCAAAACGCCTTGAGTACTCTGCAATTTAGGGATGTATGCAAACAATTATTTGATTCTGTTTGAATGAGCGGGAGTTATCGTTCGTCATAGAAAAAATTACCCTAGTTAAAACATAAAATGTTGCAGGTAAACTACCCCTTTCCCGAAACCGATCTTCACCGAAAACAATAGGCCTTGAGTACTCTACAATTCAGGACGGTATGCAAAAAATTATTTGATTCTGTTTGAATTTGCGGCTGTTATCGTTTGCCATAGAAAACATTCTACACATAAACACAGATAGACAGATAGACATACAGACACTTTTCGAAATATGATTTTTCTTCATGTTTTGAGAGTAGTACAATCAGAATCAGCCGTTATCTCGAACACGATTTTTTTCGCCATGACCATACTTTCATTTCCTTATGGAACATGGAAGTAAAATGGGTCACCTGTTCTAGAATTCTATGACAAATCATTATTGTTGTTGTTATTGGCACCTTACCTCGAAGTGCCATTACCTTTGTTTTTGTATTGGAGATTTTCATATTGTATTGTTTGCAAATCTGATGAAGCTTAAAAACAGATTTTTGCAAATCAGCTTCTGTATTCTGAAGTTGTCGGCAAACGTTCAACAGCCTATCTGTCTCGTGATAACTGCACTAGACGTTTCCATTTCCATTAGATAAAATAAAAATATCGGTATGGAGAACCATACATAACTTCCATGTTCTAAGATTTATATTTAAAATCATTTTCGAAATGAAATATTACCATAGAAACTACTTCTTTCTACTTACTGCTTCAGCCTTAACCACAGTTAGTCACTAACGTATACCACCTCACGTTATCGCACTCGATTTTCACTGGTGATGGAAGTCGATGGCATTGCCGAAACGTCTGGTTTTGTAGAAAACATTGGACTACGGCCAAACATCCCGGGAAGGAATTTTAACAAAAACTACTTCTTTGTTGCCGATAACGTTGTACACATATATATAAAAAATATGCATAAAATTAATGGCTTGTATAAGTTAATGTTTGATCTCCATTAAGTAGTGCTCAAGTTTCCAAAGTTTTAATATTATGATGTCCGTAATTAAAACATCAGAGCAGGTTTAGTGTGTATGAGGGTACACCGTGGACAAAAATTTTCAACATTTCCTATTGAGCGTTGCTTAGAGTAAAGCTGCGAATCTACAGTGTACGTTTCACAGAACAAACACGCGGAAAAGAAGGAGCGCTCCGAAGTCACTCATGGACCCTCAGCATCTTGCTGAGGGTTCATTCCCTAAAGACGAAAATTCTGTCTATGAATCGTTCCTCTGTAAGCACGTGCAGTTACACTGCCCAGCGATCCACAGGAAGCAAATCGCTATCCACGCTGGACAATTTTTCGGCTTGCACGCGTTATGTTGGTGTGGGTTTCGGCACTTTCCATTTAAAAAGCGTGCAAATGTAAGAAAATAAACATGAGTGAGGCCAGAAATAACGCGAATTTTGTGTGTGTGAGTGTGTGTGTGTGTATGTGTGTGTGTGTGTGTGTGTTCCCTGCCTTTTTATTGCAGTAATCATAATAATAAAATGGAAACGTAAACATTACATAATTGAGATATGCTTGCCTGCCACGAACGATATATTTTCTCTCATACATGATTTACATTAAAATGAAAAAATTATAATTTTATTGCCTGGCAACAAAATTATTTTATTTTTAACAATTACCATTGTTTGAAAAAGTTTAAATGAATTTTCAAGTACTTTACTGTTGTTAAAACGTAAAAGGTTGCAGGTAAACTACCCCTTCCCCTTAACCGATCTTTACCAAAATCAAAAGGCCTTGAGACCACTACAATTCAGGGATGTATGCAAAAAATTATTTGATTCTGTTTGAATATGCGGCAGTTACCGTTCGTCATAGAAAAAATTACCCTTGTTAAAACATAAAATGTTGCTGGTAAACTACCCTATTCCCTTAACCGATCTTCACCAAAACCAAAGGGTCTTGAGAACTCTACAATTCAGGGCTGTATGCAAAATATTATTTGATTCTGTTTGAATTTGCGGCTGTTATCGTTTGCCAAACAAAAATTACCCTTGATAAAAAAACGCTGCAGGTAAACTACCTCTTTCCCTTAACCGATCTTCTCCGAAAACAATAGGTCTTGAGTACTCTACAAATCAGGGTTGTATGCAAAAACGTATTTGATTGTGTTTGAATTTGCGGCAGTTATCGTTTGACTTAGAAAAAAAATCTACAGACAGACAAACAGATAGACAGACAGACAGACACACACACAGACACTTTTCGAAAAATGACGTTTTTTCATGTTTTGAGTGTAGTACAATCAGAATCTGGAATAATCTCGAACACGATTTTTTTTTGCCATCACCATACTTCCATTTCCTTAAGGAACATGGAAGTAATAGATAAATAAATTTTAATTTTTCTCATTTTTTGAGTAAAGATCTTTGTATAATTATCCTCAGCGTTACCCGGTAAACCCGGTAAACACCACCACCACCACCACCAACACCACCATGTTCTGTTTTTATTTTTTAAACAAATTTCACATTCTACTTTTTACGTGTTCTTTGTGTAAGCTTACTTATACAAATGAAAAACGTGACTTTCAAACGTTTTGAAGGCGATACAAAAATTTGCAAGGGGTGCTCACAGATTTTAATATTGTCAAATTATTAAAGACTGTTCGTATTTTGAACAAAATTCCTCATAATTTGATGCCCCACATACGGTTTCACTTTTTAAGAAATTCTAACTCGTTTTTTCCCGTGGTGTCTCTAAATTTAAACATTTTTTAAAGTAAACACTCGGATTTGGGTTAAAATTACCTTCAGCCTAATGCCGATACGATTTTTACGATTTTAAAAACGTGATCCCGTTTTGTACCCTCAAATCCAAAAATTTTGAATTTTCCAAAACTGAGCACTATATTCAGATTTTGATTAAAATAACCTTTAATTTGATAGCCTACCGTGGATTTTTGTGTGTTTTCGAAGTTTTGATCCCTGCAACTTTTGCCATGCGCCTCACTATTTTGGGGGCGGGGGGATCAATCTCAAAAACAATATAGTGCTCCGTGGGGTAAATTATGGACAGGGATGCTAAGTTTTAGGAAAATCGGTTGAGCAATCAGAAGTTATCGTGACAGATAGACAGATAGACAAACGGAGAGGTAAAAGCCAAACGATTAAATTAAACTGAGATCTAGCGTCGTCCGTTTAATTAAATAATTTAATTATTAATTATTGATTATTAATGAATATTAATGTTCATTATTAATGATTGATTATTAATTATTAACTATTAATTATTAATTTTAATGGTAAATTATTAATTAATTACTAATTATTAATAAGAATTATTAATTATTTTGATGCAGAAGAAAATGTTGAGATTAACGTCCGGCAGTCGCGTAACTACAGGGATCAACCCTCCCCCCAGAGCTATTAAAAACTTCAGTGATTTCGATAATCACTTAACGTTGGCCTATTTATAAGCCTGTTGTGTGTGTTAAAATAAGCCTTATAAATAACTGTATAAATAATTAAATGGGAATAATCTCGAATATCTCATTTTCCAGAGGAAAATGGGGAGTTTAGTGCGAGGTGTAAAGGAGTGAGCCGGGCACCGTACATGAAGTTCTCATTTCAGAGAGGTCCCCTATCCTAGGATAATGTTATGTTAAAAACAAAAGCCTACTGTACTGAAAGTACACAGTTGTTGTGGTCTCCAAGTTGCACGTACAATTAAATTGTTAAAATTACCTTGTGTATCCAGGTTACCTTCTTTGCAACTTCTTTTTTTAATATTCACAACGCGTTTCGAGCTTACAGTCCCATCATCAGGCGATAAAATATGTTCACTCACATGGAGTACGTCAATTAATAAAAGTCGTACACATCCCGTTATTTAAGCGACTCCCAACCCGCGTTATCTCACGATGCGCATCGCTACGGATCTCGTGAGTGACTAACGATTCTACATCATACTGTGCCCACCCTCATCTATCATAGTGTTCTTGCGCGCGTGTTGCTGTATCATATAGCTCGTTGGATTTGAAAGAAAGTTTTTCATTCAGAAGCTGATCACCCTGAGTTTCAAATTTACAGACCCTCCTGAACTTAGGGTTATCAGCTTCTGAATGAGAAACTTTCTTTCAAATCCAACGAGCTATATGATACAGCTATACGCGTGCCAGAACACTATGATAGATAATTGCGGGCACAGTGTAATGTAGAATCGTTACTCACTCACGAGATCCGTAGCGATGCGCATCGTGAGATAACGCGGGTTGGGAGTCGCTTAAATAACGGGATGTGTGTGACTTTTATTAATTTACGTACTCCATGTGAGTGAACATATTTTGTCGCCAGATGATGGGACTAAACGCGTTGTAAATATTAAAAAATGAAGTTGCAAGGATGGAAACCTGGGTACACAACGTAATTTTAACAATTCAATTCTACTGAAATGTTTGCTATTTTGCAATCGTGGAGAAAGCCCAAAAGGTTGTGACGCAAGCGTAGACAATTTAAGACTTGCGGTAGTTTAAGTCAATCAGATGGATCAACGTCTTGTTTTCCACGGGAATTTTTTGAAGGGGGACAAATCGTATTGTAGTCATCGTGCATTCCAGACAGTCAGTTTCATTACTTTTTAGACATAAAATGTAATTTCTAGAACTTCATAGTATCTGGAACGGAGAAACTGAACTCTCTATCAACAGATTTTAGTCAATATGGAACGGCTCTAATCTGACCGCTAATACACTGCCAATAACTCTATGTATTTAGATACATTTGTATGCAAGGCCACGTCCTACGACCACCATTAAGACAAAAAACGCAAATGCCGTAAAAGGAGGAGGTTGGCATCCGTGACTGATTTAGGTAAAGTATCGGTGGAAGCGTTTTGGCCATAAAACCTTAAGGTGATTTACTTCTGTCTCGTTTAAATCCACATCCTTGTTATGCGTGACACAGGCGTAAATAATTAGAACACGAAATCGTCCTAAAAACACAACGGCTGATTAGACCTTAGCGGCGATTTCATTCTGAATTCCAAGCCGTCGCTTTTGTTTTAAGTTCTCAGTGTACCTTTGCCAAGCGTCCGGACACGTTCGTCACTACCGTGAATTTTCCAGTAGTAAAAATTTCCAGCCTAATAACAAACTTTCGCTGTTCCCACCGAGTCGACGAACAAAAATGTTATTCCGCCTCCTTCGTTCCGCGATGAGTGTTCCTGCCGCCTGTCTGTCTGTTGAACGATACCGTATTCAGGAATCGCTTACACGTTACATTGGAGTTTAACTTGATTGTGTCAAAGCGAAGTACTTAAAACAGAGGTGCGTTGCCCGAACTTAGAAACTCAAGACACTCGACTTTATTGAGTGTATAATAAAACTCAATCAAAATGTTGCCTTAAGAATCTTTTCTGAACAGTTTTTTTTTTTGTTTATAAGGTCGCTGCAACAGCAACGGTCATTAGCGACCACAACAATGAATTTGTACAGATTCTTAAACAGATGTATTAACATATAGTAAATATTTGTTTAAATACCAAATAGCGTAAACAAATGAGATAGATAAAAATATTTAACAAATAACAATATTAGTTTAACTGATGCAAAATAAAATGATAAATATTAACCCCCCACAACACAAGCAATATAAATACACATCATGCACATAAATAAATATAACGAAGTATACATATAATAAATATAACACTAAGTAACATAATATAACAACTATATAACAATAAGTCAAAATAACATATCAGTCCATTAACTTAATTACACAATTTTTAATGTTCTTATAATTCTGAACACTGTTAGTAAACAATTACTACTATAATTTCTATACTGATGAATAGTCTTTGTCTTTATCACAAGTCTAATATTATGCTGATGTTTCTTGTTTTCTGATATTATGTAATTTTGCAAAGTTATTTTAGAAATAGTAACGAAAAAATACTTAAATTTTTAAAATTACCTTGTGTATCCAGGTTCCCTTCCTTCCAACTTCTTTTTTTTATATTTTATACACAACCCGTTTCGAGACTTATAGTCCCATCATCAGGTGATAAAATATGTTCACTCACATGGAGTTCGTCACTTAATAAAAGTCACACACAGCCTGTTATTTAAGCGACTCCCAACCCGCGTTATCTCGCGATGCGCATCGCTACGGATCTCGCGAGTAACGGGATGTGTGTGACTTTTATTAATTGACGTACTCCATGTGAGTGAACATATTTTATCACGTGATGATGGGACTATAAGTCTCGAAACGCGTTGAGTATAAAATATAAGAAAAGAAGTTGCAAGGAAGGGAACCTGCAAACACAAGGTAATTTTAACAGTTTAATTGTATGGCAACTTGGAGACCACAACAACTATGTAAAAAATACTTGCTTGTATTGTATTGTATTCCCGCGTATTCAACCAACAATCGTTATAGTACAAGTCATAATTTGAAGAAAGGGCTACACGAATAATACAGTTAATCTGCTAACAAGCGAGGCGCGAGTGCAGATGTGCGCGTACACACGCAATTCGCGGAGAATCGGTGATTTCTGTTTCAGAGGCCACCCACGAAGTCAATATCACCAGAAGGGTAGAGGATTGTCGCAGGTGCAGTGGACGAAACTCTTCTTTTAGATATTTCAAAATAGCCACCTCGGAGTTTGGTTTTGTTTCTTTGAAACATACTAAGGTCAGGCGAGTAAAGAGGCATGGGTACCGTGGGATATCGTGTTGGATCAACAATAGGGAACTCAAATAATTAATGTGTTACACTGGACTATGACTTGATTACTCACTCGAATGGCAAAGCGAAGTTGAAGTGCGTTGCCAGAAAACAAATTTATAAATTCAAGACAAGTGATTTTATTGAGAACCTAATAAACTATAAAAATTTTAATCTAATAAAAAATTTGCACTTTTAAGCTTTAATAAACTCTGTTCGTAAACTATTACTACGTTTATCTCCATACTGATCGACAACTCTTTATCTGTACTCTGTCTCGGGTACAGCAGTACCTCAATATCGCAATTCGCAAACTACTGCAGTTCGTTGGAAGCACTGATGGTTATTCCGTTTACTGCATGTATTTCTACACTATAATTGTTTGTAAAAATCAGCTAGAAAGTTACATAATGAAATAAGTAGAAGGTTAGAGAAACTAGACTTTGAGCAGGAGGGCGCTGATAGTTATTTGTTTATAAAGTACTAACCGTCATAGTTCCGAAGCTTTGTAAGTAAAGTAGTACAGTAAATAAGAAAGTAATATAAATGTAGAGCAAGTAGTATGAGTATGAGTGAAGTAGTAAAATAATAAGCTAATAGTACAAATAGAGAGCAAGTAGTGGAAGTATGAGTAAATTAGTAAAATAATAAGCAAGGAGTATAAATATAGAGCAAGTAGTATAAGTATAAGTAAAGTAGTAAAATAATAAGCTAATAGTACAGATATAGAGCAAGTAGTGTAAGTATGAGTAAAGTAGTAAAATAATAAGCAAGGAGAATAAATATAGACCAAGTGGTATAAGTATGAGTGAAATAGTAAAATAATAAGCTAATAGTACAAATATAGAGCAAGTAGTGTAAGTATGAGTGAAGTAGTAAAATAATAAGCTAATAGTACAAATATAGAGCAAGTAGTGTAAGTATGAGTGAAATAGTAAAATAATAAGCTAATAGTACAAATATAGAGCAAGTAGTATAAGTATGAGTGAAGTAGTAAAATAATAAGCTAATAGTACAAATATAGAGCAAGTAGTGTAAGTATGAGTAAATTAGTAAAATAATAACCAATGAGTACAAATATAGAGCAAGTAGTATAAGTATAAGTAAAGTAGTAAAATAATAGGCTAACAGTACAAATATAGAGCGAGTAGTGTAAGTATGAGTAAAGTAGTAAAATAATAGGCTAATAGCACAAATATAGAGCAAGTAGTGTAAGTATGAGTAAAGTAGTAAAATAATAGGCTAATGTACAAATATAGAGCAAGTAGTGTAAGTATGAGTAAATTAGTAAAATAATAACCAATGAGTACAAATATAGAGCAAGTAGTATAAGTATAAGTAAAGTAGTAAAATAATAGGCTAACAGTACAAATATAGAGCGAGTAGTGTAAGTATGAGTAAAGTAGTAAAATAATAGGCTAATAGTACAAATATAGAGCAAGTAGTGTAAGTATGAGTAAAGTAGTAATAGGCTAATGTACAAATATAGACCAAGTGGTATAAGTATGAGTGAAATAGTAAAATAATAAGCTAATAGTACAAATATAGAGCAAGTAGTATAAGTATGAGTGAAGTAGTAAAATAATAAGCTAATAGTACAAATAGAGAGAAAGTAGTGGAAGTATGAGTAAATTAGTAAAATAATAAGCAAGGAGTATAAATATAGAGCAAGTAGTATAAGTATAAGTAAAGTAGTAAAATAATAAGCTAATAGTACAAATATAGACCAAGTGGTATAAGTATGAGTGAAATAGTAAAATAATAAGCTAATAGTACAAATATAGAGCAAGTAGTATAAGTATGAGTGAAGTAGTAAAATAATAAGCTAATAGTACAAATATAGAGCAAGTAGTGTAGTATGAGTAAATTAGTAAAATAATAACCAATGAGTACAAATATAGAGCAAGTAGTATAAGTATAAGTAAAGTAGTAAAATAATAAGCTAATAGTACAAATATAGACCAAGTGGTATAAGTATGAGTGAAATAGTAAAATAATAAGCTAATAGTACAAATATAGAGCAAGTAGTATAAGTATGAGTGAAGTAGTAAAATAATAAGCTAATAGTACAAATATAGAGCAAGTAGTGTAAGTATGAGTAAATTAGTAAAATAATAACCAATGAGTACAAATATAGAGCAAGTAGTATAAGTATAAGTAAAGTAGTAAAATAATAAGCTAATAGTACAAATATAGACCAAGTGGTATAAGTATGAGTGAAATAGTAAAATAATAAGCTAATAGTACAAATATAGAGCAAGTAGTATAAGTATGAGTGAAGTAGTAAAATAATAAGCTAATAGTACAAATATAGAGCAAGTAGTGTAAGTATGAGTAAATTAGTAAAATAATAACCAATGAGTACAAATATAGAGCAAGTAGTATAAGTATGAGTAAAGTAGTAAAATAATAGGCTAACAGTACAAATATAGAGCGAGTAGTGTAAGTATGAGTAAAGTAGTAAAATAATAGGCTAATAGTACAAATATAGAGCAAGTAGTGTAAGTATGAGTAAAGTAGTAAAATAATAGGATAATAGTACAAATATAGAGCAAGTAGTGTAAGTATGAGTAAAGTAGTAAAATAATAGGCTAATAGTACAAATATAGAGCAAGTAGTGAAAGTATGAGTAAAGTAGTAAAATAATAAGCAAGGAAAATAAATATAGAGCAAGTAGTATAAGTATGAATGAAGTAGTAAAATAATAAGCAATTAGTATAATTACGGAGCAAGTACTATAAGTATGAGTGAAGTAGTTAAATAATAAGCAATTAGTATAATTATGGAGCAAGTAGTGTAAGTTCCGATGTGTTACCCCTCCCCCTCCCAAAGTGACCACGAGCCGAACTCACGGATTTGCCCTTCTCCACTCTATCACCTTCAACTAATTCATTAATAGTGACTCCAACATCTGGTGATTGGTCTAAACCTTCCAATTATCGCATTCTTACTTCTGTCCGCTATTCCTAGGTCATAGCGTTGGCATCTATCGCACTCTTATTTCGAACACTGCATTCTTACAAAATTTCATCTTAGTATCCAAAGGGGTTTGATTAATTAGTTAGGTATTCTCTCCCATATGACTGTATTTATTAGCCATACCTAACATGATCATAGAGAATGTCACACTCACACTTATTCAGTTATCCACTTGTTCACGTTTGTAAAAATACGATATAATAAGCATAAGTAATATTAAATAATAATAAATGCGGTGATGATGATGAAGCCGACGGAAATGTCAGTAAAAAAAGAAAAGAAATAAAACGCAACAACAGTGTCGGAGCACAGCCCACGTATGTTAACGAATCAATTGTTTAGCAACTGGCTTGCGTCCAGACATTACGCGCCCATCTCTAAGTCGTCTTCAATGTAGCCGCTTCTCCAATTATTTCTTTTTTTTGCGAGAAAGTTATATTACGTAATTATATTCCGTTTATTTTGTATTTGGCAGTTACTATTTTTCCTTTTAAGTAAAACAGAATTGCCAGGCATATTACTATGTACCCGTCACGGTCTGGCGCTACAAGGCTCCTACAATTACCATTCGTTCTCTTTTACAACCCTCCTCTTGCCTTTCCATCAAATCATGCCACATTCCGGTTGTAAAAGTGGACCTCTCATTCCGATAGTAGACTATTCAGAGCCTTCTCGATCATAGAAACTGTTTAAGAATGCATCAATTATGGTATCAAAATGCGTCTTCTGAAAGGCCTTTTTTAATTGAAAATTAAATGACGTGTATTCAGAATGTCTTGAAACAATATCTTTTGAACAGTATTTAACATTAAAAGTATTGAGAACGATTTATTTCTCACAATTCTGTTAGAAAGCGTGAAGACAACGAGATTTAGTGTTAAAATAGGCGGTCAATTTTCAGAGTTATAGTTCCATCTACACATGCATTCAATAAGCTCACGTACCTCGGTAACATAATAGATAATGAAGGGTCCATAAACACGACAATACATGACAGGATACAAATTGAAAATAGGGCATATTATGCCAGTAGCCGACTGTCGTAACACAAAATTAAAAATATATAAGGCATTTATCAGAACGGTTGTTACTTATGGAGATGAGACATGCACACTGACAAAAAAGGACCAAGTAACACTAAGAATATTTGGATGGAAGAAAGATCGTAAGACGTGTTTATGGCTCGGTTAAAGAAGATGACGAATAAGAATAAGATGGAGAATAAGAACTAACCAGGTGATAGATGAGCTACTGAAGCATGAGGATATTTTAAGATTCATAAAGGCTCAACGAATACAATGGCAAGGTCACCTAGAGCGGATGGATGATCAGCTTATGCCAAAGAAAGTCTTGAGGGAGGGCGCAAGACTATAAAAGCAGAAAGAGGCGCCAGCCTAAGATGGTTGGATGATGTGCTAGAAGATCTCAGAAGAATGGATGTGAGGGGATACAATAAGATGGCAACGGACAGGAGGCTTTGGAGAAGACTGGAGCACCAGTGAAGAAGTTCCATATAGCCGGGATATTGTCACCATTTTAGTCAAGGTATTGGAAATTAATTTGAGGGAGAGTTGGAATCCCTGCGGGTGACGATTACAGCTTTTCGACCGGTCTGTACCCTCCCCTCATATATAGATTCTCTCACATGCGTATAGCACCTACCTATAGTCCCTACAGCCACCGCCTTGCGAGGGGACGGGAATGGAACGAATACCATCATTGGATTTTGCGGACGTCAATCTCGATTTTGTCGGGCGTTAGTCTACGACACGAAGACTCCATAAAGCTTAACAACGAATTGGGACTTACACTTAACGTTGAAAAAAGAAAGCTTTTATTAGCATATTCAGGTGCGAGGGTTGAAGTTGTAACAACCAAAAATTAAAAAATTTTAGTGTGACTGAAAAGACGTTACATTCAGCATGACACACCTACTCAGCCCACGAGCAATAAATAAAGAAATGTGTGTAGAAGTGTCAAGTGAACGTTTACTTCAGACAATGCAAGTACGTTTCACATAGTTGTACAATAGGGCACAGGGTTGGCCGTGACAGACTCGTCTAAAACACGAGATTTACAGCCTGCAAATGTAAGAGAATGGAAATTGTGTCAAGTACCAATTTAGAGGAGAAACTGTGACGGACACACTGCCGGGTTAATTTGTAAGAGTACCAGTAAAGAATAAAAGAGTGTAAGTCACACAATAGTATATACCCTATACGAGGACGGACATCGATACCTAAAATAATAGAATCGAACTTGTAAACAGCAGGGGAACGACTTACTGGCGACAACGGATATTTACGACAGGCAGTAGGTGTGCCGTTTTGGAAACGACGTCACGCTGCGCCAGGATAGCGTTCAGGAAAAAAGGGTCAAACACAGCGAACAATAACAAGAGACGACACATTGTTTTCGTGGGAACTGCAGCGAGACCCGGAGTACGCTTAGACAATAGCATGATAGACGAGCATGAAATTTCTCCTGTTCTAGGAAAAGAGTACGGAGGCTTTCGACGCGAACCCGTGGGGAGACAGGATATCCAATCACAACCCAGCATCTACCCAGAGACCTGGTGGAGAGGACCGTCGCCAGCATAGCAACGGGAACGTCGAATGGGAAGTGAAGAACGACACTCTGGCTTAAGGGTAGGAGATCTTCCGTCCTATCATGTTCAACTTGAGGCGTGTTTTCCAGTACGGTGCATTGTGGTACACGATGTTTGATAAAAACTGCTTGCAGAGCACGCGGGAGGACAGTCTTTCATAAATTTTTACTCATATACTTTGAGCAGTCAGTCGGTCAGTAGAACAGTCTTTATAATTTCAACAGTCGGTCGTCAAAGTTCGATTAACATACGGACGGCAGTGGGACTTTGAAATTTTGCTACGCGTCATATAACTAAGAGACTTAGACATTTCGATATTGGCGCGTATCCGGTAATAGTGTACTTTCAGTGTCTAAAAACATGCGACATACGCCAGTGCTTAACAATTATAGAATTATTTATTATACTCTAATTCAGAATTGAACTAACCAGTCACACTTACATCAATAATCGACGCGTAGAACTTTCGTTGATGTAATACCGGACGGCGAAATAATAACATTATACAGTGTTGCGGTGTGATTCAATATCATGTGGAACAATTACACCGCGGCATCAAAACACTAACAGTAATGAACATATCAAACGTTGAACAATACACAGACATATATATATACACCATAGTTAACGATGAACTTTAATACGAACACACAGCGCGAGTGAATCTGTTTCGCGTGTGTTAAGTGTCAGTCACAGCACAGCTTCCCACACATGATCCAGCAGAGAGGAGTTACGCCGATGGAAATTTCGGATAATTCATCTAACAAGTAATCTTTATGCTATTCTTATCATAAGGAACTCTACTGTCCTGTCTCTTTTTCAAGAAACACCCCTTGAGCATTTAAATTAAACATGATAAACATAATTTAACGCCATCCATCTGAGGCATACGATGAACGCATTAGTATAGGATTTATTGTTTGAATATTTGTGTTTCTATATATCGATTACATTATATATATATGTGTATGTTTTTCAGCAAACAACGTATTGGATTTACCTTGTAATTTGATGTATAAACATGTGTTCTTTTATGTTCTTTTCATGAGTTTATGAATGTATGTATTTACAGGGAATCATCCATATTATATATATATTGAATTTAATGAATGATATAATGTTAATAAATAAGTGTTTATTTTATCAATATGCGTTCATCATTGTCAAATTACCTCAGAACGAGAAAGTAATGACATTTGAGTGATTTATGGTAGTTTATTTTCTTTTCTTTATTAATGCAACAACTAGAGTCTCCATGCAATAGTTATGCTAACGTAAAGTAATTAACGTGTTATTTATTGATTACACGAGCTCATTATGCAAATTAATATATTCAATAATTACTTAATCACAGATTAATTAATCCATTATTGCTAGCATAATTACTTAATGACTGCCCAACACGTGGCAAGTGTAGTATTTGGCTCTCAAAGAACGTAAGGATCGGCAATCACAGATTAGTTAATTCAGTAGCGTAATAGCATAACACCCCACAGTGTTGTAAAGTATTTGTTGGCGATAATTCAACCGTCGATCATGTTAGCTAGTTTAATTCGCCTAACCCGTTACTAATTGAACGAGTGAAGCGAGATCTCAGTTTTAACTCGACCGTTTGTCATTTGTCTGTCTGTCTATCTTTCTGCCCGTCCGCTTGTTTGGGGAATGTCTCACGATAAATTTTGAGCGCGTCAGTCGGTTTTTGTAAAACTTGAACAGGGGTGTGGGAGGGAAAAATGTGAGGTGGCAAAATTTTTAAAAGTCGCAAAACTGCATATCGGGTGAATATGTCGGACAAAACAGACTAAGGAGAATGTGTACCGAGGTCTGAGGATATTGTTCAGTTTTGAAAATTTAAATATTTTAGGACACTAGGGCTTAACAAATAGATTAAACAGATCAAAAGTTTATATAAAAAATTTTTTAAATCCATTCATGTGTCAGGCTAAAGGGAATTTAAGCTAAATCTGAATGTAGTGTTGCTCTGAAATTTTTGTAACCTTATGGGCACCATGGAACAAAAACTAAAATCAAAGTTTTGAAAATTGTAAAAGTCTACACGGGGCATTAAATTATGAAGAGTTTCATTTAATATATGGATTCGGGGATTCGGTACCTTTAATAATTTGAGAAAGTTAATATCTGGCGTTACTTTCAGACGCAAAGAAATTATAAAGTATATTTATATATTAGGAAGAATTCTCAATTTCTTATTTGCCCTGAGGAAAACGGGGGGGGGGTCTCAACCATCAAGTTATTCTCATCCCCCCCCAGGCAAGAGCCACTGCATGAGAGATACTCTAATTAAATTTTACAAAGTTGTGACAAAGTTACTACTATAATTCTAGTAAGCTGCCAGAGCTACAAAAGTTGCTCACTATTTTGAACGAAACAGATAAACTATATTATTAGACTGTATTAGTATTAGATAAATTTAGATATTTGTAATTTTCAATTGCCAGAAAAATTACGAAAATCTTGACTACAGTGCTAATTAGTTTCATTAAAATAACAACTACAGAGAAGATAATCATACAATAAACAAAACAATTCTGAACATTCGGATTTGTGTTAAAGCTCCACTTAGTCTAACTCCCGGGTGGATTCTTCCAATTTTTTTCTAATTTCTGATCCCTTTTTTAGGCCCTGGGATTTAAAAATTTTGAAATTTCTAAAACTGCACATTATATTCGGATTTATATTAAAATTCTCGTTCTTTTGATACCCCACATGGAAGTTTATTAAATATTGATCAACTTTATGGGCCTTGGTGTACTACAATTTTTAAATCACTAAAACTTAACACTAAATCCAGATTTTAATTAAAAATCCCTTAGTTAAACACCGCGATGAGATTACCGGACCAAGAAGCTTCAGAAGTTACTTTTATCGAAGCGTTTTAACTTTGAGCGACTGCTGTTGATTAAGTCTATGAAATATCTTGAGATCATAGGCGAAAGATAACTGCAATCCCTTACAACACAGTAAGATTATTTTTGTATAAAGAATAATTAATTTTGATACTCCGCATGTTATTTGTTACATTCTCATTTGCGTGGTTATACAGAAACACATAAAAAGTAAAAAAAAAAAAACAATAGAAGAAAAAGAAAACCTAAAATGTGAGAAACACGGTCATCTCCTCGTGGCGTTTAGGTTTGTCAAACAGAAAACCAAAAATAGAGGGTGGGAAGGCAAAAATGTATGGATACAAATAGTGAAAATAAAGGGAATTTTAACTAAAATCTGAATTTAGTGTTACGTTTTAGTAATTCTAGAGGCCAAATTTTAGATACGCCACTGCTACCGTAGTTACGTCACTGTTTAGAACACAACGGTTAGACGCTCTGGATTGGTGGATGCCTCCCCCTCATAGTTTAGATTATGAGAATTAAATGAATCAGTGAATTGACGCAGTACACAGGATTAACAGATAGACTGTACGCTAATTCAGTGTTACAATCACGAGTTAGTGGCGTAACACTGTGTTCTTATTTACGCATTAATGCGATGTTTAAAACGAAAGCTTACGCAAGCATCGGCGACGAAGAGAAAATATTTTTATTAAATTTTTACTAAAAATTAAAGACAATATTGATGTCGAAGAGCGATTGCAGGTGCCAATAAATCAGTGTAAAATGGCAGCCTTTGTCGACCCCAGCCATACGTTTGGTTGGTTTATGTGCTATGTCAGAAAGCAGACGCATCAATGTAAATCAACGGTCTGGAATTGTTCGTGCCTATTTTGATGTTTTCTTTAGTAACTGGAAGCTATTCCGTATTATTTTCTTTTGTAGTTTCGAAGGTATAACCTTCAGTTCAGTTTCCGGCGCGGAATAAAATATCATGTTTCCTTTTGAATTTAATAATCTCCGAGCGGGCCAGGAATTAACATAATTTCTAACGATACTAATTTAACGAGCTTTGTCCTTCCCGCCCGTAACTCTGAATAAATAATTGTAATCGTCGGCGCTCGTAATAAAGTTGATACTGCCACTGCTGCCTTTGACTAATTGACCCTTCTTCTACTTTATAATTAGAATGTTATACGAACGAATGAATACCGTAATAATGACGACGAAAATCAAATAACAACAACAACAACAACAACAACAATATAATAATAACAATAACGATAATACGAGGATTGTTCAATAGAACACGTTTAATCTGCGCAGCCGTGACTTCGTCACCATGGCAACGGAATTCATTTGTTTATGTTGTCTGTTTAAGTAGTAGTACTAAGTGCGTTTGTCAAAAACATTTGCAGTTTGCTCTTTTCTAAGCATTGTGACTGGGTTGAAAAATGGCATCTATGATAGAAAATCCGCCCAAAGATAATATGCGTGCCGTTATTCAGTTTTTGGCCGCTGAGGGGTGTCAGCCAATGGAAATTTATACGAGAATGAAAGCTATATATGGTGACTATAGTTATTCTCATACGGCAGTGGCTGAATGGTGCAATAAATTTCGACAAGGAAGAGAACGCACTAAAGATTTGGCCTGTCCCGGACCTGTACGTGTTGCAGCATCAGATGAAAATTTGAGACAGCTGGAAACTGCTTTACGCGCAAACAGGCGCATCAAACTTAGGAAACTTTCTCAAATATTGAGCATCAACGTGGGAACTGTTCATTCCATCATTCATAGTCTTGGCTATCACAAAGTTGCTGCTCAGTGGATTCCACGACTGCTTACCGCTGAGCAGAAAAAACGGAGGCTGAGGTAGAGTTTGCTGTTAGCGAATGGTTCCACAATGGTTCCGCAAACAGCCGCAAGAATTTTAGCAGCAGGGAATCTACAGATTAGTGCAACAGTGGGACTCATGCCTTCATCTTAATGGAGACTTCGTTTAAAATCGTTGAATAAAAAATGCTTTACAGCCTCTAAACGTGTTTCTATTGAACAATCCTCGTAATGCTAATCCTACTACTACTACTACTACTACTACTACTACTACTACTACTACTACTACTACTACTACTACTACTACTACTACTACTACTACTATTACTACTACTAGTACTACTATTACTACTACTTCTACTAACATAGTAGAGTCCCGCTAATCCGAGATAATTGGGACCGCAGCTTTTTCGGATTAGCAAATTTTGGGAGTAACCGGAATTGCTCTTAAAATACGTATAAAATGAAAATCGAACGTATACGCACGTCAGTTATCGTAGACCTAAGTTAGATCTCACGCGGACGCCACCGCCGCCTTTCATCTGGCCCTACGCTACGTTGATCAGGACGCTGCCGTTACTCCAGGAGACATCATGTTTTTAAGACGCTGGCACAATATCACATCAACTTGCAGGTATTCGTCACTTCGCTTGAAAAATATAACTGACTTTTTGAAAAGTAAAAGCTGAAATATTAATATAGTGGTTGTAACGAAAGTGTAGAACTGCATATATAATAATTTACACAATGATTTACAACTGTTTTATTATTAGTATGTAAATAATACTGTCTGGTTTTTGTTATAAAGTGCGTTTTTCCTTTTCCCCAACATTTTTTGTTTCACCGAATATGGATGTCGGATTAACCGGACTTTCGGATTACCGGGTTTCGGATAACAGGACTCTAATGTAATAATAATAACAACAATAATATTTTAACGGAGGAGGAAAAATGCATTACGCATCTCCGATTGGTCTGCCGGTGAGTGGGACTCAAAACCTCCTCTTATTTGGCAAGGAACCTCTTATCCTCCGGGACTACTGTTCGTATTACTTCAGTGTAGCGCTTCGTATTTCGCTTACTAAGCTTCTACATTTTGCTGTTCTTCTTCGCCTTGTGAGTCGGTCTTCACCTTGCTTCTTCAGTCACAGAACCGCCATCACGAAGGACGCCACCTTGTCCTAAGCGTTCTCGCTCCAGAGCATGAAGCTTATGATGTTATCGGGGGTCATAGTGTCTTAATAATAATAATAATAATGATAATGATAATGACATTGATAGCAATTTTTTTTAAGAGGGTCAAATGCTTTATGCACCGTCAGAGGAAACCGTCGGGGTCTCCTGGTGTGTGGCACTAATCACTAATCACTAATCACTAATCACTAATCACTAATCTCTAATCACTAATCACTAACCACTGCACTAGTGTCTCACCCACTAAACTCGCCACTAATTGAGGCATTAATATCCAGCCTGGAACCACTTGGCGCATTAATTCAGGATGAAGCCTCTGCGCCCTTATCGTGTTCCTTTTAATTTTCCCTTATATACCACTGCCTGTTGGGTGAAAGTTGGGCCTGTCTTTTCTTTTCTTGTAGGACCCACTGAATAAATGCAGAAATGCGGTTCCATTCCTCCTTGCCACGGAGAATAATCTCAACTACGCGTGAACTCCCCGAGCTCCATCTCCAGTGCCATCCTCTCTCTTGTGAATCGTCTGCACTTGAGAAAGGTGTGCGAAAAAGGTGTGCAAGGAATCTTCATGGAGAGAGTCACCGTACTGGCATGCTGGGCTTTGCACCTTTCCCATTCTGTGGAGGTAAGCGTTAAAAGTGTCATGACCTCTGAGGAACTGTGTCAGATGGTAGTTAACTTCACCGTGTTGGCGGTCAATCCATTCCCTCAAGTTCGATATGAACCTTCTTGTCCGTCTTTCTCTGTCCTCCATATTCCATCGATCTTACCAGTGCCGGAGAGTGAGTTCCCTGCCTTCACTCTTTGCCGCATCCCTTCCAATTTCATCTTTTCTTTCGAAGAGATGGTTTTGTCCTGAGCCAAGAGGAATACGGGAACCATTCCCGCTATCACCAGGACTGCTAGCTTCGGCGCTGTCCGATAAGAGGATGCCACTCTGAGGGCTCCTCTTCTCCGCAGCGATGCCATATTTTTCCTGTATTTCTCCATCGTTAGTGCATCGGCCCAGATTTCGCAACATACAGAAGGATGGATTCGATGATCGCTATCAACTGTTGCCTCTTGCTTTCAGTGGGACCTCCTACGTTTGCCATAAGCCTGCTGAGCTGAGTTGTGATGTCAGCCGGATTATCAGTTGCATACTTGCTTTACTCCCAATGATAAGATAATAATAATATAATAATAATAATAGTAGTAGTAGTGGTAGTAGTAATAGTAGTAGTAGTAGTAGTAGTAGTAGTAGTAGTAGTAGTAGTAGTAGTAGTAGTAGTAGCAGCTTCAGCAGCAGCAGCAGCAGCAGTCTGGTTTACAGGGACACCAGACTGTGAAGTGGATATAGTAACTTGACATCTTACCTACTACAAGGACAAGAACGACCCATCTGCAGTTGTCGCGGTGAACACTTACAGTGAAACATATAATCGAAGACTGTAGTGGCCTTGCAGAACTGAGGGAGAGACAGAGAGTAAAAGGTAACCTGAGAGAAGGCCTCGTAAATGAACAGTCAGCGATAGACAGAACTCTGTCCTTCCTAAAAGCAGCAAGATTTCTGTATCGGCTCTGAAAACATTGTTTTGCGTTTTAGTGTGTACGAGTTTGCACCTTCGTTGAGTTCAACTAGAACAAACATAAACAAACATACAGTTGAGCAACACTCCTGGTCGATGTCATTAGTTGCCTAGCCCTAAAAAAAAGAAATCGGTCTCGAGAACCATACATGACTTCCATGTTCTATGATTTATATTTAAAATCATTTTCGAAGTGAAATATTTCCATAGAAACTACTTCTTTCTATTTCTTTCTTCAGCCTTAACCACAGTACTGTGGTCACTAACGTATACCACCTCACGTTAGCGCACTCGATTTTCACTGATGATGGCAGTCGATAGCACTGGCGAAACGTCTGGTTTTGCAGAAAACAGTGGACCACTGCCAAATAGCCCGGGAAGGAATTTTAACAACAAACTACTTCTTTATTGCCGATAACGTAGTATACATATAAAAAAATGATCCCCTCCCACTTCAACTATCATTTTCATTTATAGAAAATTACCCCTCCCCCTTCAACTACCCTTTTAGTTTATAGATATTTCATCTACCTTTCTACAGTGGATTATTATGACCTTCTTTTCAGGATACTTTATTTATCAAAATTAAGTACTTTACTCTTCTTAAAACATAAAACGTTCCAGGTAAACTACCCCTTTCCCTTAACCGATCTTCACCAAAATCAATAGGTCTTGAGTCATCTACAGCTCAGGCACATATGCAAAAAAATATTTGATTCTGTTTGAATTTGTGCCAGTTATTGTTCGCCATAGAAAAAATTCTACACACAGACACAGACAGACAGACACAAACACAGACACTTTTCGAAAAATGACTTTTCTTCATGTTGTGAGGGCGTTACAATCAGGATCAGCCCTTATCTCGAACACGATTTTTTTCGCCATCACCATACTTCCATTTCCTTATGGAACATGGAATTAAAAAAAAAAAAAAACAAATTCAAGAACAATAATAACGTCTCATTTTTTTGGCTTCAGGCGTTATATCAGGTCGGCAACTGGGATTGGCTTCACTGTCGGACGCCATCCTGTCTATCTAGAATTCACTCCGTATTCTGGGTTTAGTGCACATCACTACGCAGCACTGATTATTAATGTTACTAAGTTTTCTTGTAACATATTTCAAAATAAAATAAGCTAAAAAAATCACAATTTACGGTTAATCCAAGGTGGACTGTATTTTGGAGTAAACCTATTATAGTAATTATTGATAAATTGGTCATTACAAATTATAAGATTTCGGACATTGGCCATCGTAAGTTAAAACTAATAAGCACGATGTTTCGACCTCTATAGAATCAGAGGTCGTCTTCAGGCAAACGATACATTAATACAAAGATAAATCTATCACTAACAAATAGATAGCGTCAAAGCTCCAAACCTTAGTTATACAAATATAGTGCTAAAATAATAATGATAATAATAATAAAAATAATAATAATAATAATACGGTACTCACCATTCCATCAGAGAAGGATTCCTCCCGTGGTTCCAACATAAACAACACTCGGGAGAAATCCTTCTCTGATGGAATGGTGAGTACCGTTCTCTCCTTCTTCGTCTTCTTATGATTTTAGCACTATATCTGTATAACTAACGTTTGGAGTTTTGACGATATCTATTTGTTAGTGATAGATTTATCTTTGTATTAATTTAGTGTTCGCCTGAAGATGACCTCTGATTCTATATAAGTTGAAACGTTGTGTTTATTAATTTTAACTTACGATGGCCAATGTCCGAAATCTTATAATTTGTAATGGGTATATTGCGCCATCAATTACTAATAATTTTAAGAATCGCAGTGATAAATTGGTGTTGATATTGTTGGTAAGCCGGGAAACAAAATCACCAAAATTGGGAAACACACACACACACACACACACACACACACACACACACACACACACACACACACACACACACACACACACACACACACACACACACACACACACACACACACACACACACACACACACACACACACACACACACACACACACACACACACACACACACACACACAGAGTAAGAGACACAACGTACAGACGTTCGGTGTAGGTCAAGTCGGCTGTAAATAATGAATCTACACTATGAATAACTGACACTCTTTTGTTGGCCATAATTTTGTTTTCTGACACCGGTCGTTCCCACCTACTGGGCCGTCTAAACTAGTAGTGTCAAAAATAAAAATTTCCGGTTATAAAAGGGTTTTGTCATTTCTTGTTTATAGTATTACATTAACGGACCGGTGTGTGGCTGATGGTGATGGCCGAGAGTTTCCGTTATTAGCTTACAGGAACGGTCCGATTCCCTGACACTTCACGCTCTACGACGAAGCTTTGAAGCTTTTGAAGCTTCTACGTATGCCTTAGGCCCGTTTTATGCATCAGATTTATATCGTACCATAAGTTTTGCATCCGATTTGACTCCGATTTCTGCCGTGCTTAAAAAATATCGGAAGAAGGTGTGAACAAACTCTTTCAGCACTGCCATCGTCAGTAGCCTACTGGAAATGGCTACGCTTATCGGTTCCCTTTGAAGACAAGATGGAAAATAAGTTGGCATGCTCATCCAAATAACTGTGCACGACATGCAGACGGCGCTTCTCGTAATTAAGAGTTGATAGAGACAAATTTTTTAAATTTTTAGAATATCTCTTACCTCGTTTCATGAATTGGTTGTTATATTCCAAGAAACTATTCTAGTAATTTATAAATTAATAAATTACTTTAGATCCGTCGTGTGACTTCGTTTTTTTATTTAAAATGATGCGGTTCGGAACATACGCGTATGTTCCATCATCAGATTAATTCACTCAGTTGAGTCGTTAAAATCACATTACTTTGTACTTACACACGTTAGTATGGGCGCGCACCCTTTGAAGGCTGACCGGATACTGAAGTTGTCTATGAATGCTTTTGCAAGTTCAAGGCTGTACAGCGGGTTCGATTTAAAGTTCAAATGATCATTCAGTATGAAATCCCGACTGTGTATGTTATTGTATGCTTCGCCAATTTTGCACTCCTCTAAAGCGTTCATATTCTGGCCTCTATTACAAACGTGCAAGGGTTTTAAATTTGATGTGAAGTCTGTGTAAGTATGATTGCTTGAAATTAATTAAATTCAATTAATTCAGTTAAATAAATTGAATTCAACTAACATAGCATAGTTGAATTTTATGTTATTAAGTGAAGTCCGATTTTAAAAATTATGCTTCGGTGTACGTTCGTTAAATCTCTTTAGGAAACCTCTCCCAGTTTGGCCAATATAAAAACAATTGCAATCATCACACGACAATATATATACACCTGTTTTCTTCTCTAATGGTGTGATACTATTATTATGGCGGAGTATATTCAGTATATCGTTGTTTGTCTTTAAAATTTGTCATTTGTATTCAAAACAAATAACAATATACTGAATATACTAAGATTCAGTAAGAAAAAGAAACACGAGACTAGTTGTAAGTACAGTGACGTTAGAAAGGAACAAATAAACAGTCGTCACTAGCATATAGTTATACATATCTTTTATAAAAAGGAACATAAAAACAAATCAATCAGCAGTAGCAGTGTTATAATTACTTACGAGTACATACTGTAGACAGTCACAAGAAATAATCAGTAAGCATTTCGTCAATGAGCCTTTCTGTATTAACGTCTTCCATACACATTAAGTAAATCACACCACGACACGAACGTCGCCGATTACTTGGCACAACTCCTCACCGACGGTAGGCAGCAAGGTTGGTAGCACTGATGTCTGAAACTCATACGATACAAACCTCGCGCGAGTGTACCATTACGGCCCACTCTTATCTGATGCGTTTCATAGGACACCACGATACGTTTTTCAGTTCGGAACGATAAATTTATCGTACGACAGTGCATAAAACGGCCCATTTGCTTCTGTTGTTCTACACGTCGTACGATTTTTTTTTAATCGTAGGTTATCGTACGATATAAATCGGATCAATAAAAAGGGCCTTACAAGAATTTCCGTCTGTTTGCGCGTGTTGCGTTCTGGCGCGCGATCGGGATCTGTTTCACAACTCTCCGAGTTATACGCACGACGTATATCCGCATGTCCCGAGCTGGCCTATTTTTTTTTTACTTAGCCATGATCACCATCGTCATCACCATCACCACCACCACCACCACCACCGATTTTGATTCCCTTCCAAGAATCCAGTAAAGTTGTTGGAAGTTTAAGTTTGCTCTGAGACATTTTGGTTGTAATAGCGGATTTAATTGTTTGGGAAATGATATTGGCTACGATGGGAATTTTGATATTGGCGTTAAGTTATGGAAGTTCCAGAAGATCTGTGGGACAGTCAACCGTACTTTTAGAAACAAGGTACGTCGACATACAAAAGTAAAAGTTCTACAAAGTTATGGCAGTCACTGTACCGTCCTATGGGTGTGAATTATGGACAACAACAAAGAAACGAGTCAGTAAAGTACAGGCATCGGAAGCGATGTTCTTAAGAGGAGTTAAAAGGTGTTCTAAACTTGACCGTGTAAGGAACGAAGCCATAAGAGAAGAGTTACAAGTTTTTAACTTGAGTAAAATATTAAAAGATTACAAACAACGGTGGAAAGAACACTTAGAAAGAATGTCAGATTCCAGACTGGCCAAAGAAGCCTGGAAATATAGACCGATAAGACACAGGTGTGTGGGTAGATCCAGGAAGAGATGGCTGGAGGATTTTTGAAGGTGGAACTGGCAGCACCTTGCCCTATGTCGTGTTGGGAAGATGATGATGATAGCGTGTATCGTCTAGTATTGGGCCCTGCTGCTTAACCCCATGTTTTGTTGGAAGCGGAACGTCTATTATTTTCCGGCGTGGAGTCGTGAAGCTGACTTGGTTTGGTTGATGTTTATCCGCCGTGTATCACGCCATGTTTCTAGTAGTTTCAAGTGGTAGTGAAGACGTTCGGCGGCCACTTGGGGATCGAGGTTTGTGCCGTCTCTTCTAGAGGGCGCTGCGCCACATTGAAATTAACACGATTTCCTTCTAAAGCTAATTACACTTTGTATGCTAAACTGGTGGCTGTGAACCATAACACAGCGACCTCGAGCTGCACAACATTATTTTCGGCCACCATCGGTATTAATGTTACGTTAAATAAAATGCCAAATTAATTTATATTTTCATTTTATTTTCCTATTCTTGTTTTAACTTCATGTTTTTATGCTTTTTTTTTTATTAATAACAGTGCAGAATTTGTTTTAACTGAACACTGATCGTCATTAACGTAAGTAAGTCTCGTTGTCTGCATTTATATTAAAATGTACAGAATAAAATGGTCATGTACGGAATATGGATGCAGCACAGGAGGAAAAGGAAGTCTTTTAGGGGACACGATTGGCTAGAAAGAGATGAGCAGACATCAGAAGTTCGGGTATCCACCTTATTGAAAACAGGTTCCAGTTGTGCTGACCAAGGACCACTTCGGTGTGCTGTACCAAAGAGGTAGAAGAAGAAGAAGTGAGAATAAAACTTGTAGACGGGCTATACATTATAGAAAATGGGCTAAACAAATAGGCCTTATCCATTAAGTGAAACGACATGAGAAAACAGGCGGATGAGGGATGGAGACTCTATGATGGGTCAATGACATCTAAGCTGATTAGGCAGAAATTGGAAAACAGTGGTCAGCAGGGCCGCCGCTACCATATGTGCAAAATGTGCACCACACACGGGCGACCATACAAAAGGGGCGGTCGTAGACTGCCAAATTCATTAGCAGATATTGCAAAAACTTTAAAACCTGATCTTTTAATAAACTATAGTGTAATATGTTATACAAACTCTGAAAAGACGACCGCGTAAATAAACTATTTATATTTTTGAAAACGTATTCAACACTTCTACGAGCACGTCTTCCACTTATATCATGTAAATACTCAGCTGAATAAGTTTTCAAAAAATATATTTATGTAAATTTTACTATTTATGTCTGTATAAATTTTTAACTAAAATAATATTAAATAGCGTGGCAAAGTAGGGATATGAAAAGTATATTCAGGAGGGCGGCAAGCACCCTAGCGGCGACTAGGGAGACTTGTTTCGAGGGAAAACAATATACATATTGGGACAGATCTGGAGCTGAAATTTATATTGGACAGCCCTCACATTGGTTAGCTATAACACTTTTTGACCGTTCAGTTCAATTTTCAAGACTTGAACAATTCGTCAAATTCATTTGCTTTACTTGAGCGTTCAATAAGAAAAATTTCGGATGGTTTTAAACCTTCTGAGACCAGAAATACAAGGGCTATACCTACCAAAATTAAATTTCGGCAGCCGATATAACAAACTGGTTGCAGTAGCTGTAGTAGCGTTGACTACTGCAAAGGTCAGTTTAGATCACTGGCTGGACGTCTTTATTTCGTGGAGGACATTGTTAGGGAATAGCCCGGAGACAGAAGCCTTCGTGACGAGGGGTGGCGGTGTGTTCGGCCCCGACCATCTAACGAGGGACTAGAAAATCTGTTGCCTATATATTGGTGGTGATTATACGGAAAAGTAGTTTAGACACTTTGTGTTACTTTAAGTGTAGTAAACTATTTTTCTGTATTTTCGTTTTTTCTTTACCAGGCGATCGGAAGTTAATTTTGGTTAATACTGAAGGTTGTCCTTCGACGATTTCAGTAGACGAATTATCGAACGATTGATTAACTAAGTTTGTGTGTATCAAAACAGTTGTCAATCGGCTGTTTCAGATTAACTACCGCGATGCTGGCTTAAAGTATCACAATGTTTATTTAGATATTACGTTATTTCATCTACAGGTGTTTGACTCATTGAATGAGTCACGTACGTGCATATAGCCAGTTCCAGCTAAGGGTAACGGCCTTTTCGAGCCCGTACAAAAGCGTCCCAAGAGACGGGCATGATTCAAAATAAAATAATTCTTTTCAGTGTTTTTCCTAAAGTTTATTTGAAACTACTCTGTTTGTCAACGAAGTCACGGCATGCCATTGTCTGTGTTTTAGGAGACTGTGTGGGATTCTGTGCTGCGATGATGAAGCAAATAAATTCATCGCGAGAATGTTATTATTAAGGCTCGAGTGTTTGATTTTCTCCCACAAACACATACAGTATGTTTGTTTGTGGAAGAGTGCTGTAGTCAGTCCGACCGATCATACTCTATGATGATACGCTCATTTTATTCCAGGGCGGAGCGAGCTGATGTAAAGATTTAGGCAAAGATTTGAACATCGCATGATAATGCTACATCACCATCAGCAGCAGAATTCGTCCACCTGATGCTGGTCGATTACGTGTGCAGACTAATTATTACAATACCGTATATTAATCAAACACATATTGTTGTCTGACCAACGTCCTCTGTTCCTTCGTCCACGTTCGTTCCCATCATAGCGTTCCACTACTGAGACAAATTACGAATCTAATTGTTTTTCTTGTAATTCCTAGCGTGTACGCGCGCGCACACATACCCCGCATACCGCCTCTTATCAGTTTCTCATAATCGTCTCCATGTCTTAAATCTCCTTTGTCAACTGCGCGTTCAATTCCTTGCGTCCAATTTAGTCTCTGACTTTCTCTGCCAGAACTCGAATATTCTTTGCTGCTCCATTTCACCATTATCCGAACTTACTACGTTTTAGGTAATTCTGTCTTTCTTCCCGCTTTTGTCGTCTTCTGTCTGCAAGTTCGTTCTTGCCGGTTCGGTTCTTCTGTAAATTATTCATCACGCGGGCGCTTTATGTTAGGGGATCTACGGAGAAAGGGACGATACGATATCCTGTATAAGAAGGTCTGAAGGAAAACGAAGTAAAGAAGTGAGGGAAGAGTTTGGGGGGGGGACTTATAGGCTAAGTATAAAGAGTGAAATCAAACTCAATCGTATGAGCATTAGAGAAAGAGATAGAAGATAATGACAAGAAGACCAGTCTTCCGCTAACTTGGAGGACCAGGTTTTTACATGGGAATACCTGCAAAAATGATTTGAAAGTAGAATTGCAGAAGCAAAAGGAGCATTGTTTAAGAAAAGATCTCTTCCGGCGACCAAAAATGAGTCCCTGAAAACCAGGAAGAAATTCATAAAAAGTTTTATTTGGAGTATACGCACATACGGCTCGGAAACCTGGACTTTGAGGAAATTGGGAAGGATCTAACTAGAAGCTTTTGCTATGTGCTGCTTGTACCGTGGGCAGATGGTGAGGTACTGGTGAGAGTGGATGAAAGTAGGATTCTGTTTAAAACAACTGCGGCAAGGAGAAGCAGTATCTGCTACGCCATTCAAACTGGTTCACCCCCCTGACCGAGAGTCACAGTGGGAGGGGAAGGTCCAGACAGGAGCAAGGGAGTATGTAGTGATTATGATACTTTCTTCGGAAGAGAGAATTGCACGCCCACCAATCTCTGGGTTGAGAAGAAGAAGACCTCCTCATAGACGGATTGTTTTCTCTGCTTAGGACCTCCATCTGCCATCGACCTCTTCGTCCGTGATTCTGGATAAAGATAAAACGTTATACAGCTCAACCGATGGGTATGAAGTTATCCTCTATTTCATAAAGTGACGGCTGTTGGGCACTAAGGAAACGAGATATCCGACAGTTGCTATAATCCGAAGTGCGTTTTCTGAGATCAGTGGAGGACAGTGTTAAAGGGGACAGGCAACAGACGGGAATTATATATAACACAGCACGCAGAAGAGTGAGATTGAGGGTATCTAAATCGTGTAGCGGAATGATCGCAAAACATATCGATCGAATGTGAAGATCAAGGGCCAGACGGTGAAGCCAGAACACGTATAATTAGGCCTACCTAAACCTGGAACGGCAGGAGACCGCGACGAAATAATCTGTTACGCCATTACAGAACGTTCTACATGCCCCAGCAGAGCCCAGCTGTAATGTTGTGTATGCCACTTCCAGACTTCACCGGTCACGCACTGACTGTGTTCAAGGGCGTAATCAATTACGCTCTAGTGTTTTCTAGTAGTGTTGACGCGTATTATGGATTATTCTGCAGCACTTGTGCTATCTATTTAAACAACGACAGCTGCCGCTTAGAGTTCAGTTTAATGCAAGTGAGGATCGAGTGTTGTAGAGAAGTGTTGTTGTTTTCTAGTTAGTGCGGAATTCTTTGTAGTTGACTTTATTATTACGCGTGAACAATTTTCACTAGATTTGTTGTAAGAGACTATCTTGTTGATTACAAATTATTAATTGTGATAATTAAAGCTGGTTTATTAGTGTTTTCATTGGTATCTTGTATTTTGTTTTCCTCTGTGGCATACTACTATCAGTAACAATAGGTTTAAAGTCTATCAATAGAAGAAAACCTAATGATGTTTATAACTTAAGCGGTGTACGCACAACACAATCCGCCGACAGTAATAATTTCATACAAGTCAAAGTAAAGCAGAATACGTTTACCCAACAACAACCAAATGTTTGTTTAAAACTAGACATCTAATTTTGTTATTAATTAGCGTATTTTCAAAATTAACAAGTATAACTTTATCATATCAAGTACCTGACGGCCAAAAAATTAACTTCTGAAAACACTAAAAAATATATTTACGGAAAATAAATAATAATACATTAATCAAAGAACAAATTCAAGTTAATATAAATTATATAATATAAATTCTTAAAATTGATTAAAAAGTAAAAAAAAAAATACATTGTATGTGTATAAAGATCACATACACACACGCGCGTGTGTGTGTTATAGGCCTATATATATCATTCCTCGGCTCTTTTATAACAATTTGACTGTAAATATTTTGTTTCAGTATCTGAAGGTGGGTAGTTGAAACTACCGAAATACGGTATTATATTTTCATTATAAATATATTCTTGTGTGTAAGGTTTTTATTTATCGATTAAATCAAGAAGATAATGGACGTCTTCTTGCGCGCGCGTGTGTTTATATAAGTTATATGTAGGCTATATGGCCACGGCTGAAGAACATCGGGAGGAAATACGATTACAAAGTCTGAAGACAAAGTTTGATAGCGGGGTTACTATTAAAAAGTTGAATTAGGCTTTTTGAGATCCAAAACAAAAACACTTGGGGAACAATACTAAATCACTATGAAACAAACAAGAACGACCGCCCCCCCCCCCAACACACTTTTTGTTTGCACACATTTGTACACCTTTTGTTTGTTCGTGTTTTCTAAAGACATGGTAGCCTATATACAAATTAAGTATGTGTTTAGAAAATACAGTGTATGAAATACGTGCACAAGGCATGTTACTGTAATCTGTATCATTGTAAAGTTCGTCTAGTAGGTCTAATTGAATTACGCCAAACGCATCCCGCTGAAGCACGCATAAATTAAAATATTTTCTGACACAATTATAAATGTAACAGCTCGTGTTGAAGTTTGGAATGTAGACGTACAATAGTCTAATTAGTGGGCCGGGCCGTGGACCCAAGACACACCTCCACGCCCCGTATGTGATTACCGCAGCTTCAACACCCGCTAACAGGCCTCGGTCTTGTTCGTCAACATTTCCTCACTGTCTTCATCGGCGTTTAATTAAATTTATCGTTCGAATTTTCATAAATAGAACAACCGAAAGAAACACGAACAGACTTCAAGAATTAATGCGAAACGACGTTCCCTCTCTGTCAATATCGGCAGACCTTCTAAACAAAACAGTATCGTCCTTTTCGTATCTGCTTAACGAAGTTCTGTTCTGTTCTCTCTCTCTCTCTCTCTCTCTCTCTCTCTCTCTCTCTCTCACACACACACACACACACACACACACACACACACACACACACACACACACACACACACACACACACACACACACACACACACACACACACACAACACACAATTGAACATTATACGTATATGGAGGCGGAGGTTTAGGCACAAAATAGGCCTACTATGTAGTTTGCGAGTGGCTTATAGGATTATCAAAAATTATACTTTTAGAATATAAATGCCTCGTTTCACGAAAGTCTGTTGATTTTCTTCCTAACGGACCGTTTGTTAACTGGCGATACAATTTCTAATCACCGTTATCTTAATAGCCGTTTCACGAAGTCGCGTTTGGACCCGGTCAGTAAAATTCTCGTTAACACGACTATAAGTGTCGATTTTACTTCCATGTTCCATAAGGAAATGGAAGTATGGTGATGGCAAAAAATCGTGTTCGAGATAATTGCAGATTCTGATTGTACTACCCTCAAAACATGAAAAAAAGTAATTTTTCGAAAAGTGTCTGTGTGTCTATCTGTCTATCTATCTATGTGTCTGTCTGTGTGTCTGTAGATTTTTTTTTTTTTGGCAAACAATAACAGCCGCAAATTCAAACAGAATCAAATAATGTTTCGCATACAGCCCTGAATTGTAGAGTTCTCAAGGCCTGTTGTCTTTGGTGAAGATCGGTTAAGGGAAAGGGGTAGTTTACCTGCAACGTTTTATGTTTTAACAAGGGTAATTTTTTTCTATGGCAAACCATAACAGCCGCAACTTCAAACAGAATCAAATGATGTTTCGCATTCAGCCCTGAATTGTAGAGGACTGAAGGTTTATTGATTTTGGTGAAGATCGGTTAAGAGAAAGGGGTAGTTTACTTGCAACGTTTTATGTTTTAACAAGGGTAATATTTCTTATGACGAACGATAACTGCCGTAAATTCAAACAGAATCAAATAATTTTTTGCATACATTCCTAAATTGTAAAGAACTGAAGGTCTATTGATTTTGGTAAAGATCAGTTAAGGGAAAGGGGTAGTTTACCTGCCACCTTTAATGTTTTAACAAGAGTAATTGTTTCTATGACGAACGATAACTGATGCACATTCAAACAGAATCAAATAATGTTTTGCATGCATCCCTGAATTGTAGATGACTCAAGATCTATTGATTTTGGTGAAGATCAGTTAAGAGAAAGGGGTTTACCTGCAACATTTTATGTGACAAAAAGGTAAATTTTTTCTATGATGAACGATAACTGCCGTAAATTCGAACATAATCAAATAATTTTTTGCATACCACCCTAAATGTTAGAGAACTCAAGGCCTGTTGATTTTGGTGAAGATCGGTTAAGGGAAAGGGGTAGTTTACCGGAAACATTTTATGTTGTAACAAGAGAAATTTTTTCATGATGAACGATAACTGCCGTAAATTCAAACAGAATCAAATAATGTTTTACATATCTGCCTGAGTGGTAGAAGACTCAAGGCCTATTGATTTTGGTGAAGATCGGTTACGGGGAAAGGGTAGTTTACCGGAAAAATTTTTTGTTGTAACAAGAGTAAAGTACTTAATTTTGATAAATAAAGTATCGTGATAAGAAGATCTTAATAATCCACTGTAGAAACGTAGATGAAATATCTATAAATGAAGAGGCTAGTTGAACGGGGTGGGGGTAATTTTCTATAAATGAAAATTATAGTTGAAGGGGGAGGGGATAATTTTTATATGTGTACTACGTTATCGCCAACAAAGTAGTAGTTTGTTGTTAAAATTCCTTCCCGGGCTGTTTGGCCGTAGTCCAATGTTTTCTGCAAAACCAAACGTTTCGGCAGTGCCGTCGACTTCCATCATCAGTGAAAATCGAGTGCGATAACGTGAGGTGGTATACGTTAGTGACCACAGTACTGTGGTTAAGGCTGAAGCAATAAGTGGAAAGAAGTAGTTTCTGTGGAAACATTTCATTTCGTAAATGATTTTAAATATAAATCTTAGAACATGGAAGTCATGTATGTTTTAATATACCGATATTTTGGTTCGGATAGGCTCAAAAATTAAAATAACCTGTCAAACATCTGTAGGTTGGCGTTCCTGTTTCACGATTCTCTATTTCGTACGGGTATTTGTACATCTGATTTCTGATTTGAGGATATATTTTACATTTGATTGTAGTTTTTATTTGCAATCGGTTTTGCATGTAATCGAGGATATTCACGTTGACCTCAATTCTTCAAGGATTTTGAGAATAACCATTTTTTGAAAACCTATAGCGTTCTATAAATTTTGAGTCCACAAATGATCAAAAGCGGTAGGTCTATTTCTATTACCGGTGACATTTGTTTTTTGTCTTCGTTTGGATAATTTTTAATACCAACATTATTTAAGCGTAAAAATGTTATCTCTTTTCCATTTTTGTTTGTCACAATAGTTTCCACACATGTTTACGCAACAATTGAAAATAAAATAAGTTATTTAATGAAAGAATAGAAAACAGATAAAACAAATTTCTGAACGCAGAAATCAAAGAAATAGGCCTATGTGTGTGTACAAATGACGGCAAACGTAATTTTCTCTTCGTTTTAACTACCCGTTAGTTACCTAACAGGCTGAATACCTCCCGTTAAGTCAACCGACTATTTTAATGTCCGTTATCTTTATCGGAGCTTCGTGCCCGGTTATATCCCATTAAGTTCTTAACGGGTGATTCACGGGGCATTAAGTTCTTAACAGAGGTCGGTGAAACGGGGCAAAAATTCAAGAAATTTAAAAAATTTTAGGCCTACTTGTTACAACAAGATGCTCCTGTGCATTTGTCTTTAGCTCCTTCCGTTTCCGATGTCATCAAGCATTCCGACTTTCGTTTCCGATGTCATCAAGCATTCCGACTTTCGTTTACGACGTTTCTTTTTCCACTTCCTCTCTTTCCTTCAACATTTCCCTCAACCGCAGCCGTTTATACGCAACAAATGCTCCAGCCAAAACGTTTTTCTCTTTCCCATTACTTGCAGCAGTTTTCTCTACTCTCCTATTCTCGTCAACACTCTATCGTATTCATTTTATTATAAATCCATTTCACTTTAATCATTCTTCGCAGCAGCTACTTTTCGAAGCTCGCTAGGTACATTCTTCTTACTTTTTGATAATCAATATTTCACTGTCATAAAAAACCACACTCCGAATAAAACAGTTAGCAAATCTCTTTCTCATCCAAATCAGTAACGCTTCTTGCTGTCAGTAATGCTTTTACATTTTCCAAAGCTCACTTACCCAATAGACATTCTGCGTCTGATTTGCTGTGTACAGCTTCCGCTCCATGCCACCAAATACATAAACGAGTTCGCTTACTCTACACGTTTTCCTTCCAAGAATATATTACCGAAGCCTTCACTGTTGCCAATTCTCATCACTTTCGCGCTTATAAATTCGAGCCCTCGAGAATTTAGTATTTTCAATGGGTATTTTCATGTAAATTAACTCAATACAAGTAAGTTACGTTTGGCGTTCTGTAATAAAGCACTGCCATATGTATACAACAATGAAATATATTACAAAATACGTACAGGATTTTTAATACTAATTGTACACATTTAATACCTTTCGTGTTTTTACTGTCTTGGTAATACACTAAACATATTAACGTGATTATGGCGTATACTAACTCAATACCCCCTCCCGTTTCAATTGTTAAGGGAGGTAAGATTTACCGCCGGAGCCGCCGTTGAGAAAATGTATCGAATGTGTTCAATGATTTAATTACAAAAGAGACGATTTATGAGGATCGCCTTGTTGGATCTTTCGGGTAATGTAATTTTAGAATATCAGGAGCTCGCAGGAAAAATTGGCGAATCAAAAAAATCGATTTTTTTTTTACAGAATCCTATTTCTTGACATGTTTAAAAACACGGTAATACCACTATCACGTCTATATTCGCCCTTAATATTTTGTAAATAGCATTGAAATGTATGGACTGTATAAAACCAGCTGAGAGCTTAGTGCTGTAATATTGGAGGAGTGAGGGTGCCACACGTCGGTATGATCTTTTTCTTAGGTTCGCCCTTTCTCCACCGCGTTTAGTCATAGTTATATACTTGACCTGACGTGCCTATGAAAAGTTTGGTCAGTATGAGTCGGTATTTCGATGTGATTAGTTCGTTCTTTCTTACATTGCATACATTATTTCCTTGTTATTCTAATAGTGCCATTACAACAGTGGGTGTGAGTGAGGTCTTTTTTTTTTGTAAAACGGCGAGTAACAATAGGTCAAGGGAAAGACAGAAAATTGGATTGTTAATAAATGCAAGAAATTTAAAAAGTATAACATAATTTACTTTGATTTTAGATTTTTGAATGGTAACATTCATAATTGATTTAAATTTGTACATATGTTAATCGTTAACGTTAACTGTTTCTATTTATACGTTTTAGTTTTCTTTCATTTAAATAATTTTTTTAACATTCTTTCAAAAATGCATACTAATCATTATTTAATTTTAATTTCAAAGAATATACTAGACTACATTTTTTACACAGAAGTAGGGTATGTAATTTGCTAAAAATTTGATATTAATACCTAGTGTTAAGTTATTAACATTTTGAATTTTCATTCAATTAATTTAAATTTTAGAATAATCTTGAAATTTTTTTGTTTTTATATTATCATTTTTTATATTATTTATCGTTAATTATGTATAAATAAGTGTAAACTAATCAGAATCTGTTTTTTAACATTAAAATACATATTTATTCGCCCTTTGTATGGTGACAGTATTCACAAACTTCAAACGCGATTTCCCAACACCATGATTTTCATATTCGCCCTTTCTACTCCCAGCTCCTGATATTGTAATCGATTTTAATTCGCGTCTTAGAACAGAAAAGCGAGCGCTGTCGTTGTAAGTTTAATACCAGAAAAACGAGTAACCTACACGGAATCGAACACAAAAATGGGTTAAGGTACGTCCGTCCATTCCTTTGTCAACGGATTATAATTTTGACGGCCGTTGTTGAAAAATGGAGCGAGAGTTGTGCAGGGGGGAGGAGCGTTCAGAGGCAAACAAGTCGGGAATGAGAATTAGGTAAAAAAAAAATCCTTGACGAAATATTCCCTTTTGACACTAATCCCAACGCTGAATTACAAACCGAGTGTTTGTATTGTATACTGCTTTATCTAATGCATTTCGTATGTTGCTTCACGGAAATGTTTGTTAAACACAGAAAATATGTTAATGATAAAGTTATAAAAGCAGGATACGAACACAGGCGTACGTGTGTGTGTGTTGTTTACGTATCCGATAAAAATCTCTGATCGTAAATCAGGAGCTTTATTTTAATTTCAGAGAGTGCATTTTTTTAAACTAAAGTCTGATTAAAATGTTCATAGCCTATTAGTTTCGTGTATGTTGAAATTTCTGTAATTAAGCTAGAAATACGTTGCCTGGTATTATTTATTTCATTACAAAAGTCAAAGTGCCGTAAAGTTTGTTACCAGTGCACTGCCAGTGTTTCTATGCTAATGCTTGTTGGGACGATGACGAAGACACTATAAAGAGAAAATTTAAAATTGACTATAACATAGACTGAAATGAAGCGATAAAACTTATCAAATGCGGATGAAATGTAGAGCAAAGTATAGAACAGTATTCAATAAGCGGCAGAACATAACAAAACGTGTCAACTTCCGTACAAGCCATTTAGACCCATAGCTTTATAATTTTCTCCATTTTTTCCTAATGCCGGCTTTACTATTCCCGACTTCGATAACTTACTCTTTGAAATCCTCCTCGAGAGCGATCCACTGCTCTTGCCCTCCGAACGTGAGCTGGAACAGTTCCATCCGCATCCTAACCAACATGCCCCCGTTTGTTTGTAACCGAGCTATAAGGACGGGTTCCCGTCTGTCAACGGTGGAAGAGTTCGTCTTCAGAATATCTGTAACCCTCTTCTTCCGAGCGACAGACTACTCCACCTACGTCACCTGGCTAGGTCCTCTCATCACATCGTCAAGCGTCCATGCACAGCAGAGTCCCTCCGTCCTCAGCAGACGATGACCCACCATAGTCTCCTTCTCCGAGGGACCTGGATCCTACTGCTTAACGCATACGCAGCAGACTGCTTTGAATACCTATCCTAATCGATCGCGGCGTCGGTGTGTCAGTCGTGCAACGCCTTCCGTCCCGGATACACGAGCTTGTGTGGGTGAATCTCGCCGGAGGCAGCAGCGGTGCCACGACCTGGCTCTAAAATAGAGCAGGAGATATCTTAGCTGTGAAAGGCAGCCAGAACAGACTGAGCACCTCACTTGCTGTGATCCGTTCCCAACTGACCACAACAAACGTTCTTGAAAGAGTATGACACTTGCAGACATCGGAGGAGTCACTACGGGCGCTTGAGCCTCGCCTCCTCCCCTATAGCTACAGCTGCAGCTGTCTTGTCCTCCACTCATCTGCTCTTTTCACAGTCCCACACTCTTACATCCCTCTTCACGGTTCTGATAATCGTATCTATTGATGCTTCGCCATTGGCGTTATATACCAACTCTATATACCTGCTTGCTTTGCTTCAGATAGCGGGGCGTCTTTGCGCCTGTGGTTTGGTTGCAGGGTCCGATGACTGCCAGAGGACAACAGTGTTGGTATTTCTGAAAGGGTTGCCTAAAACGGGAAGGGACACGCCAACGCGATGATTCGCAGACAGTATTGAATGCTTTTGTAACACTGCCTCTGGTGCCGATTCGGACAGCAGATGCTCCGCTGTACACAGCAGGCAGACGTCGGTCCTCTCCGCGAGGCAGTGAGTCGGTGGCAAAGCAGCGTGCTAGAGACAAGCTTGGGGAAACATTTCCTTGAGGACAGGGGGATATGCAGAGAGGAATGGCTATCGCTCGGGGCTATTCAGAAATAGTTTTGCTAGGCTGACATTATGAGGGGGGGGTTTGATCCTGATCGGGGAGAAGGTTCAGACATACTGATGGTACGTAGGTAAGGGAAGGATAACGTCGCTGCCGAAGCAAAGACTGTACACCTCCTCCTTTATTCTCCTGACACGTAGCCAACCTCCGTTCCCCCCCCCACCAGTATTCTTCCAATAATCTTCCTTTGTCATCTCCTTAGTGTCTCCCGAGAATTTTTTTCATAACTCACGGTTCAAATCCGTATAGGGCAGTAGTTCTGACTATAAAGTCCTAGTTATGCACTTTTGCAAGTGTTTAGTCCTGTTCGCTTAGTCTCCTTCCCTTCTCGCCAAAAAGGAAAGATAGAAACTAGAATGTCGACGCCAATGAAGTCAATAAAACACGACTAAGGTGAAAGTATAGGAAATGTATGGCCATGCATTAAGTAGCAGCACATAAAGAATTGTGTCAGTTGTTTGAAGTACCATGTATCCACTTGTGTATGTATTTCGTTCAGCTAACTCTGTAACTGGGCGAGCGAAGCGAGTTCTCAGTTTTAACTCCACTGTTTGGGATTTGTCTGTCTGTCTATTACGGTATGTCTCACGATAACGTTTGAACTTGTAAACCGATTTTCGTGTAAAGTTGCACGCGTGGTCTTTTACTTACAGAGCTCTACTGTTTTGATATTGATCCCCCCACAAAATTATGGAAACATGGGTTAAAAATGAGAGGGGTCAAAATGTCGAATAATACCAGAAATTCATGTGGGGTATCAAATTAAAAAGAATTGTAACCACAATCTGAACAAATATTTAATTTTGAAAATTCAAAAATTTGGAACACCAAACCCATAAAAGCGTATTAAAATTTTGAAAATAAAATCGAAAAAATCTATGTGGGGTACGAATTAAGGCGAATTTTTAACCACAGTCTGTGTATAGTATTCAGTTTCGGAAGTTTCAAAATTTTAGGGTACCTGGAGCGATAAATATATACAAATATTGTAAAATTTTAAAAATAAATTTGTAAAATTAAAAAATTGTTAAAATCAGATTAAATGGTATTGTATAACTTTTGTGGCATCACGGACCAAATATGAAAGTCAGTTTTTTAAAAAAATGTAAAATTCTATGTGAGACACAAAATTTTGAGGAACTTTTTTCGAAATGCCAACTTAGTAGCTTTAATAATTCGACAAAATTAATATCCGTTAACACCCGTTACAAATGTTGGGCCGCCTTCAAAAAGTTTGCAAAGAAACGTTTATATATAATATCGTTACCATTGACATATATTTGTAAAAAATATTACTTGTGTAAGCCTATAGATATAAAATATACACAAGCTTAAATGCTAAGACTAAACTGTATGTTGTTTAGGCATTATGGTTATAATGTAACTAAAACAACCCATTCAGTGTTCGCGATTTAAAATTAAAGTTAAAATCCTTCTCCCACATGAAAATTGACGTATTCGGGAAACCCGGATGGCTGAAAACCCCAGATAACTTAAACGTTGACTTTAACTTCGTTTTCCATATAATTTCATACTTAGCCTAACAACAAAACTAAAATTACCGTCGTTTTTCAAATTTTTTAAATTACGTCCTGTAGAATGCATAAGTCGGATTTGCAAGTTGTAATTTGTCGAACCAAGGTTTGAGGGGAGACATAACAACATTAATTAGAAACAGTGAGTAGTTGTGCCGCTACGGTCACGTTCCTACACAAACGCGACGCTGTCGCCTGACTAATCATAAAGGTTAAGTACTCGTAAAGAGTTCAACATGTGTCAGCCGTTGTGTAGCATAGCCATAACACGTGGGTGGTCATTTGCTTATTAGCGATCGCTAAGTTATGAAGTTGTCGAGAGAAATTGAATATACTGAAATTTGGGAGTAAACAGTTTGAAAGGAAGCAAATTTTAAGTAGATGGGTTCTCCGGTCGCAGGGAACGTGTAGCACCAGGAAACAGAGCCTGCTTCCACTAGAACACGTCTCAAATCCAAGACTGTTACCAGAGCCTCAAAAATGAGAATTTATAAGAAAAATGTTAAGAATAATATTACTATCTCCTTGCCGACCTCGGCTTTCCTGATCTTGGCAGCATTACGGCTGATTCTATGACGGTGGGGTAAGCAGAGGCTACCCTAAACGCCTCCCTACTCTGCACATGGCCCAGCCGCTTTGATAATGGTAGGCCTTATAATAATAATAATAATACAGTAAAACGTCGATTTTACAGAACCGCGAATGGGGGCAGTCCGTAAAACTGAGCAGTCTTCAAAAAAGAAAGGTAAACATGTTTATAATGAAGTAAGTTAAGTGAGTTTTGTAGTACCACGGTATGTCACACTTTACACAAACTCATCAAAAACTGTGGTAAACAAACAAAATATCACAAAGTGTCATAAATCAGAAAACGATAGTAGCTTACAGTTTCATCATCATCATTAGCAGCAGCAGCAGCAGCAGCATCATCCACAAGGTTTAAACCAAGAATGGTTTGTTCCGGTCTGAAATAGGCAAATATTAAAGCTGGTCACTTAGCGCTTCCTCGGACGTCCCACACCTCTCCGTCCCCTCGGCCTATAGTTCCATAGTTGTTTGGGGATGCGGTAGTCATTCATTAGGCAAAGATGTTCCCGCCAATTCAGCCGATACTGGGCGGTCCTGTCGAGTATACTCAGTTCCTGCCGTATGTCTGTGTTTCTTCTATGATCGTGGAGAGTATACCCTGCCACGTGCCTGAGAAATCTGATTTCAGCCGCTTGGATGCGACTGGCCTGGCCTTTCGTTAAAGTCCAATTCTCAGACCCATAAAGAAGTGTGGGATGAGTCATCACCTTGTAGAATTTTAGCGTGTTTCTTTACTTGCTGACTTGAGGGTTCGCCTGATGGTTCCGCACATAAGGTTGAACTTATGCAACTTGTTCACCACGTCGTTGCTTGCATTATAAGGCACACTGTAGCCCAGGTATTCAAAATTGCTAACTTGTTCCAGGACAGTACTGTCTATAAGAATTTTTGCCCGTACGGGATCAATTCCACAAAAAGCCATCACCTTGGTTTTAATTGTGGCTATCTGCAATCCAGAGTCTTTGGAGATTCCATTTAACAAATGTATACCCATCTGCAATCTGTTTTCAGACTCCGATAAAATGGCCTGATCGTCCGCAAACAACAAAGTGTCAATTGTAGAGTAACCAAAATCATAAAATGGTCTGGAAGACACATCTGCCAGTTTGACAGTTTGTATGGGATCGTCAATATATAAATTAAAAAGAGAAGGTGATAATGGACACCCTTGTCGTACTCCACAATTGATCAGGCCAACTCTAGGAGCTGTTCTCGGTCTCCCTGCTTCTATTAAGATTTTATTCTCCATATATAGACTCTGTATTCCTCTAATTAGATGTTGTGGGACCCCTTTCCTTGCCATTACTGCCCATAGTTTGCTCCGATTCACTCTGTCAAAAGGTTTCTCGAAGTCGATGAAAGCTACGTATGCAGCTGATACTCTCTACGCTTTTCAATGAGCTGGGCTATTGTATATATATACAATCTAAACATGATCTGCCCTTCCTGAAACCGTTCTGGGCCTCTGAAAGTATTGTCTCCGTTATCGCATTAAGCCGTGTTCTTAATATAGATGCATATAATTTATATGAAGTATTAAGAAGGCTGACTCCTCTGTAGTTCCTGCGGTCATTACGATCACCTTTTTTGAATATGGGAATTGCCTTTGCAATCCACTAATCGTCAGGAACATGACCAGTGGTCCAGCATAGATTAATGAACTGCAGCAAACGATCATGCAGCAAGGCTGGTGCACACTTTATAAGTTCCACGTTCAGCCCATCAGTACCGGGTGCGTTTCTATTCTTACAGCGGTGTAGAGCAGCTAACAAGTCATCCATTGTTATTGGGCCCACACAATCACTGATATCAGAAAAGGTTGTTTCTTCCAGTTGGTCCTGGGTCCATAGTTGCTCACAGTATTCAAGACATTGTTGTTCTGAGATATTACTGACCTTCAGGTTATCCCTTTCCGTTCGATTTAAATGCCTTAATATTTTGTAAGCCTTGTCCTGCCTGCCGTGTACATCGTGTTCCGTATCACTTACATATTTATCCCATGAACTTCCCTTGATTTTCCTGACTTCTCTTCTGGCAATGGCACAGCAGCGCTTATATTCACACCTTGTCTGAGCAGTGTTTAAGGTTAGATGTTTCAGGTATGCCTGCTTTTCAGCATCTATTATTTGTCTAATATCGTCATCCCATACCTGTAGGCCTCGCGGTTTCCATAACTTTTTCGTCTCGTCCCCAATGCTTCAAATCCTGCTTGTGATATGACGTCTCTGATGTTACCCAATTCTTGATTTATATTGCTACTGATGGGTTTTTGTTGTGCAAACTCAACCGGGTCTGATACAGGTACCTTATACTTTCATCTTGGAGCAGATGTACTTTAAAAGTTTGCTTGGAGCACTGGCGCTCTGTAGATCGAGCCTTTCTCCACCTACCTGGAATACTAATTTTTGATATGAGCAGAAAATGATCAGACTCAACGTCACATCCTCTAAAAACCCTAGTATCCTCCACTAAATTTCCTAATTTCCCATTAACTAAAAGATAATCAGTTATTGAACGAGATCCCCTTGCTTGCCAAGTATATTTATGTATCTCTTCATGCGGGAAAAATGTGTTGGTTATCCTAAAACTGTTGAATGTGGCAAAATCGATGAGGCATCGTCCATTTCCATTCCTTCTCCGTGACATTCCATGGTATTTCTTATAGGAGAGTTTCCAACACGTGCATTGAAATCACCTGCTATTATCACATAAGTATTCATGTGTATATTATTGACAACTTTCTGTAAGATCCTGCAAAATTCTTCTGAGTCTTCTCTGCGACCATTTTCTGAGCTATATACAGCTACCAATGTTGTGCACCCCATTATGGTTATGTACCTTACTGTTAATATACGCTCATTTATAAACTGGTAACTATGAATCCTGTTTTTCATCCACTTCTTTATCATTACTGCTACTCCTGCAGCTGCCCGCTTCCCAACAGCTACACCACTGTAGCCTATATTAATACGTAGTCCGCCAATTCAGTCGAACCTTTAAGCTTCTTCTTAGTGTCAGGAATGATGGTAATATCTACATCCATTAAATTAAGTTCCTGTTGAAGTTCCATTTCCTTATGTGCGAGTCCTCTTACATTCCATACGCCAATTTTAAATTGTTCCGCAATACCAAGTCGTTTTTTTCCTTTTATTCACAGCTGTGGTCAGCAACTTTTGATCCGTTCGGCTATTCCTTATTTGAGGCAATTTAGTAGTGAGTATGTCCCCTGGATATGTTACTAGCAATCGCAGGGTAGGACGTATGGTGGGGGTGCCACCTTCACGCTTAACGTCCAGCCGGATTTGTCTGGGTGTTCTCCCATAAACTGTCTGTCTTAACAGACTAAAGAGACCAGTTTTCCCTGTTGAGATATCCATAAGGATCTTTAATGTGGTGATTTCTCATTGGCTCCCACATCCTACGTCGTTGATCAATGGAAGGTCATTCGTCTTTAGGGGCAATTTCTCACCCCAAGGGCAAGAGGGTGCCCTAACCTCTACTTGACAATGACAAGAAGAGGAGGGACAGCTTATACCGACTGTCACTCGGTCTCCAGGGCCGCGTTAGCCACCTGTAGATGTCGCCCATCCCCACCACTTGGAGGTGCGGCTGGATATTTCCCTTCATCAAGGAATGAGACCGTAAGGCATTACTCGTCCTCTCCAGTACTTTGGGGGACAGTTTACAGTTTACATTAAAAAATGTACGACTTGTTAACTAGTCTAAGCACTTCCACTGTAGACAAATGTGAATTATTAACGTCTGTTAATTGAGATGTTCCTCGTCTCGGCTAAAGAAACTTGTCCGTTTTCTGTTGAGAATATTTCTGATGTTGCCTACGAATAATAACTGCCCTCAGTCTTGTAATGTGCAGACAGAAGTTGGTCGGGGGGAGGGGCGTCTTTTGCTCTGGTTTCTTTGCGTTTCCGCGTCGAAGCCAGTACTGTGCGGTCGTTTGTTCGGCACGAGAAGTTCGGTCGCATGATGAAAGTGCAGGAGAGGAGTCCGTGTATTGGTCCGGCCTGACACCACGTAGGGGGAGTGGTTTCCTTAAGCATTCATCTGCAGGAGCTTAGAGCAGTAGGCCTACTGGGATGGACGATAGGCACGGATGCCTTGAGGCTGCCGCGACTAGACAAAGAGGCACTTGCACACCTCGCGGTTTCCCGTGCCTAGGGCGACTCGAGCTGATTCTATCTGTCTGAATGCATTTTTGGCAGACTCTGAATTAACAAGCCGAGGTAGGCAAGCTCGCTCCAAGTAGGGGTTCAGTGATGATCAGGGTGCTAGTATTATTCGCTTCTCATATAGACTTATCACTTATAAAACGATTAGCGTGTCTAGAGATTTTCCACACAAGAGATTTTGGCTGTCTTCGCGATTCCCCTGTGCCAACCGTCTCCCTATGATCAGGAAGGAGCAGCTCTTGTAAAACATGATACTAAAATTTGTTTGCTTTTTTAAAACGTTCTCCGTAAAATCGAGGATTTACTACTACTACTACTACTACTACTACTACTACTACTACTACTACTACTAATGCTGTGAAATACGTAGGGGTGAGACTAGACTCAAAGCTCTCCTATTTGGAGCAAAGTATGCAGCTGATAAGGCGGCTAACGTTACAACCAAGCTCAGCAGACTTATTGTCAACGTAGGAGGTTCCACTGCAAGCAAGAGGCGATTGTTCGTGGCGGTCACAGAATCCATCCTTCTGTACGGTTGCGAAATCTGGGCCAATGCACTAAAGATGGATAAGTACAGAAAACGTATGGCATCGGTGCAGAGAAGAGAAGCCCTCAGAGTAGCATCCTCTTACCGGACTGTGCCAGAACCAATAGTCCTGGTGATAGCGGGAGTGGTATAAAGAGGATAGAGGAAGATGGACCGCAGGGCTGATACCAAACTTGAAGGAATGGATCGACCGCCAACATGGTGAGGTCAAATACCATCTGACCCAGTGGCCACGCCAATTTTAATGCCTACCTCCATAGAATGGAAAAGGTACAAACCCCAGCATGCCATTACGGAGACTCTTCCCATGAAGATCCATCGCACAAGTTTTTAAAGTGCTGCAGATTTGCAGGACAGAGGATGGTACTGGAAATGGAGCTCGGGTAGTTCACGCCCGAGAGGGTAGTTGCGCTTATGCTTCGTTGTAAGGCGGAATGGGACCGCATCAATGCATTTATTCAGTGGGTCCTACTAGAAAAAAAAAGACAGGCCCAAATTGTACACAACGTGTACAACGTGTACAAATTAGGAGCAAGATAAGGACGCAATAGGCTCCATCCTGAAGTAATACGCTAAGTGGTTCCAGGATGGATATGAATGCCTGAATTAAAGGTGGGTTTTTTAGTGGGTGAGAGTCCCACACACCAGAGGAAGCATGGGCTCCTATGTCGGTGCATAAAGCATTTTTCCCCCTCTATAAAAAACAAAACAAATAACTACTACTACTAATAATAATAATAATGAGCTAACAACTACAATTTTTCTTGAGATTTTTTCTCAGTGCTGAGCTTCCTGAACTACAGAACTCGCTCAGTATTTTAACGAAGTATATTTATTATTAGGTAAAGTCAAGTTAATAAAATTGATTTTTTAAAGCTGTTAATAAAGTTCTTCTTAACTATAAGTCTTAGCGTTACATCACGAGGAGGTGACCATACGGTTTTGCTGTACATTAAAACGTAAACAATTAAGGTAATAATTTATTAGCCTCTAAATTACTATTTGGGTAGTAAAATAACAGTTATAAAGCAAACAATCATTATGAGATTTTTTATCATTACGAATACAATAAACACTACAAATTCGGAACGCTTCTGTCAGTTGTTAAATTTGTAACCGTAATTCCTAAACGACAAACGATTTAGTCCTAGCTTCTATGTTTATGTGGGTTTCAATAAATTTGTATAGGCCTATGTCGATTGACTTTCACAAATAATGCAACCGATAGCAGTGTGCAAAGTTTGTTTGCAAAGACAGCTTACAAACTGTTCAAACTTTCCAAGCGGTGTTGACAGATTTTAACTGTGTCAAATTATTAAAGCTATCGGGTTCGTATTTTGAATAAAATTTCTCACGAATTAGTACCTCGCAGAGACTTTTACATATTTTGAAAATTTTGTTTTCCATTTTTTACATGTGATGGCATTTGAGTTAGAAAATATTCAGTCAAACATTTTCAGTTAAACACTGTAGTCAGGATACAATCAGAGTCAGGATAAGATTCATTTTAGTCTGATACAAGTTTTACAATTTTTTGAGCATTGGTATCCTAAAATTTTTTAAATTTCCAAAACCGAACACCGTATTCAGATTTTGCTTAAAATTCTGTTTAACTCGATAGCCGGCACTGATTTTGGCTATCCTTTCAAAATTTTGCCTCCTGCCTCTCTGTTTCTGGGCGGATCAGTCTAAAAACACAATAGGGTTCTGTGGAGTAAAGGTGTTAACAGTTTGCCAAGTATCAAACATTTTAAAGCGCAGTGAAGGCTCTGATCACTATCCGGCGAACCCGGGGTAGGAATTTTCCGGATATTAGAACGTCACATATTGTGCTTCAGAAATCATATTAATATTGTAAATATAGCAGGGGCGTATTTACGGGGTGACTAACAGGACCTGACCCTCCCATCCTGAGGGTCGAAAAAAGTTTAATAACATTGTGATTCTCTTAATTTTTAGGCTCCTTTATTATTTTATCAGCTGGGTTTTAAGCTAGTAACTCTTTTGTAATATACAAACACGTTTATTAGACAATATTAGCGTATACGTTTGGAATTTGAGATATAGGAAAATCGATTCAGTCAAATCTTGTAAACAATTTTTCAAGAACGCATAATTTTATTGTCCTATTACCGTTTAATCCTAGGATTTTTTTGTCCATTACGTGTCCGTTGATTAACTAATTAGAAGTATAATACTACTGACTCGGAACACTAAGTTTTTAATTGGTAAAAATGTAAAATTTTTACCTTATAGCCTGAACCAGTTTTCGCTTATTATAAGCGAAAACTGTTTCAGGCTATAAGGCTTCGGTTCGTTTTTACATTTTACATTTTTACCAATAAAAAAGTTAGTGTTCCGAGTCGCTAGTATTATACTTATAATACCGATACTTATTATAAGTATAACTTATTATAAGTTAATACTTATTGTTAACTTATAATTACCGTTTAATTTAGTGGGATTGATTTTAGGATGTTATCACAGTAACCACTTTAAAGATAGTAATGTTGATTAGCCTTAACTTGCTTTTCCTTTTGTATGAAGCCGACTCGACCCCGAACCTCCCTATCAAAATAAAAATTGTAGATACACCAGTGAACTATTGTACAATTTATGTGTAACATTAAAGGAATAATAAGTAAGCTGTAATAAAAATTGCTAAAAATTTAATATCTTACTTTGAGTTTAATTGAAAATTTTAATTTACATAATTCAAGTGAGTAGATGTAAAGACGTTCCAGTCCAACACGTACAGATTCGTGTTTCTGGACAACGACCACTTTTGAAGATCTAACAATTAATTATCATTTTAAACAGAAAATATTGTTAGAATAAAAACACTAGAAAATCACTTTGAATATTCACAAAAATCATATCAGTATTTAATTCACGGTAGAACCCAAGTCTATAATTGGACAAAATATATAGGCCTGTAGGAAGTGCAGGAAGCGCGCGCGCACACACACACACCGGACACATCTTATTTTATCTCTCATTCTATTATCGTTTCGAGCAAACGTAAATCATAGACGTTTTATGCAAATCGTAAAACGTAAGATAGTGAGTGAACAGGTCCGCGACACAAGAACAATCATAATTTTTATTTTATTCGTTTCCGCGTTCTTCTGAATCGTGACGTTCCTTTATACGGCTCTTTATAACGCGTCCTGTCGCGCGGCTCCACGACTGAAATGTAAACGTATCAGCTAATAGATCTGTATTTAGTGGCGTAGCCAAGAGGAGGTTACAGCGCCCTCCTCCGTTGAGTATGTCGCAAATGAGATTTTATACGTGAAATCTGCAGACAGAAATTATATCTTACTTCTTAGCCTTCCTCTCCACTTATTTATTCCTGTCCTGTTCAATCGTTTCCCACTTATCTTGTTTTCTTTCCTTAGTTCTTCCTAGTCTTTTTCATATTATCCAAACGTCTTGATCGTGGCCTTCCGGGCTGGGTCGTATGTATATTCTTGATATGTCTCTCATTTTCTTGGCCAAGCCACTTTAAACTTCTACCCTAATTTCGTCGGTTATGAAGGGCTGGCGTATTATTCTTCCACGTTCTTCGATTTCTCTTACATAACAGAAAGTACATGAAAGTGCCAATATAAATGACACGGTCAAGCAAAAAGACCAAGATGGTGCTGTATGAACAGTGACAGATGGCCAAAGAAATTACTAGAATGGAATTCTCATGAAAGAAAATAAACAGGGACGCCATGAAAGGCTTGGATAGAAGGTATAAGAAATTCAATGAACAAGAGAAGTCTAATGGAGGATAACTGGAAATATCGTAAAGTTTGGATACCAAAAACGACACTAAATGCTGTTCGAACATAGCAGTATACATACAAAGTTGTTTCATATTTAATTAAGATATCGTTTCCGTTAAGGAATGATACCGTTTTATAATAAATAACAATAGCGGATTGTACATATTTATATTTTTTGTTATTAATAAATATTAAGCGTATTTTACAAACTAACACCTGGTTCCTTATCTGTCAACCCAAAAAATCCATCTGTTACTTTCTGTGTAATGTATGCTCCCATGATTTTCTCTAGGATTTTGATCTCAAGCAATATCGCTAGTTCGATTGCGAGCGACCGTGATATAGCAAACACACTGGGTTCCTCTATCTTCTGCTTATGGTCAATAACCTGGCACCTCGCCTATAGTCCCCCCCACCCGACCGTGGAAATTTCTTGGAGCCCACTTCATTCTGGCTACTACTGAGTGTTCATATCACTGTTTTTCCCAGTCAGAGGAGTTTGAGCAGGTACAAATCCGGCACTACAATGTTGGTATATGTGAAGATTCTGCTCTCAAAAATTAATAAGTTTTCAAGGAGAGATTGGACCTTCTAGTGACGTCTGTAATCCTCCTCCTCCTCCTCCTCATCATCATCATCACTCATCTATAATCCCCTACTGTGTAATTGTACCTCGGCCAAAACGTGACACCCTCCTGAAGAATGTGTACTTACCGACACTGTCTCTGTGCTCCAATAAGATTGCACCGTTAGTAAGGTGAGATTACCGTTACCACATACCCTAACCGTCGTAACTATCAATGTTTTGTAAAGAACATTTTTCAACCGTTTCAAGGATAAATCCCGGACGTGGAGAAAAAATTTCTCGCTGACGAAAATTTCCCTCACATGAAAAATAGGACGTCCGGGAATTCCCGACGGGCAACCTTATATACGCATTATATTATAGTCTCCAAGTCACGTGTATAAGTATTTAGTTGTAATATTTGTAAACACTTGCTTACTTCTTTGAAGTCTTGTGACTTCTTTAAAACTTTCAATAACTACGCGTTTCAAGGATATATCCTTATTATCAGGTTATATAAAAGCACTAATCCTTCTGGACAAGTCGTCAAAAAAAATCAAAATTTTTTTATCAAACATCACAGTATGTATGTCATCTAAGAACACATTATTGTAGGACTTAATAACGCCGCGTTGCGACCTGGTGCGCACCACTACACGCGATCGACTGCTAAGCAACGTTATCGCCCGAGATTGTTGCTGCACCGCGATTGCCCGTACGTATTTCGATACCTGTTGTAGTATTATATAGACGGTTGGATTTAAAAGAGAGTTTATCATTAAGTAGCTTGTCTGCTGACAATTTTGAGGCCTTATGTATCTCGTATTCCTCTATGGTGTCCATGTTTTTTGACGACGTCTCCAGAAGGATTGGTGTTTTTATATGATGAGGATCATGAGGATTTATCCTTGAAACGCGTAGTTATTGAAAGTTTTAAAGAAGTCACAAGACGCTGAGTAACCAAGTGTTCACAGATATTACAATTAAACCTTAAATACTCAGCCGAGCGAAAAATTAATCCACTATTAGGTCCACTACTTACCAGTGGCGTAAATAGGGAGAAGGGTGAGGGGATCAGACTACTTGAAGCCTGGGCCTTCCGTTTTCTTCAGGACAAGTGGGAAATTCGCGGTTCTTCCCAAAACTCTTTGGGTCTGAAAGTTTGCGTGTAAACTAACGTGAAGTATTTATCTTGAATAATTGTTATTAAAATTAGAGGTAATAATTCTCATGTCGATAGGAATCAGTTTATTTCTAAATTTCAATTCTTAATAAATATTATGAAAACGAGACGTTCAGAAGGTATTTTGATAAACCCGATTTATTACTCTTTCACACTTTAATTTAAGGGTGTTGTCCAAAGAATGTTTTAAGAAATTTATAGTTTGTGTTAAAGTTACGTTATTTTTATGTAAAATTCGGCAATAAAATCTTCTTATTTCACCGAACTGACGTCAAGAAACTGCTACTTTACCTGAGCAAAGATGATGGCTCAAACCATAAAGTTATTGGACTCGAGGAGTCATAACATAGGCAACCCTGTAAGAGGGAGTGTGTCTAGTCTAGAAATATAAAGGAAGGTAGGGAAGATAGGAAAACAGGCTTTGCCTTTGTTTTCTGGCGGATACGTGTGTGTGTTTTTAAGGCTGCAAATACATGGGTTGTTTATCAAATGGTGAGTGATTGTAATTATCGAGAAAACACTGTTTTACTAATTTATATACAATTTAATTCCTTTTCTTTCTACAATCATTGATAAATCTCACTTTAACACACGCTGCCGTTTTAGAAATAGACCTACGTTAAGTGATAATGGAATTCTGTTGACATTTTAACTTCCATGTTCCGTAAAGAAATGGAAGTATGGTGATCGCGAAAAAAATCGTGTTCGAGATAAGGGCAGATTCTGATTGTACTACCCTCAAAACATGAAGAAAAGTCATTTTCCGAAAAATGTCTGTGTGTCTATGCGTAGCATTTTTTCTACGGCGAACGATAACTGCCGCAAAATCAAACATAATCAAATAATTGTTTGCACATGTGCCCGAGTTGTAGAGGACTCGATACCTACTGATTTTAGTGAAGATCGGTTAAGGGGAAGGGGTAATTTACCTGAAACGTTTTACGTTGTAACAAGAGTGAAGTACTTAATTTTGATAAATAAAGTATCCTAAAAAGAAGGTCATAATAGTCCACTGTAGAAAGGTTGATGAAATATCTATAAACGAAAAGGGTAGTTGAAGGGGGAGGGATAATTTTTGTAATGATGTTATAAATTTATTCGACCGAAAACTTAAAAAATCGGTATGGAGAACCATACATGACTTCCATATTCTAAGATTTATATTTAAAATCATTTTCGAAATGAAATATTACCATAGAAACTACTTCTTTCTAATTACTGCTTCAGCCTTAACCACAGTACTGTGGTCACTAACGTATACCACCTCACGTTATCGCACTCGATTTTCACTGATGATGGAAGTCGATGGCATTGCCGAAACGTCTGGTTTTGTAGAAAACATTGGACTACGGCCAAATATCCCGGGAAGGAATTTTAACAAAAACTACTTCTTTGTTGCCGATAACGTTGTACACATATATATCAGTGGCGAAGTTACATGGAGGCAATTGAGGCAATGCCTACCCTAAAAAATTCTGTAGAATAAAAATTATAAATACGTATGAACTACATAACGTAAAGATTATACATTGTTACTGGGACTGTCAAATTTATTAAACCGAAACGTGCTTTATTGAGCGACCGCTAGATGGTGACAGGTGAGATTCGGCATAGTTCGTTTAAAGCGAATGAGGCAACCTGAACTTGCCTCAGCGTTTTTTGTATACATCGTATGTAAGCAATGTAGTGGTGTGATAGGGAAGTGTAGGGAGGGGGATTGTCCCGCGCTGTACACATAGAGCGTTGAGGCATGCCTCACTTCTGTGGTCCAAACAGTTAAGTTAAAGCGCCTGTGTTGTTTATAAGTGTTTATTTTATGCGGTTATTAAAAGTGTCACTGTTATTCCGCTGAACTAACAGATGATCAAGACTGTTATTTGAATTATTTGTAACATTAAACATATATATAGAAACTAATCAAGTTTAAAAATTTGAAGTTCAATCAGTTGTATTATTGTGTATGACTAATACAAGGATTGTTCAATAGACACACGTATAGAGCTGTAAAGCATTTTTTATTCAACGATTTTAAAAGAAGTCTCCAATAACATTAAGACATGAGTTCCACTGTTGCGCTAACCTGTAGATTCCCTGCTAGTAAAATTCTTACGGCTGTTTGTGGAACCATTCGGTTACAGCAACTCTACCTCAGCGTCCGATTTGACCCACCGTCCTTTTAGTGATTCCTTAAAAAAAATTTAAGATAAGATTTTTGCCTATCCATTCATTAACTACTAGCTTCGCCAGTAAGCAAATTGATGTCCATTTTTTCGGCTTGCACGCGTTATGTTGGTGTGGGTTTCGGCACTTTCCATTTAAAAAGCGTGCAAACGTAAGAAAATAAACATGAGTGAGGCCAGAAATAACGTGAATTGTGTGTTTGTGTCTTACCTGCCTTTTTATTGCCGTATTAAATGAAAAATATTATATTACATTAAAATTAAAAAATTTTAATTTTATTGCCTGGCAACAAAATTATTTTATTTTTAACAATTACCATTGTTTCAAAAAGTTTAAATAAATTTGCAAGTACTTTACTCTTGTTAAAACGTAAAAGGTTGCAGGTAAACTACCCCTTCGGCTTAACCGATCTTCACCAAAATCGAAAGTCCTTGAGACCTCTACAATTCAGGGATGTATGCAAAAAATTATTTGATTCTGTTTGAATTTGCGGCTTTTATCGTTTGCCATAGAAAATACGCTTTATAAAAAAACGGTGCAGGTAAACTACCCCTTCTCCTTAACAGATCTTCACCAAAAACAATAGGTCTTGAGCACTCTACAAATCAGGGCTGTATGCAAAACATTATTTGATTCTGTTTGAATTTGCGGCTGTTATCGTTTGCCATAGAAAATACCCTTGTTAAAAAAAAGTTGCAAGTAAACTACCCCTTTCCCTCAACCGATCTTCACCAAAAACAATAGGTCTTGAGAACTCTACAATTTAGGGCTGTATGCAAATAATCGTTTGATTCTGTTTGAATTTGCGGCTGTTATCGTTTGCCATAGGAAATACCCTTGTTAAAACATAAAACGTTACAGGTAAACTACCCCTTTCCCTTAACCGATCTTCACCAAAAACAATAGGTCGTGAAAACTCTACAATTCAGGGCTGTATACGAAACATTATTTAAGTCTGTTTGAATTTGCGGCTGTTATCGTTTGCCAAAAAAAAAATTTCCCTTGATAAAAAAAACCGTTGCAGGTAAACTACCCCTTCCCCTCAACGGATCTTCACCAAAAACAATAGGTCGCGAGTACTCTACAAATCAGGGTTGTATGCAAAAAATTATTTGATTCTGTTTGAATTTGCGGCAGTTATCGTTTGCCATAGAAAATACGCTTGATAAAAAACGTTGCAGGTAAACTACCCCTTCCCCTCAACCGATCTTCACCAAAAACAATAGGTCTTGAGTACTCTACAAATCAGGGCTGTATGCAGAAAATTATTTGATTCTGTTTGAATTTGCGGCTGTTATCGTTTGCCATAGAAAATACCCTTGTTAAAAAAACGTTGTAGGTAAACTACCCCTTTCCCTTAACCGATCTTCACCAAAAACAATAGATCTTGAGAACTCTACAATTCAGGGCTGTATACGAAACATTATTTGATTCTGTTTGAATTTGCGGCTGTTATCGTTTGCCAAAAAAAAAAAATTTCCCTTGATAAAAAAAACCGTTGCAGGTAAACTACCCCTTTCCATCAACCGATCTTCACCAAAAACAATAGGTCGCGAGTCCTCTACAAATCAGGGCGGTATGCAAAAAATTATTTGATTCTGTTTGAATTTGCGGCAGTTATCGTTTGCCATAGAAAAAAATCTACAGACACACACACACACAGACACACACACACACACACACACACACACACACACACACACACACACACACACAGACACTTTTCGGAAAACGACTTTTTTTCATGTTTTGAGTGTAGTAGAATCAGAATCTGCAATAATCTCGAACACGATTTTTTTTGCCATCACCATACTTCCATTCCTTAAGGAAATATGGAAGTAAAAAATTTCAATAAAATATTAACAATTGACATCGTTCCATGTAAACAAAATATCGTAACCACGGATAGGTAAACAAAATAATTTTTCGTTTTCAGGAATTCACAGATTACAAAAACTGGGCGGTATTCTCTTTTTTCTTGTAGTTTAAATAAAAGATAATTTAATCAAATTAATTTTACTTCCATGTTCCTTAAGGAAATGGAAGTATGGTGATGGCAAAAAAAATCGTGTTCGAGATTATTGCAGAATATGATTGTACTACACTCAAAACATGAAAAAAAGTTATTTTTCGAAAAGTGTCTGTGTGTCTATCTGTCTGTGTGTCTGTAGATTTTTTTTCTATGGCAAACGATAACAGCCGCAAATTCAAACAGAATCAAATAATTTTTTGCATACAGTCCTGATTTGTAGAGTACTCGCGACCTATTGTTTTTAGTGAAGATCGGTTGAGGGAAAGGGGTAGTTTACCTTCAACGGTTTTTTTTTATCAATGGTAATTTTGTTTGTTTGGCAAACGATAACAGCCGCAAATTCAAACAGAATCAAATAATGTTTCGCATACTGCCCTGAATTGTAGAGTTCTCAAGATCTGTTGATTTTCGTAAAGATCGGTTAAGGGAAAGGGGTAGTTTACCTGCAACGTTTTATGTTTTAACAAGGGTATTTTCTATGGCAAACGATAACAGCCGCAAATTCAAACATAATCAAATAATGTTTTGCATACTGCCCTGAATTGTAGAGTTCTCAAGACCTTTTGTTTTTGGTGAAGATCGGTTAAGGGAAAGGGGTAGTTTACCAGGAACGTTTTATGTTTCAAAGGGTATTTTCTATGGCAAACGATAAAAGCCGCAAATTCAGACATAATCAAATAAGTTTTTGCATACAGCCCTGCTTTCTTGAGTACTAAAGACCTATTGTTTTTGGTGAAGATCGTTTAAGGGAAAGGGGTAGTTTACCAGCCACGTTTTTTGTTTTATCAACGGTATTTTGTATGGCAAACGATAACAGCCGCAAATTCAAAAAAAATCATATAATATTTTGCATACAGCCCGGAATTGTAGAGTTCTCAAGACCTGTCGTTTTTGGTAAAGATCGGTTAAGGGAAAGGGGTAGTTTACCAGCAACGGTTTTTTATCAAGGGTAATTTTTACTTCCATATTCCTTAAGGAATGGAAGTATGGTGATGGCAAAAAAAATCGTGTTCGAGATTATTGCAGATTCTGATTCTACTACACTCAAAACATGAAAAAAAGTCGTTTTCCGAAAAGTGTCTGTGTGTGTGTCTGTGTGTCTGTAGATTTTTTTTCTATGGCAAACGATAACTGCCGCAAATTCAAACAGAATCAAATAATTTTTTGCATACAGCCCTGATTTGCAGAGTACTCGTTTTCTATGGTAAACGATAACAGCCGCAAATTGAAACAGAATCAAATGATGTTTTGCATACAGCCCTGTATTGTAGAGTTCTCAATACCTATTGGTGTTGGTGAAGATCGGTTAAGGGAAAGGAGTAGTTTACCTGCAACGGTTTACGTTTTAAAAGGGTATTTTCTATGGCAAACGATAAGAGCCGCAAATTCAAACAGAATCAAATACGTTTTTGCATACAGTCGTGTTTTGTTGAGTACTAAAGACCTATTGTTTTTGGTGAAGATCGGTTAGGGGAAAGGGGTAGTTTACCTGACACATTTTTTGTTTTATCAAGGGTATTTTATATGGCAAACGATAACAGCCGCAAATTCAAACAGAATCATATAATATTTTGCATACAGCCCTGAAATGTAGAGTTCTCAAGACAAGTTTGTTTTGGTGAAGATCGGTTAAGGGAATAGGGTTGTTTACAAGCAACATTTTATGTTTTATCAAGGGTAATTTTTTTTTTTGACGAACGATAACTGCCGTACATTAAAACAGAATCAACTACTCTTCTGCATACCTTTTTGAATTATACAGAACTCAAGGTCTGTTGATTTTGTGGAAGATCAGTTAAGGGAAAGGGGTAGTTTACCTGCAACGTTGTATGTTTTAACAAGGGTATTTTTTCTATGACGTACGATAACTGCCGTACATTAAAACAGAATATACTAATGTTTTGCATACAGCCCTGAATTGTAGAGTTCTCAAGACCTATTGTTTTTGGTGAAGATCGGTTAATGGAATAGGGTAGTTTACCAGCAACGTTTTATGTTTTATCAAGGGTGTTTTCTATGGCAAACGATAACAGCCGCAAATTCAAACAGAATCAAATAATTATTTGCATACAGGCCTGAATTGTAGCGTACCCAAGACCTGTCGTTTTTGGTGAAGATCGGTTAAGGGAAAGGGGTAGTTTACCGGCAACAGTTTTTTATCAAGGGTAATTTTTTCCTATAGTGAACGATAACAGCCGCAAATTCAAACAGAATCAAATGATGTTTTGCATACAGCCCCTGTATTGTAGAGTTCTCAATACCTATTGGTGTTCATGAAGATCGGTTAAGGGAAAGGGGTAGTTTACCAGCAACATTTTATGTTTTAACAAGGGTAATTTTTTATATGACGAACGATAACTGCCGAAAATTCAATGAGAATCAAATAATTTTTTCACCCTTTCCTGAGTTGCAGAGAGCTTAAGGTCTATTGACTTTGGTGAAGATCGGTAAAGGGAAAGGGGTAGTTTACCTGCAACATTTTATGTTGTAACAAGAGAAATGTTTCCATGACGAACGATAACTGCCGCACATTCAAACAGAATCAAATATTGTTTTGCATGCTTCCCTGAATTGTAGAGGACGGAAGGTCTGTTGATTTTGGAGAAGATCGGTTAAGAGAAAGGGGTAGTTTACCTGAAACATTTTATGATTTAACAAGAGTAAAGTACTTAATTTTTATAAATAAAGTATCCTGATAAGAAGCTCATAGTAATCCACTGTAGAAACGTAGATGAAATATCTATAAATGAAGAAGTTAGGTGAACGGGGTGGGGGTAATTTTCTATTATTAAAAATTATAGTTGAAGGTGGAGGGTAGAATTTTTTGTATGTGTACTACGTTATCGGCAACAAAGAAGTAGTTTTTTGTTAAAATTGCTTCCCGGGCTCTTTAGCCGTAGTCCAATGTTTTCTGTAAAACCAGACTTTTCGGCAGTGGCATCGACTGCCATCATCGGTGAAAATCGAGTGCGAAAACATGAGGTGGTATACGTTAGTGACCATAGTACTGTGGTTAATGCTGAAGCAATAAGTAGAAAGACGTAGTTTCTATGGAAATATTTCATTTCGAATATGATTTTAAATATAAATCTTAGAAAATGGAAGTCATGTATGGTTCTCCATACCTATATTTTATTTTTAAAATATCAACGACTATGTACAATTCGTATTTTGATTATCTTTCTAACCGTTTTTACCAAAAGCTTGCTGATATATTTAGTTTCGTTCTGAGTGTACATATTAAAAATAATTTTATAATTAATTAGAACATGGAAGTCATGTATAGTTCTCCATACCGATTTTTAATATGTTTGGGGGGGGAATTGGTTCTTCTGACCCCCCTGTTAGGTCACAGCTGCTAACATAGGAACTGAGCTCATGCTCAGATAATTGGCTTTCCATGTTAGAGACTCACGGATCACCCGAGGTAAGCGACCCACCCCGCTAGAACAATGAGAAATATAAATAGACTGGCCACGCTACACAGAGGTGTGACTCATTGTACCGCGTCGGAACGATAACAGATAAGTCTTCTTGGCCTATATCAAGTCAAAATTGTTTCTAATTTTTTGAAATATTGAAATGTGTGCTTTAAAATGTTAACTATACAATCATTAACTTATATTCTTCTTTTTTATTTAGTAAAACTATATTACGACAGGTTGATCTTCATTTGCTTGCAACTGCTTAGTGCATAAAACAGGTGGAGGTTCCCTCCAGATTACATTAGTGCTTAATGTAATTATAATGGTGCTATGATCAGAGCTTAAGTCGAGATTTGGTTCGATTTTGGTATATAAGTGCGAGATTCCTTTTGTTATCGCAAAATCAAGAAGATCTGGAATTTTATTTAAGTCTGTGGGCCAATACGTAGGTTCTCCTGTTGATAAGTAGCTGAGATGAAGATGGTGTATAGCTTCCAGTAGATTTCGACCCTTTGGTGTGATAAGCCTTGAGCCCCAGGCAGTATGCTTCGCATTCCAGTCCCTCGCTACAAGAAAGTGTGGTCCCCGAGTGGTGAAAACCTCTAGATATTCGTCTGTTGATATGGAATGGCGTGGTGGGCTGTATTTGAACACATTATCAATGAGAATGTCAACTCTAACTTTCGCATTACGGATTCCAGAGACATTGAAGAAGCCGTTCAATACTTTACTAAACTACTACAGGATGCTGCATGGCAAGCTACACCAGAAAGAAGAAAAGTTTTACCTGACTATCATAATATACCTCTACACATCAAACAACTTATTCAAGAAAAACGACAAGCTCGCGGTAAGTGGCAACGAACGAGAAACCCCCAGTATAAAACAATTCTCAATAGGCTCACCCATAGAATTCGCGCAGCTATGCAAGAGGCCTGAAACGCATCGTTTGAACACTACGTAATATGTTTAACACCCCATGATCATTCAATATGGAAGGCGACAAAAAAAATCAAACGCCCAGTAATCCCAGTATCCCCCATTCGTAAACCTGACGGCAGTTGGGCTCGAGCAAATGAAGATAAGGTGAATGTGTTCGCAGATCACCTTTCCCAGGTTTTCACCCCAACCTCATCAGCAATTGATGACTCAGAAATTCTAACTTACCTTGATGCTCCCTGCCAATTATCTCCTCCAATCAAAGCGTTTGCCTTCTCTGAAGTTCTCAGGGAGATAAAACATTCCAAGACACATAAAGCCCCCGGGTACGATTTAATAGTTGGAGAAGTTCTGAAACGTCTTCCCAAAAAAGCGTTAGTACTACTTACAACTATTTACAGCAGTATGCTCAGACTGTGCTACTTTCCAATCCAATGGAAATTTGCCCAAATTATCATGGTCGCAAAATCTGGCAAACCCCCTACTGACCCTACATCTTACAGGGCAATAAGCCTTCTTCCACTCTTGTCAAAAATATTTGAACGACTTCTCCTGACCAGACTAAAACAAATAGTGCCCTTTAGGTACCTGATCCCTGAACACCAATTTGGGTTCAGAGAAAAACATTCTACAGTGCAGCAATGCCACAGAATAGTGAACAAAATTAGGGATAGCCTGGAAAAGAAGACGATGTGCGCAGCTGTCTTCCTGGATATTCAGCAGGCTTTTGATAAAGTCTGGCATGAGGGCCTTCTGTACAAGCTGAAGAAACAACTTCCTGATCAACTATATTTACTGTTGAAATCATATGTGCAAGAGAGACACTTCCAAATCAAAATCGAAGACACTGTATCAGTAATCTCTCCTATAAAGTCGGGAGTGTCTCAGGGCAGCGTTCTGGGGCCATACTTATATCTTATATTTACTGCCGACCTACCTGTGACAGACTACACTACCACCGCCACCTTCGCTGATGATACCGCTATCCTCGCAGTAGATCCCAACCCGGAACGAGCCTCTGAGAAACTGCAAAGCCATCTTTACCTCCTGCAAGATTGGTTCCAGCGGTGGAGGATCCGAGTTAATTCTGCAAAATCCACTCAAATAACCTTCACCATGAAACGTAGCTCTTGTCCACAAGTCACCATAAACGATGCCCCCATACCTATAAAATCAGAAGTTAAGTACCTGGGGGTGCATTTGGACGACAAATTAACATGGAAAGCCCACACTCAGGCTAAGAAACAACAACTCAACTTAAAAGCTAGGCAAATGTACTGGCTCATAGGTAGAAAATCTCAACTATCTCTCGCAAACAAAGTCATGATATATAAAGCTGTGCTCAGACCAATCTGGACTTACGGTATAGAATTGTGGGGCTGCTCTAAACCTTCCAACACAAAGATTCTGCAGACAGTTCAGTCAAAAATCTTGCGTTGCATAACGAATGCTCCCTGGTTCATCTCTAATTATACTCTTCACAAAGACCTCAACATTCCATACATTTATGATGTCATCAAGATGCACGCCGCTAAGTACAGGAACCGGAACATAGGACACAGCAATAACCTGATCAACGAGCTCCTCAATCCATCACTGGATGTAAGAAGGCTGAAGAGACAGTGGCCAGATGACCTGATCCGGTGAACGTGGTAATCATCGCTGGATGGTTCCCACCTCAAGTGACGACTTATACATCACTTTTACTTATTAGTCTGTGAAAAGAGTAGATTGTTTGAAAACTGCATTAAAAAAAAAAAAAAAAAAAATTGCTTGCAACTGTCTATAGTTTCTTACGTTTCCGATGTCATTCTAACCTTTCTTCTTCCCCGTCCTCTCTTTCTTTCCACCTTTCATTCTATGGTCCTCAGGTGCAGACAGTTCCTACGCAACAAGATAACAAGATGCTTTCCTCTCCGCTTCTCGTCAATACTTTGTCGTTTCTGACTTCAACAGTCCATTTCACCTTTATAATTTTTCACCAGAACCGCATTTCGAAGGTCTCTTAGACACCTTTACTTTTTCCTTTTTAAATACATGTTCCGCTGTCATATAAAACCACACTCCCAATAAAAAAATTAGCAAACCTCTTTCTCATCCCATCGAAAATCTTCTTACTGTCGGCAATGCATTTACACTTCTAAAAGCACTCTTACCGATAAACATCCTGCTTCTGATTTCCTCTGTACAGCTTCCGTACTCTCCAAATACATAAATGAGCTCACTCGCAATTTAGATTTTCCTCCCAAGGATGCGTTGACTATGCCTTCATTCTTGCTAATTCTCATCGATTTAGTTTATTTATCTTCATTCCGTGCTCTTTCCTCACTCTTACAATACTCGCCAACATAGATTGTAGTACTTTTTCTGGTTCCGCCTACAATGCTTGATTAGGGCTATCCGCGTTTATCCTTTCTCCTCCCACTACTCTCTCCTCTTGCTTTTTCTAAGACATCCCTGACATTACTTCAGCGTAGATATTGAATAGTGTCGATGACAAACACCATCCTTGTCTAACGCCTCTTAGAGTTAGTTGCCTACCACTTCTACTTATCACTGTGTTCCTCGATCCTTACCGCTCACTGTTACCCACCCAGTTCTCGTACACCACTTCGACGAGGCACTTGCACACGTTCGATGAGGTCGTTGTCTCTTGGGCTCGGATGAAGCCCAATGTTCGACTACCACCGGATCCCCGAGGAAGTCCGTCTTCTCGCTCAAGAGAAGGACAGACTCCGGAGACGGTGGCAGCGAACCCGAGATCCTGCCGACAAAGCAGTTTCAATCGGGCGGCAGGCAAGTTACACCGTGACCTGCAGGCATTCCCACAAAGCTGCTGGGAGTTTCCGGCTTGCCAAGTGGCTGAGAATCCACGGAAGAGAGCTCCGTCTACAGGATACCTTCCGCTTTCACCGGGAAGAGGCAGTGACCTCCACTCCCGGCCATCACTAGACCTGGAGGACATCCCCTTGCCAAGCTGGAGAAGAAATCAGAATTCTGGTCGTGTGTTTACAGCGACATTTAGCTCCAACCCGTCCGCCGACTCTGACTCCGATGAGGAGATAAAAGACGAAGTTGAGGGTCACCGCAGAATCCAAAATCACTTCAGAGCCGTTTCGGAACGGCTTTTAGCGCTTCGACCCCGGAAGAGCCCCGAATCGGACGGTGTTACGGACACCGCCCTACAGAGACTTCCAGACAGGGGAGTTCGCTTCTTGGTCGACCTGTTCAATGCCAGCTTTCGGTTCGCCTACTTTCCTTTGAAGTGGCATCAGGCGACGGTCATGGCGATCCCGAGACCGGGTAACATCCCACAACCTACGGCCTCTCAGCTTGGTGTATGTCAAGTAAAAGTTTTGAATGTTTGGTAAAGCGCTTAGGTACTGGATCACCTACAACGGTTCGATATTCTGATCCCCAAGGAATTCGGATTTTGTTTTGGGCACTCCTTGATTCATCAGCTGACATGTTTCCTGGAAGGGCCGCCCAGAGACATTTGGGGGTTTGGGACAAAAGCTCTTTCGGGGGCCCCCTCGGTCAGTCCTCTACCCTCGCCCAACCCACAATCAAAAGCCATGATGACGCCACACCTTCACCCATCAGGAAGGAAAATAAGGGAAAAATTAAACACACGATATTCAGATGAATCAGACAATACGTTTATTTATTAAGTATTCTATTCAATATTTAAGATAAGCAAATACAGTAATGTTTTATTTATGATCAAATGAATGACGAAACGCTTTACAGTAATAAGCAGTTGATTGAAATTCTATACATAAGAGATAGGCCTACCTTATTGCAGTTCTTACATCATTTGCTTAAGCAAACTAAAGTTAAGTACACACAGTACTTAAAGTTAGAATACATTATAGTTACAATACAGTAAAGTTACAATACATACAGTTCTAAACTTAAGTTAGAAAAGAGTACATATTTTTAGCCGTTCCTACGGAGCCCACCTCATCGTTACTGTTTACGTCATGGAAAGGAGGCCTCATAAAAGCGGGAATATAAAAATTTAATATTTAATGAAATGATAAACACTTAAGCCAGGGAGGCCAGCTTTTGGCCAGAATTTTTCCGTGTGTTTCTTTTTTCCTCTTTGGGGGGCCCCTAGAAAGTACGGCCTGGGGAAAATTGCCCCAGCTGCCCCCCTCTGGGTGGCCTTGCTCCTGGAGATGGTTGCCGAGAAACAGACTGTTACCGTTTTTATTTATGTCGAGAAAGTGTTCGAACGGTCTGGCATCTCCGGGTCTTGTACAAACTGACGGAGATTCTGCTTCCGGATTGCTACATTCATCTGATTGTTAGCTTCTTCGGAACATGCCCTTATTTTTCTTTAAATTTGGAAGAAATAATAAATATACATATGTGTGTGTGTGTGTGTGTGTGTGTTATGCGCGCGAGCGTTGCAGTTAAAATATTCAATGAAGACTGTAATTAGTGCTGCATTTGTAATAGGAAAAATGTATACAGATAAAATAAAATAAGAACAGATAAAATAATTGCAAAATGAGGAAATAATGAAGACATTATGAAAAACGAGGCCAAAATTAAAAATTGGCTTAACACAATAAAATAAATTCAGTAGATGGATCTTATGAAACGCCGGAATCCGTATCCAGACGGTACATAATGTCATGACACTGTCGGAGACGTATTTCTTGTGTCACACACGCGCGCGCGTACATTTATGGAGAGAGTGTTTTACGGCTTTAGTGGCAGTCTCTCAAATCCTCTTCCCGTGATTCTCGTTCCGCCCACACATTGCGATAGAAATCTCTCCTGTCCGTAGCTCTAACAAGTTGTTCATTCACTCTTCCTGTGGGCCAACAAGCTGGGTCCCATTCTGCGTTACCGTTACACCTCCAAACGATATGAATCTTCATTTTTATTCTGGATTATTTTCTTCTGTAATTTCGTTCTCTGTTGTACCTCTTTCTTTTGTGTCCTACAGAGTTAAGGCACCACACGTCCAGCTTTTGATGCACCCCGTCTACAGTTTCCCGATTTATGCCCCACATACAGTACATAAGCATTTGAGACCTGGTGCTACCGAAGAATATTCAAGATACGCCGGAGGTAGAAGATAACGAATGAGGAAGTCTTTAGAAGAGCTCAGGAGGAGAAGAACTTTCTACGAAATTTAAAAGGCAGAACAGCTAGGTTTATAGGGCATACACTACGACACAATGGGTTGGTTAAGAGAATAATAGAAGGAACAATTGAAGCGAAGAATCACAGAGGTCTAAACCCCGTTTAGACTAAATGAAACAGCTTATAGTCGATATGAACTGCACATCATATTGTGAGTTGAAAAGAAAAGCAGAGAAGCGTGAAGAATGAAGAGCTGCTGCCAACCAGCATATGGGCTGCTAACCTAGTAGAGAGAGAGTTAAGACATCACGCGTCCAGCTTCTAATGCTCCCCATCTACACTTTCCCGATTTATGCCCCACACACCGTACATAACATTTCCTGCGCTTCGTCCTTTTGGATAATTTTAGCCGTGAATAACTATTGTATTTAGCAAATTCGTTGCTTTTGTTGTGGACGAATCGAATTTTCATGACTTGTTCCGTCATCTAGATCGTCAAATTCAAACGTTTATAATCTCCGAAAGCCGCGATCACCTTTCTCATTACTGTTTACTCCATCATTAGGTGCCAATACGTGACTGTTTTGTTAGTCAGCACCACGTTGAATAATCGTTATAAAAATTATATTACCTGTTGAACAGTCAACGGTTATATTCATTTTTAATAAATAAATTCTAAACGATCGTTGATAGGCGTTTGAAAATCCGTTTATTACCGGTAACATGATGGAAGCTTTGTTTCTGTTAGGTATATTACAGCAGCAACATTATAGATGGTAATATCGTGGAACAAGTTAGCAATTTTGAATACCTGGGCTACCAGTGTGTCTTTTAATGCAAGCAACAACGTTGTGAATAAGTTGCATAAGTTCAACTTTATGTGCGGGACCATCAGGCGAATCCTTAAGCCAGCAAGTAAAGGAACACGCCTAAAATTCTACAAGGTGATGGCTTTTCCCACACTTCTTTATGGGTCTAAGAACTGGACTCTAACGACAGGCCAGGTCAGTCACATCCAAGCGGCTGAAATGAGATTTCTCAGGCACGTGGCAGAGTATACTGTCCATGATCATAGAAGAAACACAGATATACGGCAGGAACTGAATATTACGAATATAATTGACAGGATCGTCCAGTATCGGCTGCATTGGTGGGAACATCTTTTCCGAATGGATGACTGCCGCATCCCCAAACAACTACGGCACTATAACCCGAGGGGACGGAGAGGTGTGGGACGTCCGAGGAAGCGCTGGAGTGACCAGCTCTAATCTTTGCCTATTTGAGGCCGGAACAAACCATCCTTGGTTAATCCTTGAAGAAGAAGATGATGATGATGATGAAAATTATTTATTGCCTCTACAGGTTACTCTCAGGAGAAGACCTTACAAAACACTACACGGTAGCAATGAAAGCCATAAAGTCTCTTAACTAGTCATAATTTTTCCTAACTAGGATTTTGGAAAATAATGTTGGGTGAGGTGTATAATTTCCCTGATTCCCCCCTTCTCTGGATCAGTCATTGTTATTTTAATGGTAATCTTTATCAGAAACTTTACAACCTAAAAGTAATTAACAGTTTTACTGTTATTGTAATTTAATTGTTATACTATGTTCCTTAATACTAATTTTTAATTACTGATTTTACTCGTATCCAGTAATGCATGTAAACGTGGATACAAAGTGACGGTTCGTTTATACGTGGCTGGTTGCAGGCGAGACAATGATATTACAAACAAGAGGCTATAATTTTACACTAAAAATTGTTACTCCGTTTTCTTAGAAATGATGACGTGGCAAAACAATCAGATTTGTTAGTCAGTCGATCGAGTTGGTAAAGTGAAATCGTGAAATCGATTTTGTTGTCGATTGCTTTTGAAAATCCTATTCGCTTCATAACTAATTCTGTAAATTCAAACGGCGATCCTGTCCGGTTTTATTGACGCGAAATAAATTACACGTTTGAGATGCAAAATCGTAATCAGTTTCTGCGAAGCTTTCCGTAGACCATAAACTCGGAGTCATGACAATCGTTTCGAAAGCTGAAACGTGCCAGAAATTATGACATTCAATAAATCAGTAAACAAGTTGTCGATCTCCGATTGAGTGTTATTAGAAGGTGATTTTAGTGTCGTAAAATAAATACGTATGAAGCGTATAAAGGTTAACAAGTACGTACTCCATCAACTGGTGTAGGTTACAGTATGCTTGTGATGGCGTTCTGTAGTGAGGTCTAAAATAGTTCTTCCTCTTTACTTCACACCGTTTCCATCCTTACAGTGCCACAAAGAGTACGTTATATGGTAACAAATACATTACAGTAGTCTCCCAAGTATCAAGTTCCCGATTAACCAGCTCAGCCAGTAGCGTGGCGTCCAGGTAACCGCTGTTGCCGGAGGCAACAGTACTGGAAATAAGAGAAAATAATATTAAATATATTACAGAATAAATACTTTAATTATTGAATAATTTGAAATCCGAACAATATTAGTAGGAAAACTTAAACAAAAGCGTAGCATTGCTTTCGAACTGCTGGGCGCTTGCACCGTCTTGTGATGCCGGCTCAGACATCGGCAATGTTTTACTGCGTACGGTAATTGACCTCGACTAAGGAGGGGGTACTTATTCGTCCACCCAATGTGTTGCCGCTGTATAAACCGGCAAAACGCTCAGTTACCAGGTACATTCGTTTTCGGAACTGACGTGCAGCAGATACTACCTACCTATTTATGTTTTCATCGTTTAGACTTGTGTTTCTCTGTTTGTTTTTATTATTTTTAATTCGATTATTTGTGTTCTGACTTATTTGGTGTAAATATAATGAGAGTCAGATCTCGTTGAACCGGGACCCTCTTCTCCCAGCGAATGATAGAAAATGCTCTAAAAAGAACACTTGTTACAAGAAAAAATTCGAATTAAGTTTTAGGTCTATCACAACCGGCAACAGGTGTTATGTACCCACGCCACGCCACTGAGCCCAGCTCTCCCAATAAGTAATAGACTAATTGATTCAAAAATACCGAGTAAACACAGAGATTAACCATTTCTTGCTCAAACTGTTACTGCAATCTATTGTTTAATATGCTACTGTATAACAGTAAGCAAACTAGTCCCTCCATAATTATTCACATTATTTCTGTTACCTGTATGAAAAGCGAGACGACTTTGGCAGTATTCCATTCCCTTGGGGCATTACATTAATCAGTACATATCAATAATATCAAGAAGTCTGAGTTCAAATGCAGTAAACTTTAAAAGCTCAGAGCTAACATCGTCCAATCCAGTAGCTTTCTGGTTTGTAGATTTCTGTAGCGGTACTGCTAATTCATCCATATCAGTTAGGTCAATTACTTCATACCTTATTTCAAAGCCTTACGTGAAGCCTCATTTGCAACAGATATTCTATTGCCAACTTACTGTCCCGATTCTCTTTAAAGATTTTTTTGCTAATATTTTAAGTTTTAACACATATTTTCGGATTTATATTGCATAAACATACATATTTTCCACGATTTGAGGACATAAAAATACTGATCCTAGTAATTATGATGACAATCGAGGACAGCGAGCACGTAATAATAATAATAATAATAATAATAATAATAATAATAATAATAATAACTCCTTAAATTCGTTGTGATCGTCAATCAATGAAATTTTCTGGTGAAGGGTTTGTGAGGATCGGTCAAAAAATGTAACACAAATTTTAAACCATTTGTAATATATTATTATTTATTTATTATTATTTGTAATATTTTATTATTTAGCATAGTAAAATATATTATAGCTAACTACAGGTTGTAGGGATGTTCAATTATTAAAAGTTATTTGTAGTTATTATGCTCTATGTTGACGGGTATATACATAAACGTTTCCTGCACCAATTCTACTCGTAATATTTAATTGTTGATTAGTGCTTTTATAATTAATACAAATACCATTACATTTGATCCTCACAAACCCTTCACCGGAAAAATAATAACAACAATAACACCAACAACAACAATAACGTTATTCTGTGCTCGCTGACCGAACGTAAACGGTCCGATACTACACTAGGCCACTTAAAAGTGTCGATTATAAAATAATAATTTTTTTTTTTTTAATTTATTGGAGATCTGTAATCTGTTCGACTGAACGAACATTTAACAAATTGGCTGACAACACACACAGGATTATGAAGAGCTGACCATTGACAGCTCTTCTTGTTTTTGATAATGAATAAAGAGGTAAAAAAATACAAAACTAAATGATAAAAACATGTAAACAAATGAACAAAAGTCACTTCCACTTCCTGCTGGCATGATACAATAAGTTCAAATATTAAACACTGGGCCCAAATACATAATTTAGTACTACATTAATTATATGGACAAGAACCACAAATAGCATAGCATTTGTAGGACTGGAACCCTTAGGATCTCTTCCCTTATTCTATCAATAACTGGCGGTAACTTGAGCCGTTTCCTTACAACCTCTTTTTGAAGATGGTCCCTCAAACTACAACCCCTAACAGGTCTTAAAAATTTCATTATTTTATAGGCCTGTATATTACGAATAACTTTTCACAAGAGAGTCCACGTTTACCTGCCGGACATTAAAGTCGACACTGTCATGGACTTATTCGCAATAACATAACAAACAAGTTAGTGATTTCAAATACCGTTGGATATGACATTGCCTAAAACACTGGCAGAGGATTTGTTATAATAGGAAAGTTCAAAATATGTAGAAATATTCAGTAAGTCATGAGGAAGGAGGAAGGGGAGGAGTAACATCTCGTAAAAAAAAACCTGGGTCCATCTGGCTCCGGATGGTAGCACCCTGTGAGGGCCCCTAGCCAGAGTTACGATGAAGACCTCAACGGCAACGGCGGATGCGGCAAAGTAGGGAGCCTACGGTATGGCGCAAAAGGCGGAAGAGGTAACCCATTCTCCCTGGAGTAAATACAGAGAATCGCTGCCTTGCGATGAAGAGGGATCTTCAAAGGTTAAGGGAGTAAACTCTGACAGAAAATCAGGGTAGACCAGGCTCTAAGCTGTAGTGAAAGCAGCTGGTCTAGGGGACGGAAACCCTGAATAAAAATGACCCGGCCCTTCACGTTGGGGGTTGGGCGAAGCACCAACAACCCCTCTCCGTAAAACCAATATGTTCAGGAACAAATAATCATGCCTCGGAAACCATCCGACTGCAGGACACATCGTTAGGATGGAAGGCCACAGAATACTTAGGAAGGAATTGTTTAGTCAAATCGCGGGTAGAAGGCCTGTCGGAAGACCCAAGAAACGTTGGATTGACGCAGTGGCGAGGAGTGCTGATATTTACTTAAAACAAAACGATGGACATCGATCGCCAAGGACAGGGAAAAATGGAGGCGGATGATTATGGAGGCTAAGGTTCGACTTAGAAATGTGACTCCATAGAAGAAGAAGAAGAAGAAGAAGAAGAAGAAGAAGAAGAAGAAGAAGAAGAAGAAGAAGAAGAAGAAGACGAAGAAGAAGAAGAAGAAGAAGAAGAGAAAATATTCGGTTATCCACACAACATACAAATAATATGTGGGACTGTCGTCAGTCTGGGTTTACTGTATGGATGTGGACGTTTTACGCCGATCATGAAGAGAACTAATTTTGGACGTGAAAAGCGACATTCTTACGGAAGGCGAAGGAATGTAGACAGTGAGGAAATTCAGCACAAAGAAACTGTAGCTTCTTGTTCGTTCCATATCTATAACCCGATTCAAATTCACAGAGTGTCTGACCATTGTTCCCAGAGTCTCCCACGATCTCCCCTCGGGGCTTGTTTTGGAATACGCGTGTCTACCACGGGTTCCGCATGAGTCTTCCAATACTTCCATTATTATTTATTTTAAAGATAACTCATGGTACCTTGAGGCCTTTCCTTACACTTACAAACACCTTTTAGCAGGAGAGTCCATGTTTCACTGCCATAATTAAAGGTGGCACAGCCGTAGCCTTACTGACTGATTTAATTTGACCTAAAATAAAGTCAAAGAAGTCTGTATGGAACGGCTACTTTTCTGTTGCGTTTTAAACGTCATGTGTATTCTGCGTTGCGTCATGTGAAGCGTCATGTCATGTGTATTCAGCTCGTTAGTCTACTTCTGCATCTAGTGTAGTGATGTTTAATTTCTTCTTGCACAGAAGGCATCTTGAGGACCTTTCTGTATGACATGATTTGGCACGTACCACTGTCATGTGCAACAAGTTCTGGAAACGAGCAGGATCTCTTTGTTGAGTTATTTGCTGTTCCCCATGGTTTAACGCCGTACATGGGGTACAGACAGGTTTCAGAATTGCCTTATAGAAAGATTCCCGGTCATTTTTTCAAACGCCCTGTTCCAAAAAAAAAAAAAAAAAAAAAAAAAATTAATTAAACAGGAATCAAAATACCTTTTTCTCGAATAGTAGTTTTCGAAATAATGTATTCGTGACCATGGTAACCGTAATTTACAAGACGTATAAACATTTTTGTAAAATGAATGTTTGGAATAACTTTGTCGTGAATTCATTGTAAATTTATATTTCTCTTTTCAAAGCTAAGTGTAAAGATGGCACAAACAATCGGTGAAAAACTTGAAAACTTCTACTTGATGGCTATGTAGTATAACATTAATATTTGTGTGATGAGCCCCCTGTTGAGTAGCATAAATAATTTATAACGTTACAAATTTTCAATGGGTGTAATCGTAATAACAACAACGTAAAACTGTTTAAAATAATTAAAACATTTACTAATTAAAATTTCAAAATAAATTTCGAATTAAAATTTCATTATTATCGCATGTGTATGGGTAATCGTAGTACCCATACTTATTGATTACATACACGTAATATCGCATATTCCATACAAACATAAAATACTCTTATAATTATAAATACATTGGATTATTAATAATATGGCTCTCGACTTGCTCAGTATTATTATGAGTACGCCTAATTTATTATACTCTGAAATCTTACTTTTTTTTAAATAAATCTTATTGTTATTGCATATGCATTACTTTAGTAACTTTCTATTCTTTCTAAATATTTTCAATAAATTATTAATCCAAGAATTATGCTTTCATAATTCAACAATTTAAATTTAAATATTTTCCATAAATTATTAATTCAAAAATTATGCTATAATTACTATACAAGACATTTATATTTACAATTTATAAATTACACTTTTAGAAATTATTGTCTTTCTTTTGACAATCTTTATCTGTCTCTGATTAAGTTTTTTGTTATGAGGAATACATGGCTTTCTTTCACCTTAATTGTAGTGGTTCATCAGCGTACCCTCTCCTGGTCCTGAGTCCTTTGTTGGTGAATCCTGCTTAGTCGTGAAGCCCTCGTCCTCTGGGTCCTCTCGGAAGTCCGATGACTCGTCCTCTACGTCTGGAATTTATGCCATGTAGTGTGCTGCTCCCGCGTCCTCTGTAATCGTCTCTGGCTGCAACGGTGGTGTCCTGGAAGTAATGATGTTGTCAAGCATCGGCTCCGGCTGTCGCTGTAGTCGAAAAAGGGTTGAAGTCGTTGGGCAGAGCCTCCGGCTGCCACTGTAATTGAACGAGAAAGAGTTGAAGTCGCCGGGCAGAGCCTCCGCCTGCCACTGTAGTTGAACGAGAAAGAGAACAAGGCTGATGTGCCTCGCGTATTTTTAGTCTAGGGCGCAAAATTCATGTTTCGACAATTCTCTGCATGACTAGGATTGTCTTGGCGTCCTTTTACAAACACGATTATTCATACACTTTTTTCACTTGTCTTCGCAACATGCGAGGTCTTTTGCAAATTACCCAATATTCAACTGATCGGTAATTTTTATGTATACAACTGTGTTTAAACCGTTTCTCGTTATCTTAATTATTATGGGTTTTATTTATGTTTATTTTCACTGTATTCGCACTTTTTATTATTTTCGCACCATCTTTCATACACACGTGCGTCTTTATATTATACACACTGTGGCGTATTTGGTTTTGTGATATTTCATCTACACTTATCACCATTTAAATAATTCATATAATTAATAGCGTTTATTTAGGGTACACACAGACACAGCTGAGTGGCGTGACCCACCTCTCCAAGCATGCAAATTTGTTGTTCACTTTACAGTTCAGATTGAAAGCTGAATTATTATTACTAACAATATGGATTATTTATTTAAATTATATTAATTATCTTAACTAATTGTGCAATGCAAAGTACCCTATACATTTGTACTGTTGGAGTATATGTTCGCTCGAGGCAAAATAATGGAAAGGTGCGTTGGGACTGTCGGAGGCTATGAGCGGGACAGTGCCGAGCAAGAGCTTGGTACCGTTGACAGCAATGATTGTGCAGAAGTAATCGTGCTGAAAGGTCATGTTATCGAGCGTTAGTATTATAAGGTGTTAGTGAGGGAGTTTGGAGCCCACTTCCATACCGAAAAAATTTAAAAAATCAATCAGTAGGCAACGTAGAAGGAAACTAATTCAACATCTCTTGCGGAGTCAGAAGAAATACATGATCGCTGTCAAAAAACCTTGATTGGAGAAAAATTCTTAATTCGAAACCATAAGTAAAAGTAGCGAAAATTATAAAGATGAAAGGCGTGACATTGATGTTATGCACGCAATAGCGCACAGTATTAATTTATAATAAATTACAAATTTGGAATTATGTATTTTGATTCCTGTTTGCTTTAATTTCTCATCAACAAAATGAAAGGTTTATATAAAAGGATTATATTATTCAAATTAATTTTTATTCGGGAAAACGGAAGTTTGGGTGAATGGATTCGGGATAAGGTATTCGGGCAAAATGATTTCGGCTATTTCGTCATTAGGGAAAATGTCTAGTCGGGAAAGTGGATTCGAGTAAGTGTCCGGGTTAGTCCAGTGGTTTAAGGAAAAAACTGCCCAAAAAATCCTACTGATCTCGATTTTTGTATACATCTTTATTTCGTCGTCCTGAATAACGTGTGAAAAGTCACAATGCCACGCGTCGTGTACGCGTCTTGAGTTATTAAAGGTCTGTCACAAAAAATAAGTTTTTGCAAATATCTCGCTTCCTATTGGTCGTACGACAATAGAGGTGATGAACAAAATTGTAGACCTCAGTATTCTCTATAAAAAAGGTCGTATAGAATTGTTACGTAAAACTAGCCATTTCCGCAAAATGACGCAGAGAAAATATCAAAGCCGCTCAATGCATTCATTTCCGCACCACCTTCGAGGTAGAATGCAAGGCGGGTTTTTTTTACATGGTTTCCCCAGTAAGGCCTAATCCATGTTATGCATGGTTATGACATTAATCATTAAAAACAAATTTTAGTGGATCAATAATGCAATTAATTAATTAATTAATTAGTTAATATTATTAATTAATTTTCGCTTTCGTCTTCATGTGCATGTCCTGAAAGTCATCAATGTTCGGTTCAAGCTCGTCGTCATTTTCTTCTAATTCTGTCAAGTTTGCGGATAAAATATCTATTGGATTAACATCATTGTCCGAGTCTAAAGCAGATGCATCAATTTCAAATGTTTCATGTGATGCAGCATTAAAACAAGACTGACCATGACAATGCCCACAGACTGCAGAACATTTTAAGCCAATTTTTCTGCACCGCAACCTTTCGCACAGTTGCAAAAAATTGTATTTAGCAATACGTCTGGCGCTGGTAACGGGCTCCTAAAAGTTTTTCCTGACAATCCATCCCCACTGCTGAGGGTCTAAGTTTTTCCCTAAGCAAGTTTGTACCTGGTAATAGACGCGGAGAAGATGTTGAGCGGCTGCAGCAGTAGGAGGAAGAGAGGACAATTTAACAGGTACATTAAGCCTTGTTGACTTGGCAAATTGTAAGTACCTATCAATGGACTTTTCGGCTTTTGGAGCACCATATACGGCTAAAAGAAAAACCATTTCGTTATTGTATATGGCTTCTGAAGGGCAATTTTCCTGTTGAAATACTTGTGCCGCTTGGTGCAAAGCAGGAAGTTTTTCAAATAATTTCATCCCTCTATTTTTTCCCTTACCAAAGCTCGCAGAAGTTGTGTCACATACGGTGATCGCGTGTAAAAATAATATGCATTTTTTACAATGAATAAAATTGTTGATGCTTCAGAAGAATATACTTTCGTTTCAATATTTCCTTTACCAGGTTTCATAAAGAAAATGTTCTGATGCGGAAGAGTACGCCCTTTTAAAATAATTACAAGATCGACATCTTCCCCAACAACGACGGTGGTGTTAAGTTGTGATTCTTCAATAGCTGTTTTGATTATTAATACATCGGCATCGCCACGAGCTTGTCTAGCTGTGGTGTTGACGTCTTGGAATTTTTGGAGCATCATCTGAATTAATCTATTTTTATTATATCGGTTCGAAAAAAATTTCGACAGATCCAGTTACAGCTGCAGTTCGTCGAAGTTGTTCCATTGATTTAATATTTTGACTGTTGTCACCATCGAAAACTACAACTAAATTTGAGCCATAATGTTTTTATAAATAGTCAACATATCTTGTAAGAACACAACCAAAAGTATCACCTCTCTGCCACGCCACACAGTAAAGAAGAAATTCTCCGTCTATGACATATTTGATGTTAGCTCCGTGAAATTCAGCAGTAATGGGTTCGAATAAATCGTAAATTTTTGATTTTGTATTTTTCCGTATGCCAGCATCGTCGAAAAATTCCATTGGATACGGGCTCAATTCATATAGTAAATAATCACGGAGATATTCGTCGAATTTTTTATTCAAATTTATTCTTTGAAAGAGTAATAACGTAATAAGTAAGTATTCATAATTTTACTTACCAAAGTTGTAATATATGAAGTAAATTTGCAGTATACGAGAATGTAGTCACGTGATACGCATCGGCTCGAAGGGAATAGAATATAAAGAGTGGAGTATATGCTTTGCTCCAAAATTAAGATGTGCTTTATTCGATAAACCGTTGGTTTTACCTAAAAATTGTATAGGACCTTTTTCATAGAGAATAGTGAGATCTATAATTTTGATATCCGCCTCTATTCCCGTTCGGCCAATAGGAAGCGAAATATGTGTAAAAAACCCTGTGTAAAAAATATTTCTTGTGACCCTTGACCTTTAATAACTCAGGACGCATACACGATTGGCATTGTGACTTATCACACGTTATTCAGGACGTCGAAATAAAGCTGTATACAAAAATCGAGATCAGTAGGATTTTTTGGCCAAATTGGTCCTCAGAACGACTTAAATCACTGGGCTAGGTACCTTATAGAAATGAAGCTTGTTCTCCAGGATCAGCTGTGACCTCATTCCGAGCAGCCTTCTAAACGTATGCCGAAGCTACGTTTATTTTTTGCTACTATTGTTTTCGTCATGTAAAACGGCTTTTCATTTGCACGCTGAGATGTTTAACATCTTATGCTCGGGTCAATTGAGAGTATTTAAACAAAATTGATTTTAAATACTCCTGTCCTTTTAAAGTCCTGTCCTGTCTTTAAAGTCCCATTTCCTTGGAGTTTGACTGAAGCTACAAGTAAAAAATTGGAATCTTTCGAAATGTGGCTTTACCGTAGAATACTGAGCATTTCATGGACAGCACGTATAACTAATGCTGAAGTTCCCAGAAAGATGAAGAAAGGAAGGGACGTTATTAACACAGTGAAGATAAGAAAGCTTCAGTATCTGTCCCAGAGGACAGAAATGAACAGAGGTTTTACTTATTGCAGTCCATACTACAGGGAAAAGTACTTGAAAAGAGAGGAGTTGGGAGACCGAGTATCTCATTGCTGAGAAATTTAAGGACCTGGTTTGGCACGAGTTAATCCGTGCAGCAGTGCAGAAAGTTAAAATAGTCTGTGTGATATCCAACGTCCGAAACGGATAGGAACTATCAGAAGAAGAAGAAGAAGAAGAAGAAGAAGAAGAAGAAGAAGAAGAAGAAGAAGAAGAAGAAGAAGAAGAAGAAGAAGAAGAAGAAACAAAATTAATAATCTGGGACACTTACCTGACTCGGCCTGTTCGATAGTCCTTTTATTTTAAAACGTATAGTGAAATTCAAGATATGGATGAAGTACGTAAGACAATGTAGAATCGGCCGCGTTAATGGAAGGACCCCCCCCCCCCCCCGGCGATGTGTGAATGTAGGAACAGCGTTAAGATGATTGAAGCAGCGTTTGTGCGTCACAGTATTGTTCCGATGTCCGACATGTTTATGTTTAACGGGGAACAATAAAAACAATTAGTGACGCTGTCTGTACGGTGTTTCTCCACTTCATGTTTATTGTAGCGCGGTTTTCGAATCTCGCCGTAATCAGCCTTCGTTAATACGACGTTCTCAGGACACTGTAATAAGTCAGTCACTTCTTCTCTGCGTCGGCTGGGTAGTACGATGGCCACGTTGTAACCTGATACAGGTCGGCCCCGAAGTCTACCAAGAACAGACTGTAACAGAACTTAATTATTTTATTAACTTTTTTCCAGTGAAGTGTTTGTGAGGATCGGTCAAAAAATATAACACAAATTTTAAGTTATTTGTGTCGACGTTTCAACCATTTTTATTGTCATCATCAGGACCTGTGTATGAATACAAAAGAAATGTCAAACACAACAGATCAATTATTTGAGTGAACGTGTTTGTGTATGTGATTGTGTGCGCGTGTGCGTGTGCGTGCGTATGTGTGTATCCTTGTACATGTGAAGGAGTTGAGATAGTTTGTGTTACATCATCAAATGTTTCCTCTAAAGACAACGAGAAAATTATAATATCACAGGACTTAATTTATACAATAATATAATTTACAAATTATAATTATAATTTTCTCGTTGTCCTTAAAGAAAACATTTGAGGATGTAAAACAAACTATCTCAACTTCTTCACATGTACAAGGATACACACATACGCACGCACACGCGCACATACATAAACACGTTCACTCAGATAATTGTTTTGTTGTGTTTGACATTTCTTTTGTATTCATACACAGGTCCTGATGATGACAAGAAACAACGTCGAAACGTCGACACAAATAACTTAAAATTTGTGTTATATTTTTTGACCGATGCTCACAAACCCTTCACCGGAAAAATTCATTGATTGACGATCACTACGAATTTAAGGATACTTTATTAACCTTTAATCTGTTTTTACAAACTTATAGTTTATATAAATTTCACAAATTCTTCTACAGTTTTTTAATTTGAAAATGATAGTTAAGAAATTCGTTTATAGAATAAAAACATCCTTTCTGTAAAAAGTACTTTAACTTTGCTACAAAATAATTTGGATCATTTTGCCCCCCAGTGGTGCACCGTTGTACTCTTATACTTCAAACAATTTTCAAATGTCAGTGTTTAATGTTTGGAAAATCTTTATGTATAGTGTCGTAGATATCATGGGAATTATTTCGTTCTCAGGCGTTGTACTTATGAGGGAGACAAACGGGACCGGACCCCCCCCCCCCGACGGTCGAAAAATATTTGACGAATTTTGTTAATCTCTTAACTTTTAGGCTGTTTTATTATTTTTGCAGCTAATATAGCAGTATATTTTTTTTAATATACAAACAAGTTTATTACACAGCACTAGCATGTACGTACATAGGAAAATCGATTGAATCAATACCAGTAAGTATGTTGTAAACAATGTTTCAATAATGCGTATTTTAATTGAGTTACTATTACCTTTTACTTCAATGGGACTGATTTCAGGATGCTATCAAACGTTTTTCACCCACTTTAAGTATAGTAATGTTGATTAGTCTTAACTTGTGTTTTCTTTTGTATGAAACCGAGACTCGACCCCGGACCCCCAAATTCTAGGTATGCCACTGTTGGTTCTTGTTTATAAATGCAAATTATGTTTTACAGAGTTTATTAATTCGAACGTCTTCTTCTTCTTCTGATAGTTCCTATCCGTTTCGGATGTTGGATATCATACAGACTATTTTAATTTTAATACGAGACCTAGAGGCAGACCGAGGAAGAGGTAGGAAGATGGCGTTGCAGAGGACGCGAGGGACATGGGGATAAGAAACTGGAGGAGGGCTGCAATGGATAGAGTAGATTGGCGGCGGAGATTGGTGGAAGCCAGACTTGGGCTGTAGCGCCATAGGAGGATTTTAATTTTCTGTACTGGTGCACGGAATAAGTCAGTTGTGTTCATGCCAAACCAGGTCCTTAAATTTCTCAGCCATGATATTCTCGGTCGCTCAACTCATCTCCTTCCATGTACTTTTCCCTGTAGTATGGACTGCACTAAGTAAAATCTCTCTTCATTTCTCATGAGATGTCCCAGAAACTTGTCCCACAAGCTTTCTTATCTTGTCTATGTTAATAACAATTCTAACGTACGAAATGTAAATACGGGCAAAATGCTGAGTTTTTTCAACAAAGGTCTACACTTTGTTCATCTGTTTTGAACCCGAAAGAATTAGTTTGCATTAAAAAGTAAAAAGTAACTGGGTACTGGGAATTTCCTCAAAAAAAATTTTGAAAATTCAACAGTAATTAAATACATATTCCAGTATTTTTCGTAAGTATTAAAGCCCTCAGAGATACAACGTGCCTTCGGATTGCCTCAGTGTGTGGAAATAAGTACAGGGTGATAGTGGGCTGGACACGATGCTTTCCTTGTTGAACTCGAACTTTTGGTATTTGTCTCGCGATAACTTTTGAACACATCAACCGATTTTTATAAAACTTGGCGTGTACATATTTTTGCCTTGTTCTTCCTCTTCTTCAGCACTACAGCCCAACGTGAGCCCTGCCTTCCAACGCCAATCTTCTCCAAAGTCTGCTGTCCATTGCCATCTCATTGTATCCTCTCACATCCATTCTTCTGAGATCTTCTAGCACATCATCGAACTATCTTGTCCTAGGTCGGCCCTGCCCCTCTTTCTGCTTTTATAAATTTGAGCCCTCAAGATTTTCTTTGACATAAGCTGATCGTTAATCCGCTATAAGTGACCTAGCCATTGTATTCGTTGAGCCTTTATGAATCTTACAATGTGCTCATGATGCAATAGTTCATCTATCTCCTGGTTATTTTTTATTCTCCGTTCGTCATTTTCTTTAACCGGGCCATAAACATGTCTTACGATCTCCTTTTAAACCTTTTTAGTGTTACTTGTTCCTTTTTTGTCAATGCCCATGTCTCCGTAAGTAACAGCTGGTCTGATAAGTGCTTTATATATTTTTATATTTGTGTCACGACTAATGTGTTTGCTTCTCAATAGTCTGGTGTTGGGATAATATGGGATATTTCCTATTTGTATCCTGTCCTGTATTGTCGTGTTTATGGACCCTTCATTATTTACCTCATTTGAAGTTATTAACTGCGTCAAATGAATTATCCTCTATGCATAAATTATGTAGAAATCATCATGTATTTAGTTTTGCTGATATTTACATCGAGTCCCGTTCCAGCGGATTATTGATTCAGCTCCTTGTATACCTCAAATAGCCGAAATATTTTTACCTTACAGAATCCTATTATTTTTTAGATTGATCCCCCCTAACGAGATGGAGTCGGGAGGAAAAAATGTGAAAACATCGCAAAAGCCCAATTGGGGTATCGTATTAAAGCGAATTTTGACCACCATCTGAACATATTGTTCACTTTTGAAAATTTAAAAATTTCTAAACGTCAGGGCCCAAGATGTGGGCGAAAATTTTTATAAAATTCATGTGCGGTATCAAATTAAAGAGAATTTTAAACAATATTTGAATATAATGTTAAGTTTTATAAACTTAAAAATTTTAGGGCCGCACGGCTCAGAAAAGCTATTACAAATTTGAAAAAAGTTGTGAAAATCCAGCAGGGTGACAGAACAAAGCCAACTGTAACCCACATCCGAAAGTTTCGAGTTTTTAGTGTGCTCTACAGTTGTTATATGACTAAAGAAGTAATAGAATAAGCGAGATTTTATAATTTTCCGATAATTAAAAAATTATCTAATTATTTTAATTAAAAATTAGTATTGTATAGAAATTTATGCAATACTAAATGTACTTCGTGCCAAAATATCGAACGAGTTCTGCAGCTCAGGGAGTAATCCCCACAGTTCGTACAGACCGCCTACCTTGCTCCTCCTAAGCTATATTGTGGTACAAAAAGATGTATACTTTTGTAAACAAAATTGAAGCCAAAAAGCGTTATTTCCTAATCCATTGCTGGTAACTAGAAATGTCAACAATAAGAGAACGTTTTGCACACACAGCTCGTGTTTGGAAAACGTATATTGTGCACTGTGCATACACGGTCTTGTGGACTGTGAAACTAAAACTCTTTGATACCCTTAGTTGAAATGGAAATATAGAATAAGATTATTTATGTTTTGTATCCAAGATTGTATAAACGTTTGCCTACTAACATAAAAAAAAAAGAAGCAATGTTTCTTATAACATTTGAAAACTTGACTAATGAATAAAAACTCACATGAATATCTTTATCATCCTGCGTACCGTTAAAAGCCACACGATACGTTATCATTAACAAGAAGAAATTCAATTTTTGTTTTAATTTTTTGCATAGAGCAAATTAGGTTTAGTTGTGGTGCGAAAATATTCACGCTTTGTTTGTTACTGGAAATTGTCATAACCGCCAGATATTATGTTACCTATTGTATATTTAATTATATATATTGCAACGGAACATTGCAGTAAAGCCACTAAACACATGTATGACGTTAATAGACATGTCAAAAATTGATTTTGTTCATTTTTGTAAATTAGCTATAAGTTTTTAAATAAGAGACGGGTAGTTATGTGCTATATATCAAAATCCCCATAAACGTATTCTCTTTCATGTCAAGTGCAAGTTTAGTGCGCGAGTGCGCGAGTTATTCGTATTTTTGAATACAATCTATATTAATTAACATTTCGGAATGAAATTTGGACGTCATACGTTATAATTTCGTGTATGTCAGGCGCTCCAAATAGGCAAATTTATTATGTGTTTTAAGTAAATTCATTTTTCTATAGACACATTATCTGCAAGAAAGTCATACAATTTTTAGATGACATCTTTACAGGCTTCTGCAGACTTTAGCGTAGTCGTACATAATGTGTAGCTATCTTGGTTAAAATCTATCACGTGTTGCAAATTTCAGCCAATCAGGAACTCCAAAATTCATTTGGGTCTGTCTCTGGTCAATTGGAGATCGGCCAGTTCGCTTCTAAAACTCGTCACTTGAAGACGTACTCCCTGCGCGAGTAAGGTGACGCCAGTCCGAGTTACCCGTATGCTATACCGAGGGTTAATAGAAGTCATTACCTGAATTTGCTAAGAGCGATAGTGCAAGATATTCGTATAGGGGCAGTAGCATTCAGCGGAATATCCTGTGTTAACGCGTGAGCACTTTAAGATACCTGGAAAGTGTAAGTCTAATACACCATATCTTTGTTATGAATTAACCCACATTTCTGAACTGAGATTTATCAATACAAACAATAACGGGCAGATAAACAGAGTGCGCCTGTGTATTGAGGGTGACAACGCATCATCGAGGCCAGCGGCCAACGTATACCAGCCGTCTGGTTATCAACAGGAGAAGGAATTCTTCAAACAAGTAACAATAAACAAATTGTTCAAGACGAACATTTAATTATTACATAAAAGACATAACATTTCAGTAAATTGTGTGTTTAAAGAGAAAATAACAGACAAGATTTTAAAATTGTTTTAATTCAATAAATTGTTCTACCTTCAGATAATAGACTTTGTTGCATATTATTATTTACTATTACCTATCTATGCACATTCATTTGTTTCGTTGCTCTCTCTCTCTCTCTCTCTCTCTCTCTCTCTCTCTCTCTCTCTCTCTCTCTCTATATATATATATATATATATATATATATATATATATATTGCAAGGTAACAGGTTGTTAGCCGAATCAGATTTGCAGAAAAGAATGCTCCATTAGTGATTTACATACACTTATTGTCTCTTTTTTTACAGTATTTGTATTTAAATGTTTTTTTGTTAACTCAAACAATTACAACTTTAAATGTTCAAATCTTCTTTCAAAATATAATTTAAATAAATGATCCCTTTTACTTAAAACAGTGATATAACTTTAAAGTTCAACAAGTCCTTTTTTCTTTTGAAAGCTTTATATAATTGAACAAATTTAGTTATAAATTTTGCTTTCCTGCTTTGTCGTCTTCGTTGTCGTCCCGGTCTCCAGCGATCCGTCGTCCGTGTTCCACGTTCCAGCCACCGCCTCCAGGAACTGCCTCGCTCTAGGTGCCCGTTTCAGTCGCCACGATCAGCACACGAAGGTCAGGAACGGTAGTAGAATATCTCTTACACCGTGGTTGTTCCCTGCCGACACTCGCTGCTTCCTCGACTCCACGGGCCCCAAAGACTGCCTGGAATGGATGTTGAACTGAACGATGACTACTGCGACTGCCCTCGCTGAGTGCTATATGAAGACTACTTTGAAGACTGCTGTACAATGAAGCTGCAACGATATAATGTGACGTCATCCACTACCTGCGCACTGACGCATTTCCAGTACATTCCATGCTATATTAGAGAACATTCTGGACAAGCCACGTGCAGCAGCAGAAATATTAAATAATATTTATAATTAAATTTACCTCAAGATGTTATTTTTCTTGATAAATATTATGTTACCTCAAGAAAAATAACATCTTGAGGTAAATTTAATTATAAATATTAATTATAAATATATATATATATATATATATATTGCAACAGTACACAGGATATGAAGTTCATTTAAGTGGAATACTAATGCTATCTAACATTTTTCTGATGGCCATAGACATGTTTTAAATTTATTTTGTCCTTTCTTTGTAAAGTAGTCATAGGTTTCGAACCAAGCTATGTTTAAAAAAGTATGTTATGTCAAAATGTTCAAAATTTGATTCTCTTTTATATCATGTGAAATATTTGGGTGTAAGTGCACGGGAGCACATGTGATTTACATTTTATTTAATAACTTCGAAGAAAGTTAACATTTCGTTCTGAAACTTGGACAGAGTATTTTCATGGTTATAAGCTACATTTTCCATGTACTAAATTCTCCGCAACTATACTTTTTATGTTTTTTTTAAAAATGAAATCAGTCTTCTTTTATTCTCGTTATCTCCTAGAAAGTAATACAATTTGTAGATTAAATCTAGACATGCCTTTGCACAATCGGACAGAGTTTAAGCCTGATTTCAGTCTATCTGTGTTCTCATTTGTGACGTTGCTAGAGTTTCAACCAATCAAAAAGTCTAAAAATTATTTGAGATGGTCCTGTGTCGAGAGCACTTCGCTCAGTTTTCTTCCGAGGACTTGCCATAGAAACACGTACTGGGTGTCACGATTTTTTCAGGACAAAACAGGACGTTTTCCGTTAGACTTAGAAGTAGGTTCACGGTTCGAGGTTTCGTAACCATTACCACTTACAGAACTCAAATAAAAAAAATATATATACATATTCAATCACTTTCTGCTACAGTTCGTTTCTTTATATATATATCAAGGTAACTGGTAGTTAGCTGTACGGTTATTTACATCAAAATGATAGCTTAATTTATGGACTAATTCTGCCTCTGATAGTTCCGGTCTAAGATATTTAACTCTAGCGATTTATTTTATTACATATTGCTCACGTGTGAGTTTTCCGGGAGTGAATCTGCCAAACTCGAGCCTATCTCAGACTTTGCGTTGTATATGTTCGTTCCAATACCGATTCTCAAAGCATTTAATAAATTCGTCATACGTCTTAATATTATCACAAACTATAGAGTACCATAATGCTGCAGAACCGTACAGTTTACGCACAACCCATTCAATTTTATCCGAGTCATTTAATTGGTCACCCATTGAGTCCATCCCACGTTCACAATCTCGTATAAATTGGATCGGATTTCCATCACCCCAAAATTTAGGTTGGTTACTAGTGTCTTCAGTGTGTTTGTAGAAACATACGGTGGGGTTTACACGACCCACTACATCTCTTTTAACTTGATTAATTCTTTCATCTATTTTCCGTTATAACTCTGTCTTCTGCTGGTTTATTAGTTGTGTATTAGATTGTATGCGGTCTTGACACCGCAACTTACAACTTTTAATGGTATTATGTTGTTCTGTAAATCGGGTGTCCACATGGTCATGTAATTGATTAATGCATGATAACAGCTCAGTTCTTGTGTTTTCGATTTGGGTTTTACATAGCTCCATGTGTTCTGTTAACGGTTTATAAATTTTGGTGTTTTCTGCTTGGATGACATTTTTAAATTCAGATTTAAAGTTCATCATTATTTTTTAGCAATACATCTTTAAGTTGTTCGTTACGCTTTTTACTTTCGGCATCGCGTTTTTGCATTTCAGCTTTAAATTCATTATTATTTTTCATTAATTCCTGCAACATACGCGCAATGTCAGCCTGATCTGCCATTTTTTTTTTTATTGTTAAATTTTGTTATTAATGTTCTTATTTATGCAGTTTATTACAATAACATAACTATTATTAACTATTATTAATTAGCACTAGCCTTTCGTGAATAATTATAACTAATAATGATACTAATTGTCCTAAATTAACACACACCTAAATACAGTTCTTAATATAATATATGATTTTCCAATAATTGTATAATTCACTAATTTCGCAGTATATAAATACTGGTAAAATTTTTACTTTACTGGGCTAACTTATTCAATGTCCGAGTTGCAGGCGCCATTTTATGCAAGGTAACAGGTAGTTAGCTGACCAAACTTGCAGAAATGATGCTCAATTAGTGATTTAATACATTTATTGACCTTTTTCCAACACGATGATTGCATTAAAATGTGTTTTTTTTTAAAATTTAATACAAAGATACTTGTATTGAAAAGTTCAAAAGTTTTCTTTGAAAGTTTTTTAAAATTATTTTAAAACAAATTTAGTTCTTAGAATTGCTTTCCTGAATTGACGTCTTCCTGGTTGTCCCAGTCGAATATCTCGTTTCCGGTCTCCAGCGATCCGTCGTCTGTGTCCTACGCTCCAGCCACCACATCCAGGAATCGCTCCGTGTCTCGGTGTCCGCCTCAGCCGCCTCGGTCAGCAATCGAAGTTCAGCAACGGTAGCAGAAAATCTCGTACTCCGGGCTTAACCTCCCTGCCGAAACTCGCTGCTCCCTCGACGTCTACGGGCCCCAAGGACTGCCTGGAGTGGGTGTTGGACTATGTGAAGAACTCTCCCTGCAACCGCTCTCAAATAGTGCTACATGAAGACTCCCCTCTCTTCCTAAACTGAAAACGCATTGTTATAAGGTGACGTCACGGTCGTCCTGCACATAGACGTATTTCCTATACAACACATGTTAAATGTAGGAATATTCTGGAAATGCCACGTGCTCAAGACTGGACCTCCGTTTTCCCGATTCTTCTAGAACATAAGTTTTCACTTACATATGAATCAATTAAATTGACCTTTAATATTTCGTAATTGCAATAAATTGTAACTCATACGCACGTCGACATGCACAGCTTGTTGCGTGTTTACCAATTGGGTAATTACAACACTCTTCACACCTCCTTCTGAAATGAACAGTCAGCGAGAGACAGAACTCTGTCCTTCCTAAAAGCAGCAAGATTTCTGTATCGGCTCTGAAAACATTGTTTTGCGTTTTAGTGTGTACGAGTTTGCATCTTCGTTGAGTTAACTGGAACAAGCATACAGTCGAGCAACACTCCTGGTCGACGTCGTTAGTTGCCTCTAAACCAATAAATACAGCAGCAGCAGTAGGAATAGTAGTATTAAAGCCTCAAGCGCTAAATAATACATTATTTTGATCTGCAGCGGAATAGGAAATGGACTAGAAAAAAGCTTGGTGACTCGCTGAGCGGACAGTGAGAGTAGAACGACTGTCACAAGAGATACGGTTAATAGAGTCTCCTCGTTAACAGACTTCGATGATCTTGGTTCGACTGATACTGTTTTGCGAAACGTTTCGCCTGTTCTGTAACGTGGCACCGTCAAGAGGCACGTTGTTCATTAACTGAAGATGGTTTGCAGCAAGATAGGAGTCATACGGTGCAGGAAAAGAGAGGCAGAAAACCCAATGGAAAACACGACACCTAAGAAGACGATACAAACAGTATCAGAATGAAGTCACTACACTGCGGAATGCCAACAATGTAGCGTTTTATGCCACCACAAAACTATAAATTATCATTATTCTCTCGGCTACGGAATGTACGTTTTAATTTTCGGATTAAAAATTTTTTTACAAACGACAAAAAATAATAATCGTACGCAAGTATAAAGAAAAAGAAGAAGAAGGTAAGGTTAGACTAAATCTTTCACCTTGACAATTATATTTTTATTTTCATTCTTAGTTTCAACGTTGTAAAATTTACCTTTTTATGGCCTCATTCTTGACTTGTCCAATAAATGTCAAAACACCATTTGGCAACATTGCTGCCTGCTGTCGGACGTCGCGCTCGCTTCTCGTTGCATACAGCATTTGCATTAATCTAATGCCGCGTTATTATTGTCATATTACCTCATCAATCTGACACCAAAGTTTTGCCGTGTAAAGAAAAAAAACAAAATAATAACGCCGATAAAAATCCGTAGCGCGGTTTTTTCAAGTTTATATTAGTTTTGCTTGCACCAGCAGGCGTGTTTGAAACTATTCTCAGTTACCGTATGTTGATTTATTTAGGTAAATAAAACTGTCAAGGCACGGCGCGTTCCGAGAAACAACGCGCTGCGGTAAATAGATCATGAACTTTGCGACGTCGGCAGACACTGATGATGGCAAATTGCGTACCAGCCTTCACACACACACAGACACATCTACGCTATCGATCCTGTTAAGTTTCGTTTGTGGCAGTATTAAAGGGGGCGGAAGGGGCATGAAACAGCTTTCATATCTACGCTACAGTCTGAAAAATGTTTTCTAACCATTTTGGTCAGGAGACACAAAAACTTAAAACGGGTGTCTGTAAAGCATTTTGGTAAAAAAATTAGATTTTTTTTTATTCAAAAACATTGTATGGAATATCTGCTTTCATTCGATATCAATTTTAAATTAACCGGACAACTAGAAAATTTTGTACGATTTTTTTTAGGTAATGATGCCAGGGATAAACTCAGTCCAATATGTCACCCATTCGAGCTTATGCATATCGTATTTCGGTTTCTTATATTACACAGAACTATTGTTTTTTTTTTCTTATTTCTCTTTGTATTTATACTACACATATGGATGAGCTTAAACCTATATTTAGAGATCTGGCTAACCCATAACCTTTAAAAAAGTGTCTCCATAGTAAAAGTCATAGTAAAACCCCAATGAGTAGGTAAACAACATAATTTGGTCGCGCATTCCTAAAACTGTTTTTGTTTCCCTACAAATATTGAATTTTGGGGTTTATGATGCAGTTTCATGCTTTAATAGAGGTTACTTAACCAGATGCTTAGTGTTGAAACAACTAGGCATGTCAGTAGGAAAGAACTGTGCTGAAATTATGTTGGGTATTGATATGAAACGAGTGCGGAGAGCTGAACAAGCAACTCCAGAACTAAGAAAGAAGCCCGGCAGAAGAGAGCGATGGCAAAAAAAAGCTGGAAGAAGAATTTCAAGCTGCAAAAGACCCAGATAAACCTTCATATGCATCAAGACTTTATTAGGAAATGCACACAAATTCATTATATTGATTATTAATCTTCAATTGCTGTTTTCCGAAAATTATTATTGTTCACACAAAAGACCCATTTTATCAGGAACTGCTAGTTATTCAGAGCTCATACTTTCTGTACATGTGTAGGGCAAAAGGGCACAACTTTTACCAAGGGATTTTTTGATATGCCTGTCACGAGAAAAAATTATATTATGCGATTTTTTTAAAGTATTAAACCTAGCATTGGATTAAAATTTCTAAAATGTCTCAACGTAAGCATATTCTTAAACCCCCGAGTTAAAGATTCTATTGAGCGCCAATCAATCAATGTTAAAAGTTTCAAACAGCTCAGTTAATTAGTGTTTGAGAAAACGGGTCTTGAAATCTAGTAAATTAACATGGGCGAAATAGGGCTTACAAACGCCCATTAAAATGCGATAGCGTAAGTCCGCTAAACCTAACCTAACCTAACCGAGGGCTATCATATTTTTCAGATCGAAAACGTGGACACCTTGGTATAATTGGTGGTGTTGAACGAGGACATTCGAGGACACCTCGGTAAAATTGGTCTGATGTTGACCAAGGAAACATTATTTGAATTAATACGTTCTTCATATTTCCTTCCCCTATATGCTACACTGAAAACTCCGATCGGCAAATTGAACCCCTAACTTTATCATCTGCACGATAACGGATTCTGTTCTTTCAAACGCTGATTAAATGCGCATTTTCGTTTCGGCATTATTGGAAACTTATTGAGAATTAAATAATTAACTGAAAACAAAAGTGACGCCTTTTTGACAAACACAACTTATACCATAAGCAAGGATTCGAAAATAAAATATAAAAACAACAGAATTTCGTTAGGCATACGTATATACTATCGACGTCGAAATCATGTACCGATCGTACATTATTACGATTCGTCGCGTGTACGTAAGTATATTCCGGTCTTTTCTTGATGAAATAAAACATGTATATTTGTAAACGCCATTAGACCAAATAATGAATTTACATTAATTGTGTCAAAAACGAAGACAAAATCTTGTTTTTGCCGAACTGCGCCCGGACATAACCTAAAAAATCGAGGACAGTCCGGGGCAAACGACGACGTATAGCTTAACGATACCGTACGACAGGAAGGTATGAAAGTCGCAGGGAAATAGAAAGCAGAAAGACAATGCCTTTGACATGCAATGCAAGGCGCATGAGAATGTGAAGACAGGACGGATTATAGATTAAGCTCGAATCATCATCATCATCATCTTCACGGATTAAACCAAGGATGGTTTGTTCCGGTCTCAAATAGGCAAAGATTAGAGTTGGTCACTCCAGCGCTTCCTCGGACGTCCCACACTTCTCCGTCCCCTCGGCTTATATTTCCAGAGTTGTTTGGGGATGCGGCAGTCATCCATTCGTCAAAGATGTTCCATTAAGCTCGAATAACGAACGTAATATCTTGTCGAGGTAGAATTTCGCCACACTATGCAGGTCTTTATGAGGTCAGCGATGGTGACGATGACCGACAATACTACGATAATAATTACTGTTCGAAAGAAATCTCATTGGTGCACAAATACAGTGTAGGAAAGAGCCGCGCAACTAAGAACATTGCTTCCAACTGTCAACTCATGGTAGGGGATTACTGATGATGATGATGACTGACACCATTAATTTCTCTATGGAAAGCTTTTTATCTTTTAAGAGGGAAAATCTTCACAAACGCCAACCTGTGTTTGGTATGTGGAATTTCTACCGAATCAAAGAAACAGTGGCATGGAAGCTCAGTCGGCAGTAGTCCCGTCTGTAACACATCTCTGGCGACCTACTCAACCCCTCCCCCCCGCAGAAACACCTCATTGGTTTAAGTAACAGGCTGATATTATAGTCTGTACTTCAGTCCGTAGATCGTTTTGCACCAATCGGCTCTCCCCTTCCCTTCATTCCCTGCAGCATTGCTTTTGACCAAGCTCACATAACGTAGGATATGACCTATTAACCTAAATTTTAATATTGCTTCAGATAGCGTTATTCTCTCTTCTTCATCAGTTTTCCTGACACTACAGGTGATTTTTGACTTCTTCAACATTGCAACACTGTAGTAGGCCTACAAATGACGCTGATCGCCTTTACTCTATACACGACCGCACTCCAAACAAATCAGCTCTTAATGATGATAATAATAATACATTTTTTAGGGAAAATCCATTATGCAAAGTAATAGCAGTAGTAGGTAGTAGTAGTGGTAGTAGCAGTAGTAGTAGTAGAAGTAGTAGTAGTAGTAGTAGTAGTAGTAGTAGTAGTGGTAGTAATAGTAGTAGTAGTAGTAGTAGTAGTAGTAGTAATAGTAATAGTAGTAGTAGTAGTAGTAGTAGTAGTAGTAGTTGGCCTATGATGAAGCTCCATTCTTACGGCCGAAGAAGTTCGGGGTTGGTGCTTCCACGTATGCCTTCGGTAATAACAAATGAAATATGAACAATGGAAAGCACGTTATGTGAGAAAATAAAGAAAATACTATGGCCAGTGCGTTTCAGCTGCCCCAGTATGTTATATACCACGTACTCATCGACCCGGAAACTGAAGAACGTGCCTTGACTTTATGATGCACTCGGTACTCGAATCTTCTTCTTCGTCTCCCCGCCTAGTCGCCTCCAAAGACCTCGGTCCTTCCAGTTCCCGATACCCATCATCTTCTACTAGGTCTTCCTTTCCTTCTATACTCGAATCTGAAACCTCCAAATCAGTGGGCAGACCAACTATAATACTAATAAGAGATTCATTTATTTATCTTTAATCCACACAATTTTTTAAATTTACGAGGCCTTGCGCCTTCATATAGGTCCACCAATGCCAGTATAATACAAACATTGGATCCGATAAGAAGTAGTTTTTTATAAGTCTGTATTCAGTTTTCATTTCAAATAATTACAATATTTACATTACAGTATATCAGTTTTCTCTCCTCATATGCGCTCGCGCAGTCTCACACAGATTTAAACCTGCAATGATCAGAGACGTCTGCGCGGAATTGACACCCGAACAACTAAGGAAATCATAGACACTTAAAAGTACACATAGGCTGCTAAATTCCGATATATTATTTCTTTTACGTTTATAGATTAAGCATAAAACAAGATACATTAATGAATAATCGGTACAGGATACCGTATTTTCTTGTGTATAATGCGCACTTTTTTCCCAGACTTCCTTCCCAATAATGGAGGTGCGCATTATACACGAATGATATAACTTACGTGCTAAATTGTACATCTGCACATGTATGGTCAGATTGTGCATGGCAGAGTTAGCAGCGTCGCTTAAAACCGGCAGGCTTGAGTCTAGTAAGAGTAAAATGAAATTTATCGGTAATTTGGTTTGCAGTTTTCACCCCTTCTCCATCAGTTATTTTTTCACGTCGTAGACTTATAACTGTACTCTGTTGAAGCATTCTGTTATTGTACTTGTTTGTGTCTACAGTAGTTTATTACTGGTATTGAGTGTGAAAAGTATTTGATATTGATCGTGAGTGAAACAACATTTCTATCGTACTATGCGGCTTAGTTTAAATTAACAGTAATAAAATTCACAATAGAAAATGATAATAGCACTGCATTTTCGAAACAAAACGAAAAAATTAGTGTAATTACTCGTGATCAGCGTTCTTTCTGTTGTAAAAAGGTAAGTTTCCAGAAGTAGTAAAGCAGTTAGTCGAGTTTACAAAAGTGGGGTTTTCGCCGTTACTACTGAAATGCTACAAATTCAACCTAGGAAGTAGCTCGGATATACAATACACAATTTCGTACGGTTGGTATACGGTTTCTTACACAATAAACAATGGTTGGTGTGTACGGTTGCGTCGCAGACAAGGTCTTCGATTCTAAGAAGCACTACTCTGGCTTTTCGAGAGTACGAAAATAAAATTATCGAGTTTCATCGATTTATTGTACAAACGAGGCACACGAACAATTTCGATTTGTCTCAAATTGGGAATAGAGACCAGCGTTTTGTCTTTTACGGTATGCGAATGACCACGAGTATTGATGAAAAAGTGTCAAATCTGTGCCAGTCAGATCGACAGGACACGATAAACAAAAGAGTATCAGAAGAATCAGAAGAGGAGAGTTCAATATTGTCTTCTTCAGAAACAGATGAAGAATGTTAATAATTGGCAACGGTATTTGAGTGAGAAACTAAAAACATAACAAACTAAACAAAAACTATGACGTTTGTAAGTTTTAAATTGTTTTAAATTCTATACGATTTTAAAATTTCTGTTTTGTGTTTATAAACAAATAGACATTGTAAATAAAATTGTTTATATTATTTTCTATGAAACACTTTTTCTGCACAGTCTAATATTAAAAAAATGTATATTTTTCTACGTCCTAATAAATTTGTGCGCATACGGTTGCGCATTATACACGAAATTTGTTTTGCGAAATATGACGATACAATGGGGGTGCGCGTTGTACGGTAATGTAATGATTGAACTCCTGTATCAATTTCACGCCTGGTGGAGGTATCGTGCCAGCCACAGCATTAAAGTTATTTCGGAACGTTTCTGGCGATAATTCCCACTTTAATCGAGATTCGCTAAAAATTTGGCATATGATAGCTACACGTCCTCAATTCATTAGTACCGCACCGTGAACAAATATAATTTTGCTAAAGTACGCCTAAACAGGATTATACATTTTAATGAAGTAATTCTGTACGTTTAAAAATCCACTTTATTCAGTTTAAACCTATACCTATAGCTTCAATGACATTACGCCTCATACGACGTGAGACCCTCTGGTGCAAAAGAGCGCAGACGTCACACGAAGCGACAACAATAAAAGCTGCCTACGAATCGAACACCGCCTTACACGATCGTGATAGCCAACAAATGTTAACACACGCATTGAAAACGCTCGTTCTTAGATTAGCTGACAAAACTCCGACATCGAGGCCGACATTAATTAAGAGAAATAAAAGTATCCGAACAAATATTCGTGGTTTTGTGGGCCGCCATGAAGTACAGGCGTGCACGTAAATCACACGTGTCAATAATGTACACTCACACACACACGCTAAAATGCAATACAACTTTATTGATTAAACTTGAAATTACGCATTATTTACTTTTAATTTATTTTAATTATTTACTCATACACGTTTTACTTCAAGATGTAAGGAAAAAACGATAAATTCTTTAAAAATTATAAAGATAACATTACCAAAAGCAAACAAAGAAACAGAGCATACCCGTTTGTCACAACCGGTTTGATTAAAGTCTTATAAATTTAGTCGCAGGTTTGTCAGTCGACTGCTCAGGATTTCGTTCAGTGCAAATTTCCCACTGCAAAGCTTCTCTTGTCTTCCTTCGTCTCGTCAAAAGCCTTCGTTGATAGAAGAGCCAACGATAATCAGACTTTGCAGTGTACTACTGTATCTTATAACCTGTCTTCTTCTCCGTTGGCACAACAGGCGAGTGTAGCCTCCTTTGGCCTGCCTCACCACTATTGCCAATCTATCTCGATCCGGAGCGCCGATGACACCTGAGGTCACCCAAAACGCTATCCTACCATCGACCCTTATTTTTCCTCTCTGTCGCGCCACACTTGGTATGCCATTTTCTGTCCTTTGTTGGTTCCACCGACCACCTCGATCTCTGTGCCCTGACGAAGGAGGTAAGGCTAAGATATTTTGCACACAGTTCTACGTTTTCCTACATCGCCACATTCCACTTTCACAAATTCACCCTATAATTTTCCTCAGAACTTTCCTTTCAACTCTGTCCAGACCAGGATCCAGGTCTCACTTATGTATTGTTATGACGGTGTCATGGCTACAGTGGAAACAGAAAACTGACACCAATGAAGTCACATTAGTTAATCACCAACAACAGTCAGAAATCGACAAAAGCATTCTCATACAACAATTCATGTTGATTATTCATTGTATGTGGTTTCCAAGTTGCATTAATTAATTGAGAACAGGTATTTTAGATACCTGATTATATTTTCCTTCATGCAACTTTCCTTTGGTCGTTACGTACGACGCGTTTCAAGGGATCACAGTCCCATCTTCAGGAAGAATCACTCGAGGCGAGCTCGTCACTACATAACAATTAACACGCACATAAAAATACGGAATTCATTATATACTCATAATCGCGCGAGGACACGATGCGCATCGTCGAGAAAATCAAGAGCATCGTGTCCTCGCGCGATATGCGTGTACAATGAATTCAGTGTTTTTATATGCGTGTTAATTGTTACGTACTGACGAGCTCTCTTCGAGTGATTTTCTCCTGAAGATGGGACTGTGAGCCCGAAACGCGTCGTACCTAACGACCAAAGAAACGTTGCACGAAGGAAAATATAATCAGGTATCTATGAAACCTATTCTCAATTGATTCAAGTTGAATTTGTCCAACACACAACAATAAATGTCGCCGCATTACAGTTTTACATTAATTAACATAATAATCACTTTCCATTAAACTGTAACAATAACTCTGAACCGCACTCGTAATATCGCCAGGTCCGACTGAACTTGTTCGCTTCGAAATCCAGTATTTATACCTCGGCCGGTAGAATAGTCGACAAATATGTGGAAGGGGCATCTCGAATTATCTAGAGCGTTAATTGGTCTCCAAGCAGCTTCGAGCGTTGCCGCGAGTCATGTAGGCACTTTTATTATTTTTCAGCTCAACGCAGCATATTTTAAACTTGGTCGCACGGCTTATCTATCGCCTACTCGGGTTTTTATTGAGGACAAAACATGTCCTGTTTCCCGTGGCAATCCATCTCGTCAAGAGGTTCGTTGATAGAGGAGCCAAGACTGTGGCTGCTCCAAACACATAATGCTGCTGGCGTTGGACTCGCCTCTTCCTCCGCGGTAACAGGATTTAGGTCTTTTCTTCGTTTACTTCGAGCGGCCTGCTTTGCATCTTCGGTTTTAAGAAGGCTACTTTAATACGTGACAGAGATCTACCAACGATTACCACATCGTCCGCGTATGCCAGTGTTTGGATCGTTTTAGTAAAATGCTAATTTTACTGAAGTGAAGCCAGGAAGATGGACAAAGTCCGACTGGATGCAATGAAGACATGAATGTCGAGAACGATCATAATCACGCGTTCCAAGAGAGAAAGGCAGAGTGGAAATTATGAACGAAAGAATAGAAAACTTATAAAAATAACGCGGAAGATGAAGGTATGATTTCAAGGAAATCTGATTAACTTTAATATCACTTTGAAGGAACAAGCGGACTAGTTTTATGTTCACGTCTGTTAGAGAAGCTTGAACACGGAGTGTTCGTAAGAGGCCCCATTTTGTAATAGTGGAATTACTGCACATGACTATTACTATGTATGTATGTATAATTTTTATCTGTCGTTATTATTTATAAAGGATCACGTGAGTAACGCGTGGTGACATTGAGTGATGAAGACGTACAGTGCAGGTCATATTGAGTCTCGGTGCCGCGGGCAGCACCGTGCATGACTTACAGCCCGGCACAGGCAATCGCACTCGCAAGAATTACGGCCCGTAAAATCACAACGAATTTATACATGCACGCGTTCAGCTACAAAATATCTATTAAACGGTCACTAATTGTAGAGGCCATGGAATGTGATCACGACGGGACGAGATCAATGCCGCTACCAAATGATCTTGACATTCTTACGTTCCAGATAGTCATCGCATACCTCGAAACAATTTCTACGCGTGTATAAATTATTCAAATATTAGTCTACATACGTTGGCCACCAGATGTTTTTCTAATTAATTTCATCTTTTTTCCGCTATGCCAAATATTAAAGGCGGCATTTTAGGAACATACTCCGCTCTGCCTATCTCGATTACACTTACATATTATAATAACCTAGCAAAAAAGCATTGATACAATCTGTTCTGTTTCGTTATGTTTGTTTGTTCTGTGTTTTCAGATTATTAATTCGGTAATTGATGTTTAACTCCAAATCGTTGAAAGGCGCAAATAAACACTGTGTTAAAATCACTTATGACGTGAATATTACTTATACTCCTCCCCCCCTTGGTCAGTGAATTTATTGTTTCACCACTAAGCAGTCGTTTTTTGTTTGAGTTTAGTGTTTTGATTGTATGTTTGTTTGTTTAAGTGAATCTACGTCTGAACAGTTTTGGGTTTGAGCAGGCCTGAACCTGATCGCTTTACGGCTTATGTGGCATGCACATCTCGCCCTGAATAGAGTCTGAAGCAGATCTGGGCCTGATCTAACTTTATTGCTTTAGGCGAATCTGCATCTTTTCAGTTTATGGCTATTTCTTTATACAGATCTCCGTCTCATCGGTTTACGTTGTTCTAGTTTATCCAGATCTTCAGATAGGTTTACGTTGTTTTTGTTGTTAAGGTTGTTACGTTATTAAGGTGATCTGCGTGTGATCGGTTTACGTTGCATTTGTTTTGGTCCGTTTACGTTGTGTTTGTTTAAGCAGATCTCCTGTGATCGGGTTACATTGCATTTGTTTGAACAGATCTCCGAGTGATCGGTTTACGTTCTGTTTGTTTAAGCAGATCTCCTGTGTTCGGTTTACATTGTATTTGTTTAAGGTGATCTGCATCTGATCGGTTTACGTTGTGTTTGTTTAAGCAGATCTCCGTGCGATCGGTTTATGTTGTGTTTGTTTAAGATCTCCGTGTGATCCGTTTACGTTGTGTTTGTTAAGATCTCCGTGTGATCCGTTTATGTTGTGTTTGTTTAAGCATATCTCCGTGTGATCGGTTTACGTTGTGTTTGTTTAAGCATATCTCCGTGTGATCGGTTTACGTTGTGTTTGTTTAAGGTAATCTGTTCCCAATCAAGTCTCTACCAGCTGCCGTCGAATGAAACTCATCTAGCGTAAGGGGAAAGAAAATTACGTAGGTTTGCATAAGTGCAAACTGAAGGTAGCCAGGAAGACTGCTTTCAGTGGCAACCTAATAGAAGTCGGGCACGTAGACGCCTTCTTGTTCTGTGGGTCTCGATCTGTAGACGTAGGTGGTATTCTTGTAGGGGATAATTTTGCTTGTAAGGGAAATGGCAATCTTCGTTGTGGAATTATTCGGGTACACGAGAGTTCTCTATGCGGTCGAGATTGAATGTTGATGACTTAATAAATTTATTATTAATCCCGATTTCTGATTTAAAAAGCAATATGACAGCGATAATGTCACGAAGCTGGCGTGTCATTCTCTGGCGGTTAACGACACTCGGCAATGCACAACCATCGCCAAGTTGTGAACAATGTTTATGATAAGTACACATCGATCGGGTGATTGGTCGATATCAGTGCGGATTTAGAAGAGGAAAATCGACAATAGACCAGGTTTTCACACTCCGACAAATTCTAGAGAAAGGTAGGGAACATAAGCTACAAACCCATAACCTCTTCATAGATTTCAGAAATGCATACGACAGCATTGACAGAAAAGAACTTTACACTGCTCTTGAAGAACTGGGCATACCAAGGAAATTAATAAGATTGTGTTGGATGACAATGCTGACAGTGAAGGGCAAGGTGAGGATTCAGAATGACTTATCAGGAGAGTTTGACTATGGAAAGGGAGTCCTCCAGGGCGATGCTCTTGCTTGCCTCCTTTTCAATCTTGCCTTATAAAAAGCTATGAGAGATGCTGGAATAGATTCCTCTGGGACTGTATTCAACAGGTTGGTGCAGGTCCTAGGATACGCTGATGACCTAGATATAATCGGGAGGTCCCTTCGAGCAGTCACTGAAGCCTTTCTTGCTCTTGAAGGTCCCGCAAGGAGACTGGGTCTCATAATAAATGAAAGCAAGACAAAATACATGGCCACAGGACAGGAGGCTAGAGAAGGAGAGCACATCCAAATTGGCATCTATTACTTCGAAAAAATCAACAACTTTATTTATTTAGGATGCCAAGTTAACGCTGATGGGGAAACAACAGAGGAAATAAAGCGAAGAATCACCTCAGCTAATAGGTGCTTCTTTGGTCTCAGACCCCTGTTCCAAAGCAGAATAATTGCTAGGAGCATCAAGCTGCTTTTGTATAAAACACTGATCCGCCCAGTTCTCACCTATGGTTCTGAGACCTGAACCATTTCTAGAAAGTCTGAATCAAGCCTGCTGATTCATGAACGCAAAATCCTCCGTAGTATATTTGGTCCAATATGTGTGGGAGGTGAATGGAGGAAAAGAACCAACCAGATTCTGAATGAACCAGATATTGTGAAAATTATAAAGCTTGGTAGACTCAGGTGGGCTGGACACGTGATCAGAATGGGGGAGAATGAAATACCAAGAAAGGCACTCACAGAACAGATCTATGGCACCAGGAGAGTTGGTAGACCCAAACTACGTTGGGAAGAGGGTGTGATGCGCGCCACATCCTTGGGACCCGGAACTGGAGAGCAGCTGCACTTGACCGGGACAACTGGCGGAGGCTGTTAAAAGAGGCCTTGACTCAGTAATGGGTTGTTGCGCCGCTGATGATGATGATGATGATGATGATGATGATGATGATGACACATCGCATCTACCCACGATTTAAAAGTAAGAACACTCTTAACCGAGCTGACTGGGGTCGCGATCGGTTCAGACACCAGAAACTTTGGATAAGAGGGCTTTTCACCTTATACCACAACAGACCCTATAAAACAACAAAGCATTCAGAATTAATGGGCGTAACATTAAGGAAAGCTAACAGTGATGACTTTCGGTAAAAAAGTACGAGGATTTGTCAATAGAAACACGCTTCGAGGATGTAAAGCATTTTTTATTCAACAATTTTAAAAGAAGTCTCCATTAACATTAAGGCATGAGTCCCACTCTGTAGATTCCCTGCTGGTAAAATTCTTGCGGCTGTTTGCGGAACCATTCGACAGCAAACAGCAAACTCTACCTCAGCGTCCGATTTGAACCGCCGTCCTTTTAGTGGTTTCTTCAATGGGCCAAAAACATGATAATCGCACGGGAACAAGTCGGGACTGTAAGGTGGATATTGTAAGACAAGCACTTCGTACGACCAAGCAGATCTTGAATCGTCTGGGCTACATTGGGTCGAGCATCATCATGCAGAAGAATGACACCATTTGTGAGCTTCCCGGGGAGTTTTTTCTTGATCCTGACCCGTAAGCGTTTTAAGCATATCGCTCAGCGTTAATGTTGACACCAGGTTCTTAAAATCTAAGAGCAGCACACCCTGATAATAAAAAAAAAACGGTCACCATTACTTTTCCCGCCGAAGGTTGGAACCGATATTTTTTCGCCTTGGGAGATTGTGCATGCTTCCACTGCATACTCTGACGTTTGGATTCTGGTTCGTAGTGATAACACCAAGACTCATCACCAGCAACAATTTGGTGTAGAAAGGCGTTATCTTGTTATTGATAGCGCATCAAATGCTGTAATGATAAGGCTGAACGCAAATTTTTCTGCTCATCAGTCGTGGAATCCACTAAGCAGCAAGTTTGTGATAGCCATGACTATGAACAGTTCCCACGCTGATGCTCAACATTTGAGAAAGTTCTCTAACTTTGATGCGCCTATTTGCGCGTAAAGCAGTTTCCATCTGTATCACATTTTCATCTGATGTCGCAACACCTGCAGGTCCGGGACGGGCCAAATCTTTAGTGGATTCTCTTCCTTGTCGAAATTTATTGCACCATTCAACCACTGCCGTATAAGAATAATTATAGTCACCATATACAGCTTTCATTCTCGTATAAATTTCCATTGGCTCACATCTCTCAGCGGCCAAAAACTGAAAAACTGCATGGACGGATTTTCTGTCATAGATCCAATTTTTCAACCCAGTCACAACGCTTAGAAAAGAAGAGGAAACTGCAAATATTTTTGACAGACGCGTCACTAGTACTTAAACAGACAATATAAACAAATGCATTCCGTTGCCGTGGCGACGAAATCACGGCTGCGCAGATCAAACATATTTCTATTGAACGATCCTCGTATAATACTGTATACAAAGTTTCATAATAATAGAGTTTTAACCGCCTCTACACAATTGTGGTAGTTAAATATTTACACGAGTATCTCATAGCTTGAGCTCTAGCTTTTTCATTGTTTTAATACAAGTTTCCTTCACACGAAATCTTTCGTCTGCCCTCGTAACCTATCTCAGCCTTCTCAAGTAAGAGTACAGTCTGTATCTAACGTTGGAAAAACTCGAGATCTTAATTTCAGAACGGACGTATAAGCTATTTAAGTATTCATCGTTATGGTCGGCAAGTTGGAGATAATCTGTATTGGCTGAGCTACAGAACTCTCTCACTATTTTGAATAAACTATACTGTTACGACGGTCTAGTGAAGAAGACACCAATTAAGTCATTAACACCAGCTTTAATTATCACAATTAACAGTTTGTAATCAACACGTTATTCAAAAATACTCGTACAATAATTCAAGTTAATTTGTCTACACCAATAATAATGCCAACTTGTAGAGTCCCGCACAATTATAAAACCCATAACACTTAGCCACAATACTTCGAACCTGACTTGAATAAATCGCCACTAAACTGAACTAAGCGTCGCTGAATGCTTATATTTGTACTAGCCCTCTGAGATTCCAGAATAATCCATACTATGAGTCAACGCTACTAGAAAACACTAGAGAGTAACTGCTTGCCGCCTTGAACACAGTGCGCGCGGGCCGGTGAAGTCTGGATCAGTTTCGGCTACGGACGCGCGACAAGTGTCACGTAATTGTTTTTCATCTCAGAGTAGCAGCAGTATGCACGCGCACACACGTTATAGCCGGAATAGCCGAGAAACTAGTAGAATGTTGTTTAATGGCGTAACAACATCTATTATTATTAGATAAAGTCAAATCAGTACGACATTGATATTGTCATTACTGTTGTTAAATATTAATTTTTTGAAATTATTTAAGATACTTATTTCGTATGTTGAAAAAAAAACCTTCAAAATTTAACGCCTTACATACACTTACAACGTTTTAAAAATGTAGAGTTCCATTTGTGGCCAGTGGGTCTCTAAGGTTAAAAAATGTTCACATTAAAAGCTAGATCCTTAAATTTTTAGTGACCGTCAATCAGTGAATGTTTTAGTGGATGGTTAGTGAGGATAGGTCAATAATACAACTTTAGTTATTTTGCGTCGACGTTTCGACAATATTTATTGTCATCTTCAGGACAATTGTTGCTGACGCCAAACACACCAAATACAGTTGTGTGTTTGGCGTCAGCAACAATTGTCCTGAAGATGACAATAAATATTGTCGAAACGTCGACGCAAAATAACTAAAGTTGTATTATTGACAGATCCTCACTAACCATCCACTAAAACATTAAAAGCTAGGTTTCTATTTAGGTTAAAATTCTCTTTAACTTGAAATCCCACGATGATAGTTCCGCGCCTTTTTTCAAAATTTCCACCCTCACACTTTTCCCCCAGCCTCATACTTTATGGGGGGGGGGGTATCAATATCAGAAACAACAGAGTTCTCTCGGATAAAAGCATGGACACACGTGAAAAACGGTTGAGGCATTTAGAAGTTATCGTGAGACGTCCCCCGAACAGCTGAACAGAGGGGGACATGCGCCAAACGGTCTGTCTTCGATACCTGTTTCCAGTTGCAAGAAATGCTCGGGGAAATGGGCTTTATAACGAAACACATCTGAAGACACGTAGACCGTGCTGAAATCTACTGTTCTGTAGAAATGTGGTATTTCTCTAACTTAGATGAAACCAGGTTGGCCAAATCTATGTAGGTCTATACAGTATACAGTGTAGGTGCGACGATGGTAATAAATAATGATATTAAGTATGAAATAATGAATTGTTTTATTAATATTCGTAACCTTAAATGGATAGTGACCGCCGACCATTGAATATTTAGCGATGGAAGGTTTAACCTATATATATTACAACGATACAACGTTATTAAATGTAAGTGTGTCGGGCGCACGCTCATGAGCGACAAAATTATACAACGGTAAATAACATTTCTAACAACGTGTACGTGCAATTAGGGGTTCAGGTGTAATTATAATAAGGGTAGCCTTTTTAGGAAATTCAAAATGTTCCCATTTATTAATTTAAACAAACATATCAAGAAATAATAATATACAAATAATGATTACTTCGTCATATGATATTCATTATACATTGTTTCGAAGTTTCTTAGTTTGCTGTAATCTCATCACCAACATACAGCTTATATCATAGATATAATATTATTAATTTTAATTAAAAAACATTTCTTCATTATGTTATACTGTCTGGACTACTCAGTCTGAATGTGTGCTCTCAATATAAAAATATTTAACTAAGTTAATTATTTGTTCATTCTATGAACAAATCTAATTGATTCTTTCAAATGTACATTAAAATGAATGTTTTAGTGGATGGTTAGTGAGGATCGGTCAATAATACAACTTTTAGTTATTTTGCGTCGACGTTTCGACAATATTTATTGTCATCTTCAGGACCTGTGTATGAAATACAATAGAAATATCAAACATAACGAAACAATTAAATATTTGGGTGAACGTGTTGGTGATGTGAGTGTGTGCGTGCGTATGTATGTATCATTTTTTATGTGAAGACTTATGATAGTTTGTTTACATCTTCAAATTATCTTTAAGAAAGCGAGCAAATTAAAATATTTTCAATAAATTATCAATTCAAAAATTATGCTTTCATAATTACTCTACGATTTAAATTTAAAGTATTTTCAATAAATTATTAATTCAAAAATTATGTTTTCATAATTACTCTACAATTTAAATTTAAATATTTTCAATAAATTATTAATTCAAACATTATGCTATAATTTTTATTATAAGACATTTATATTTATAAGTTATAAATTACACGTTTTTTGAAATTATTGTCTTTCTTTTGACAATGTTTATCAATCTTTGATTAAGTCTTTTGTTCTGAAGAATACATGGCTTTCTTTCACCTTAATTGTAGTGGTTCCTCAGCAACCCTCTCCTGGTCCTGAGTCCTTGATGTTGTGAATCCTGCAATCCTTCATAGTCATGAAGTCCTGGATCCTTTCCTCGTTCTCCGGGTCCTCTCGGAAGTCCTGGATCCTTTCCTCTTCCTCCGGGTCCTCTCGGAAGTCCGATGACTCGTCCTTTACGTCTGGAATTTTTGCCATGTAGTGCTCTCGTCCTTGGTCTGGAGTAATGCTCTTAGATGTAGATCACTTGTAGACATCTGACGATTTTTTGTTACGGTAATTTTTAATTGCTGTTTTCCATTACTATTTTAAATCAAAATATGTATCGTAATACTTTATAAGTTATGCTTAACAAAAAGTCTTATTGGTGTTAGACATATTGTCTAACTCTGTCCAAAGTAATTAAAATTTCGCGTCTCTGACGGACATAGCGTTCCGCCACGAATGAAGACTGTTAGAAGAGAGAGAAGAGTTCTCCTGGGCTTGTATTTATATTCACCAAGAAAACTGCAGCTGTCGATTCAGGAATTAACCTGTCGACAGTTGAACCATGGCGTGATAGCCCCCACTCTCGTCCTATTTCACGTTTTTGCACTTTTTCGCCAATCGCACTGTTTAACGCGGATTTCACGGCGATAAAATATTGTCTAATTTAATGACCTATGTGATGTGCAATTATCATGATGCTCGCACCACTAATGTAATTATAATGCTTTAAAAATCGCACAGAATTCGCACTGATTGTCCGAATTACGTAGAATTCGCACTGCACTTGTGTCTGATTTTTACACATTTTTAGAAGTTTTTACCTTCTCGCTAACATCTATGGTTTGCTTAATATTAAATATATTCTTAATTTAGCATTGACTTGGGGCGAGGTTGCAAACTTTCAGGCTCAAACAGGCTTCACGTACACACACTATTTACTTGTGTACACGCATGCAGCGGTAATCGCGTGATCCTGCGTGTTGACTCCTGTTTGCAAGCCAGCTTCCAATTTCACACCTGCTCGTCTATTATATATTATTAAAATTAAATTAAATATTTATTTTATATTATATATGCGCATTACAGCCTATGCTTGTATTGTCGCATTATTCCTCTACTTGGTAAAAAAAAATTTTTAAATAAATTTATTTATTAAAATATTTTTGTTCTATCATTAGACATCTTATATTTTTATATTTCATATTACTTATATATATATATATATTTTGTATTTATACACTACTATCCATGATAATGAATATTAATTGTTCAAATTCCCTTAGTTGGAGGGTAAAACAAGTCTAGTTCCTATCTCCCCTCCCTACGAGTTAATTATGCCACTACCGACTCGGAACACAATGTACGTAGTTCCTAATAATTACTAATAAATAATTACAATAATTACTAATATACATACTGTGTGCCGGGGTTTGAATTTTCCCGGCGTGATTTAAACAGTTGCCGCCGCCAAAGCCTCTGGACGAGACAGCTACGCAATTAGTAAGGCTGTGTCTCTGCCCCACATCGACGCGATTGAGTTAGCCAGCCAAATGTAACAGCTGATGCCTTGCTGGCCGAAGTTAGGTTAAACAATTCTAAACAAGTTGAATTACTGTACCTTGGTGGGCTAGCAGAACAAGCAGTTCTTCCTCATTTCGTCTTCAGCCTTCCGACTGGGCGTTTCGTGGTCTGACGGCTTGGAAAATTACTTGTTCAACTTACTATGAGTTCATACATTTCTAAAGTGTCTCAGGTGAGAATCATTACATTCTTCGCTGTTAATTTAATAATGGGTTATGTGTGTTAATTTAATAATGGATTCTGTGTGTTGCGTTTGTATATGTGTGTGACTCACACGTTACTTCCGGCCTGGGAGCACGTGGCGACCTTGCACTTAACTGCCTTGAAAAAATTTAAAAGTAAATGTAAAAGTAATTTAATGTAAATGTTTTGAATTTTGTAAATGTTAATGAAAATGTAAATGTGAATTTTCAAGCTTCATTATTACGTAGAACAGTATTGCTAATAACAGAGTAGTAGTGTGGATAAAATTGTGACAGTGTGTGTGTGGTGTCTGTGTTCTGAGGCGAGAGAGAGTTGGGGTAGCTGTATTTCTTGACAGCCTACTACAAATAAAAAATTTTTACAGGGTCCCCGCATAGCCGGGAGAGAGGGGAAGCGGGGATGGTGACACCAACACCCGTCACCTTCGGCATAGCTGTGCACTAGAACGCTCCCCAACGCCGTCAGATCCAGAAATACTCCAGAACACCAAAAAGACAGCTGCCCAGAAGGAGACTAGCAGGAGGTTCGGAACTCACGAGCACCATTACCACACTCATCATCACAGGCTCTAACTGGTATCATCAGTTCTTCAAAAGTACAGGTGGGAGGATTCCATTTACTAAACCTCGACAACAACATTCCACCGGTTTTCAAAGCATAAAAAATAGCATACATATAAACAGTATTTTCATATTTATATAATGATTAAAATTTTATTAGAACATGTCCTATGGATGTATATCAAATGTTTTCCTTAAATACAACGAGAAAATTATAATATTCCAGAACATAATTTATAGAATACTAGAATTTAAATTACTCATAATGTAATGCTATTTGTAATTAATTATAAAAGCAGTAATCAACAATTAAATATTAGAATTGGTACAGAAAACGTTTATACATATACCTGTTATGTTCTGTAATATTCTAATTTTCTCGTTATATTTAAGGAAAACATTTGATGATGTAAAACTGTTTCAACTCCTTCACATATACAATGATACACATAAACACAAGCGCACGCACGCACGCGCGCGCGCGCGCACACACACACACACAAATAGGTTCACTCAAATAATTGATCTGTTGTGTTCAACATTTATTTTGTATTCAGATACACGGCCTGATGATGACAATAAATATTGTCGAAACGTCGGCACAAATAATTTAAAATTTGTGTTATACGTTTTGATCGATCTTCACAATCCCTTCACCGGAATAATTCATTGATTGACGATCACTACGAATTTAAGGAATTATTGATAACAATTAAACTGATTTTGTGTATACTTTACTGACGGTTCCTGTGGCATTGTGACAGAGCTCAGTTGTTATGTTGTTTGACACTTAAGTTCTCCATGAACAAGACTTTGACATCTGCTTAAGCATGATGTGACAGAATTGCATCCGCCGGTCTGGGCCGTCCTCCAGGAGAAGACCATGTAAGTCTTGGAACGTAAGGTTTTGGTCCTTGACGTTCTCGGCAAGGACAAAATGTCATCTCCTAGGATGTCCAGATTTTGGTGCATTAGGCACTGAACCCGTTGCATCAAATTTGTCTCTAATGCGACGTATTGTCAGGCGTGTTGGTAGATGTGTATTAAATGCTTATACAAATGCTATGCGCTGGGCTCCGCATTTTCAGTTTTCCATTACTGCTTCAAAATCCACTCTCATTGTACTTTACATAAGTTCCCTGCAATCATTCACAATACATGTCTTCTTCTTCTTCTGATATTTCGGATATTGGATATCATACAGACTATTCTGACTTTCTGTACTGCTGCACGGAATAAGTCAGTTGTATTCATGCCAAACCAGGTCCTTAAATTTCTCAGCCGTGATATTCTCGGTCGCCCAACTCCTCTCTTTCTAATTAGCCTACCCCTCCCTGTAGTATGGACTGCAATAAGTAAAATCTCTGTTCATTTCTTATGAGATGTCCCAGATACTGAAGCTTTCTTATCTTCACTGTGCTAATAACTTCCCTTTCTTTCTTCATCTTTCTAAGAATATCAACATTAATTATATGTGCTGTTCACGAAATGCTCAGTATTCTACGGTAAAGCTACATTTCGAAAGATTAAAATTGAAATACATAATACATGTATTATATGTATTATGTATTATGTTTGTATTATGATTCCAATAATTATAATCCAATACATGTAATGAAAAAAAAATTAATTACCTCACCTACTTTTGGCACACCCGGTATATAGAAATAAAATATTGATTTATTATTTATTTTAAATATTAGATTTTGCGCGCGCGCACGCATGTGTGTATACGCGTTCAGTTTAACACAGTCTGTCATTTTGTGTAATGTTCAGTCGTTGCGAAACAGTCCAAGACGTTGGGATTGTTTTCCGAGAATCGTTCGCTGTCCAGGATCTGCCAAATAAAACACACTCGTTTTTTGATGGAGATTATATAAAGTGTAGGATTATGGAAGCATTAACGTTTTAAGGGATTAACACCGGTTATGACAGGTGCTGTGGGAAACTTCATCTCGCACATGAAGCTGTTTTTGAAAATTCTTCTCCTTATAGCGTACTCGTTCTTCTTGTTCCTCCTCCTCCTGTTAGTATTCTTGTTCTTCCATACGATAGGCCTTTTCGATTACTGTCACCGGAAGAGCGAAGCGAGTTCTCAGTTTTAACTCGAACGTTTATCATTTGTGTGTCGTTTGTGCTCTGTATCTATCTGTTTGGGATACGTCTCACGATAACTTCTGAACGCATCAACCGATTTTCGTAAAACTAGACAAGCGTATTCACACCTTTACCGTACACCATCCTGTTGTTTTTAAGATTGACCCCCTAAAAGTAGGCTGGCGGGAGGCAATAACGTGACGAGTCTAAATTGTGAAAAATCGAAGAACTCTATCCTGGGTATCAAATTGAAGTCGATTTTCTCGAAAATCTAAACATAGTGTTCATTTTTAAAAATTTCAAAATTTATGGACGTCAAGGGCCAAAAATTATTTGAAAATTTTGATAAAATCGCAAAAATTCATATGGGGATCAAATTAAAGAGAGCATTTGAATGTAGTGTTAAGTTATGGAAATTTCAAAATTTTGGTACGCGAGGGCCCCAAAAGGAAAAACGTAAAAATTGTGAAAATCCAGCAGGATGTCAGACTAAAAGCAATTGTAAACCACATCCGAATGTTCTGAATTTTTAGTGTGCACTGTATGATTGCGTGCTCTACAATTGTTATGTTACTAAAGAAATAGTAGTATTTGGAATATTTGAAATGTTTCCCATAATAAAAATTATCTGATATTCAAATTTATTTATAATAAATGTGCTTCGTTCAATACAGTGAGCGAGTTCTGCAGCTCAGGGAGCCTACTAGTTTATTAAAGTTATCTTCATGCATATAAAGGTCATCATCATCTTCAAGGAGTAAACCAAGGATGGTTTGTTCCGGTCTCAAAGAGACAAAGATTAGAGCTGGTCACTCCAGCGCTTCTTCGGACGTCCCACACCTCTCCGTTCCCTCGGCGCCCTCGGCTTATAGTGCCATAGTTGTTTGGGGATGCGGCAGTCATCCATTCGGCAAAGATGTTCCCACCAAGTCAGCCGGTACTGCACGATCCTGTCGAGTATACTCATAATATCTGTGTTTCTTCTATGATCATGGAGAGTATACCTTGCCACGTGCCTGAGAAATCTCATTTCAGCCGCTTGGATGCGACTGGTCTGGCCTCTCGTTAAGGTCCAATTCTCAGACCCATAAAGAAGTGTGGGAAGGGACATCACCTTATAGAATTTTATGCGTGTTCCTTTACTTGCTGACTTAAGGGTTCGCCTAATGGTCCCGCACATAAGTTTGAACTTATGCAATTTATTCGCAACGTCGTTGCTTGCATTATAAGATACACTGTAGCCCAGGTATCCAAAATTACTAACTTGTTCCACGACAGTACTATCTATAACTATTTTTGCCCGTACGAGATCAGTTCCACGAAAAGCCATCACCTTGGTCTTAAGTGTGGATATTTGCAATCCAGAGTCTTTGCAGATTCGATCTAACAATTGTATAAGGGTGTTTTAGCAATAATTACCAGATGCAGCTTGTCTGTTCGGCTCCTGTCTTTAATAATTGAACTGCGGGAGTGACGGAAATGATATAATATTTTATACAGGTTATATTAGAGTTCTGAATTAATAGTGCTGAAATTCTGAACACGATATGGAATTTTTGCAGGGGGAAATCTATCGACTAAGTACCAATTACGCTATATCTTATTCTGAAGTCGTACCTGCATGAACGGTACTTTAGGGTTAAATACGGACTAGAAGTAACACAGTTGTACCCTGTCGGAGCTGGTGTTCCACAAGGAAGCGTCCTTGGACCAACGTTATATCTACTTTTCACGTCAGATCTTCCTACTTGTCCCTATACCCGAACAGCAACGTTTGCCGACGACAGAGCAATACTGGCTAGTCATGCAGATCCTGGCATTGCTGCGAGAATGCTTCAACAACACTTGTATCAAATTCAACGTTGGACGAAATCATGGCGCATCCAGATCAATGAAACAGAGTCTGTCCATGTCACTTTCAGTAAGTGCAGAGGAGCGTCACCTCAAGTCTCTTTTAATGGCCATTACCTACCACAAGCGGACAATGTTAAATATCTGGGCATTCATTTGGATAAAGGCTTGACATGGAAGACGCATATTTTCAACAAAAGAAAACAACTTGGCCATAAACTCAGCAAATGCTATTGGCTGATTGGACGTAAATCACCTCTGTCCCTTGGGAACAAATTACTCCTTTACAAAGTGCCATTCAAACCAATCTGGACCTATGGCATACAGCTGTGGGGGTCGGCATCAACGTCTAATATAGAGATTCTAGAACGATTCCAGGCAAAAGTTCTACGGATTATAACAAATGCACCCTGGTTTATACCAAATAGAGAAATCCTCTGTGACTTAAAAGTGTCATCTGTTAAAGATGAAGTGAGTAAGTGCAGTGAAAAGTATTTAAGTAAACTAGAACTACACCCTAATATTCTTGCAATAAATTTGCTAGACAATAGTGAAGACACTCATAGACTAAAGAGACAAAAAATACTAGACCTACCATCTAGATTTAAGCACCCATAATCTTTGTGACTGTTGTTTCTTTTTGTAACCTACTTTTAAGGAATAACTGAGCTTGTTATCACAGGATAACAGCTCCACATGGTCAACACCTATTTTTTTTCTCATACAAAAGATTTGCTTATAGTATGTTATTTTTATGTTATACTGATTGCAAATAGTTAAATAAATTTAATAAAAAAAACAATTACGCGAGAATGTACCAGAGATTTCCTAACAGGAAGCGAAATTCACGGCTGATAAGTGACTACTGTAGACGGCAAGTATCGTTACAAGCGGCAGTCGATCGATCGGACAGGTCTCATCGTACGGGTTGAGAATAACATATAGGCCTACATGCGTCTGTGGAAAACGTTAAGCGTTGACAGCTTATTGGTTTGTGAGCAAACGTCTTATTTTATTGGACGAGTGAAGCGAGTTCTCAGTTTTAACTCGACCGTTTGTCTATCTGTCTGTCGATCTGTTTGGGGCATGTCTCACAACAACTTTTGAACGCATCAACAAATTTTCGTAAAACTCGGCACGAATGTACATACTTTTACCCTACAAAACTCTATTGCTTTCGAGATTGACCCCCCCCCCCCAATAGATGTGCAGGAGGCAAAAATATGAGGTGTCTAAATTTAAAAAAAATCACAAAATTCCATGTGGGTTATAAAATTAAAGAAAATTTTTGAAAAATGTGAATTTAGTGTTAATTTTTTTTAATTTAAAAATGTTGCCACACCGGAAGCCAAAAAGTGGATGAAAATTTTGATAAAATTGCAAAAATTCATGTGATGTGTTAAATTAAAAGGAAATTGAACTAGAATCGGAATAAAGTATTAATTTTTTGAAATTAAAATTTTTTTTGTATTTCGTTCACAATAGTGAGCGAGTTCAGGGAGCTTACTGTGACGTCCCCACGGTGCGGTTTACCGAAATTAAGATTTATGTTCCAAAAGCTGCGTCAGAAAATTACGGGAAGAACAAAAGGTAAAATATTTTCCTCACTTGTGAATTTGATGCTGAAGCAACGGGTTCAAAACGATCTCAGCGTTTAAACATCTCTTCGTTTATAATAAATTTTGTAAAGAATTAGTTTGTAACAAACTGAACGAATACAAAAGTCGAGCTTGGACAATGACACGGAGATGTTAAGGCAATGAAAACGTTCTAGACAAAGTAGCCAATGGCACAACTACGGGCGGTTAATCCCACCCCAGAACTATTAAAAGTTTCAGCATATAATAACAGACAATAATAATATACAAAAAACAAAGAATGTCAATTTTTTTAAGAATTTGACTACAGTCTCCGCTTAAAATATGAAATTTATAACAGCATCATGAACGAGTAAACAGACTTGGAATCTGGCAAGACATGACACCTTCGACAGACGTTTAGCCAGTTGAATTAAAGCGATACGCGTCCAGTAAATAGAATAAAGAGAGTGTTCACGGAAGAGTGCAAAAAACAATTGTAAAAACCAACGAACCTGTTTTATTTGTTCCCCTAGAAATCGTTGCAAATATTGGGGTGCGTAAATTACTCGAGTAATTACGGCACTTCCTCGGTTCACAGTAAGAACTGTCACTGATGAGTCAACAGCTGTGACGGAAGCAGTGTTTTGCAACAAACAGTCGATACCAAAAACGTCGATAGCCACCTGGTCCCCCTATCGACGATCGGTATTAAAGCTTCAGAATAAGTTCATCGTATGCAAATGGAAATCAGATTAAAATGAAACCGACCACATTTTAGAGCGTTTTTTGTCCTTGTTCCGTGCATAATACGGGGAGAACAGTATGCCTTACCACTGTGCGAGTGCGCGCCAACTCGTACTCACCTTTTAAGTACTTCATTGTTTTTACTGCACTGTTGTCTGTACGATTTGGCCGTTCCGTACAAATAAAACCTACGCTTTGAAAAATTTACTTTTTAGCCAAGTATTTGCTCAACGTGCTAAGCTTAGGAGCCGATTTAACGACTAAGTTTATTTTCGTGAAGAAGAAACTAATACAAGATGCATCGCAGCATGATCTGTAGAGTCGGCGCACCCAAAAAATCATACGCACTTAGAAAAGAATGCAGACTGAAGAAATTATACGAGTTTTCTTAAAAGAATTTTAAGAACTGTATACATATTATTATTAAATTGTGTAGAGAAAAGAAAAATCATTACGTTGGGGACTGTTGAGATTGCCAGCCCTTAAGGTGGAAATGTTCTAGCATTTAATAAAGGAGGATATCCACAGCATTTAATAAATTCAGTTAAGATCCTTTAAAAAAGTAAATCTGTAATCATTGGATTTGAATGGTAGGCTCTCAGGTGACATTCCAATAAATATGAGAGTTGGGCAAGGATGCTGTGTTTCTCCAACCTTGTTTAATAGTTACATTAACGAGGTGGAAATCCAGGATGACTTCGGGAATAAAGCTTAACAAATCAATTTGTATGGGTTCCATGCTAAAAAAATCCATCTCCAACATCAATATTAAATTAAATCTTCTTATTAGGATTGTTAAAACTCAGCGTACTCGTAGGATAGAAATTCTTATATTCTGCCCTAACGATATCATACAAATATCCATTATAGTTCGCCATTTATATAAAGAAGAAATTAGCTGAAAATTAGTTTATCAAATTATCGATTATATAGTACAGGGTATACAGCAGAAATACCTACGGATTTCGATATGAAATAACACTGTAATTACAAAGAGTTACTTTTATTAATTTTCTCGTCGTATACACGTGGTTGCCGTTATTAGTTGAATAAAACTAAAATTAAATACGGAAAATAACATCAAGTTAAGTGTCACCGTGTTCGTCAATACACTGCTGGAGACGGTCTATGAAACGGCGAATGAAGTACGTTTTGGTGTTGGATCGCTGCTCCTAGTTCTGGTAAGGAGTGTGGTTTGCCTATAAGTGATCCGTAGGAACCTGACCAGTGTGGGGTTACCTTGCACGTTGTCATAGATCGGCGCTCCAGCGCGTTCTCGACAGGGGTGTAAAGTCTACAGGAGATTCTCTTCTCGTCCTTTGATATACCCTGTATAAGTAAATATCTAGAATAACATCTTGGAGTTAGGCTTACACGTAGGTAATAATAAGTGGCTGAAGTGTAACATTGCTTTCAAGTATTCCGTATGGGTCAAAGTTGCTCTCTTACATCAAATCAGTCTGGGTAGTGACTTTTGGCCCACTCTGTATATAAAAAATATAATGTAAAAGTCGTTTTAAAAATCTACAGAAAATCAAATGTAAATCGTTTCAAAAAATATCTGAACCTCCCCTTCCGGACCCCTCTCCAGAAACCGGGCCCCTGGGCAATGCCCCCGTTGCCCCCCCCCCTGGGCGGGCCTGTTTGGAACGGGCTATAGACCAAACCACGGAATGAACAAGAAGAAGATAATTTACAGTTTCTTTGTTCTGAATTTACTCAGTGTGAACATTCCTCTGCCTTCCGTAAGAGTGTCACTTTTCACGTATCAATTATCTGATCGGTGTATAAAACGTCCACATCCATATAGTAAAACAACAGACAATCGACAGTTCCACGTATTATTTAAACGTTAAGTGGACAATTGAATGTTTCAACATATCATAAACCTTCCGATTATAACAATTCCTCTGCCACAGTTTAGGCAGTGTCATTTCGAACGGTGCTTGAAATTCCTGACTTGCGTGTTATCTAACTACGAATAAGGCCACCTCACGCTTCACGAGTACTGTATTTCCTTTAATTAATTCATACGATTTGCCTAATGTTACCAATTGGTCTTGTAATAGACCGCAAAAATAAAATGAAGCCGTCTATTTAAACAACGGCGATGCAACATGTTGGTCAGTAACAGGTAATTGTCTAATGGCCACGGTTCGTCATAATCCCGCCTCTTTAAGTGTCTAGATGTGTGTGCACAGGGACTCCACTGAAGGTTCAACATCTCGCTCGTAGCTCCTATTCGCAGCGGTTGCAGCTTAACTGATACAAAAAAGCTAAGATTTTGTAAGATTGTAAGGTTTTTACAATATTTCCGATCGAGCCTTTGTTTGCGGGAAGAGAGACCATATTTCGTCTATTTGTCTTCCACAATTTTACTGCAATCGTACTTCTTTATCTATTATTAGTTCCACCGTCGGTTTGAGAATGTCGAGTAAAATGTACAGTTCCGTCTGAAACGAATGTCGTGTAGCCGGCTTAACGAAATCTCGTGTGCCTACTGATCTGCTTCTGAATTTTCAGTGTTTAGGCACCAGTACCTGTAGAAGCTGTATAAGGATTCTCCTGGTAGAGGACGACCTAGGAGTCGGTGGACACTGTGTCCTGAGTAATCTCAAGCACCTTCAGCTAAACGTCTCCCTTGCTAAGGACCAACAAGGACCTTGGATGGAAGAGGAGGCAAAAGACAGCTACATAAAGCCAATGAAGAAGAAGACGAAGGCACAATGCCTGTTCCTACGTCAAAGGCTGTCTTACAGTCTCTTCTTGGATCTTCCGACTTTTCTGCTTACAGAATTTGTCACTTGTCTCTGATGTTATCTGTAACGCTACTGAATCCCAGTTTATGGTGCCTATCTACTCAACCTTTCATCTTCCAAAAGAATGTCATTTTTCGAAGATTTGCTAATCAACGGCCAACACTCACAGCCTCAAAGAAAATTCCATGATACTGTAAATATCAGTTTTGTATTCCCCCTAACTTTTATTTTTAAGTAGTCCATTGATTTTCCTACAAATTTTATAAAATCTATATTCTGGTGGATATGAAAAATTTGCTTCCACGATACGAGTGTGGACTTGAAAATTATGTGGACTTGCATAAGACGGTTGAAAATTAGTTTAACAGTGAAATCTAGATGAACTGAAGATGACAGTCGATGGGACTGCCGAAACGTCTGGTTTTGTAATAAATTTTGGACCACGGCCAAACAGCCAGGGAAGTAATTTTAACCAAAATAATCTTATGAACTTCTCTACTAGTTTTGTAGGTTGAACTAAGTTACATTAATATATTTTTAAAACGTATTCATCATCATCCTTGGAGCTACAACTCATTGTTGAGTCTTGACGTCCTAAAGCTTTCTCCAACTTCATCATCATCATCCTTGGAGCAACAACTCATTGTGTGCCGGTTTGCCTGAGAACCGGCGCTCGTATAAGAAAATAGGAAAAATTTAATATATAAAAATGAATAATATGAAATGCTTAATCGCCGAATTAACTAATTAATTATAGTGACGTAGCGTGCGCTATTGGCAGTACGTTCGTTTTACTGAATCCCCACGCGCTCTGGTGACGGTGCGGTGTGATTAGCGTTTTCAATGCGGGTTTAAGTCAGTCGGGTCTCGCCTTCCGTTTCGTTCAGTTGTACCTCTCCGACAGAGTTGAAGTTTTTAATTGTCTTGTATCACTTTCGCTATGGTTAGATAATCTCGTCCAGATCTGCGGGCCCCTGCGCCAGTCGAGGATCCGGCCCAGGCATCCATCTGCTCCTGAACTTACCAAAAGGCTCTCGGCTTCACCTGTCGGAAGGAACGGCAAGATCACCATGCCTCAGCAATACCCCATAACCTAGCCGTTAGACTCACTGACCACTGAACACCTGGAAATCCACTTCATTTAAATAAGGTGATATTTAATCAGTTTTATTCTTATTTGGTCTACATAGAAGCCACCTAGTTGTGCAGTTAACAATCAATAATACTCATATGGTATTTTGTGACACACCATGACATTTCATCTTCATGACGTTTTAATTGGGCCCCGGTCCCACGGGAATATTTGTGCGCGGATTGTGGGGACTTTATGTATAGAGGGTACTTATATTCGACCTTAAGTGTAAGCCCGGGGGCTGGCATGTGTCCGAGGCTCCTTAGATTTCATGCACTCATTTTCTTACTCGGATACTGTAAGGGGGGTTGTTTAAGTATTTGGGGACCGGAATTTCAGATATGTAGGTGGGTGCGGTTGGTGACAGGATGGGCCTGACCGGCTGGTCTCGTTCGGTTAATTCCTGTTCGGTTATCTATGGTAATTACGGTTTTAATACATATTTAAATTAGGTTTTGGGTCATATAAGGGTTGGAGGTTTTTTTATTCAGTTTCTGTCCGGCCCCCTCATTAGATCTTGGGTAGGCAGGTTTTGCATGCGGATATATGCAGACCCCATGCACATGTTAATGTATGTCCGGTCATGCTTAGGAACATGTCGGCTGCCGGGTCAAACCAGATTTTCAAAAAATTATAAATTCACACAGGGTGTTCATGTCACATAAATGTTGTAACTTGTATTTTTAAATTATTATTGTCAAACCAGATTTTCTAAAAATTATAAATTCACACGGCTGTTCATGTCACATAAAGGTTGTAACTTGTATTTTTAAATTATTATTGTCAAACCAGATTTTCTAAAAATTATAAATTCACACAGGCTGTTCATGTCACATAAAGGTTGTAACTTGTATTTTTAAATTATTATTGTCAAACCAGATTTTCTAAAAATTATAAATTCACACAGGCTGTTCATGTCACATAAAGGTTGTAACTTGTATTTTTAAATTATTATTGTCAATTCAGATTTCCTCTAATAACTGGTAATTATAATTTCACTAAATTTATACGGACGGTTCAAGGGCATTTAGAGTTGTAACTTGTATTCTGGCCAACCCAGATTCTTGTGTATACATCTACTACTAGATGTATGTATACGGATGTATGTATATGTATTGTAGTTTGAAATTTCCATATGATGGGGCGATATATATATATATATATATATAGAGAAAGATATATAGGAGGGTGGCAAGGCTTTCATGTCATAATGTTGTTTGTTCTTTATATTTGTGATACTGAACATGTGTCTGATATGTGTATGTATGTATATGTGTATCTATGTCCGATTATGTGTTTGCATGTCAAGGGTTAAAAGAGTATATTATATTATTTATATGTCAGGTTTATACCATTCATATGATGATTGATGTATGTGCTTTTCTTAAATTATATCAAGATATATTAACGGTTAAATTATATTAATAAACTTTAAATTGAGATTCATATGTGCAAATGTAGAATATGAAGTATGACTATGTTAATAAAAATTGTTATTGTTGTTCAACAGCTGAGTTTAATTGCAAGTCCCGTCTCACTGGACCCAGCGCATTTTTGGCTTCTCTAGGCCTTCTGCCTAGTTTTAAATCTAGTGGCCCCTCTTTAAAAAAATAAAATAAAATTATTTCAAAAATTTTATAAAGCATAAAAAAATTTTAAAGAGGGGTTACAATTGTTAGTATTAACCTTCTGCAGAAGCTTTCTCCAACTTCACCATCATCATCCTTGGAGCTACAACTCATTGTCGAGTCTTGACCTCCTCCAGAAGCTTTCTCCAACGGTCCCGTCCTTTGGTTCCTTAGGTTTCTTAGCAAAAGTTTGTTTTAACCAGACAGGTGGAAGACCAGGTGCTTTGATTTCGGGGTTCACCTCCCCTAGACCGGTTGCCTTCTCCACAGCCAGTCTGCCGGTAGGGCGATGAAAGGGATACCAAGGAAATGTAAGGATAAGGACAAGAGATGGGACATCTCTGCTTGGATCCTAGGCAGAGGCTACGCTACCACCGGTATAGCCCTCATCAGCTTCGATAAGGCGATGTCCCCTAAGAGGGTTTAAGACGTATTCATCATCATCATCCTTGGTGCTACAACTCATTGTTGAGTTTCAACCTCCTCCAGAAACTTTATCCAACGGTCCCGACCTTTGCTTCCTTAGGTTCCTTAGCCAGAGGACCATGTGCTTTCGGGGTTTACCTCCCCTAGACCGGTTTCTTTCTCCACGGCTACTCTGCCGGTAGGGCGAAGAAAGGCTTAACAAGGAAAGGTAACAATAAGGACAAGAGATAGTAGATAGATCGTTGTGAGACATCTTTGTTTGGCTCCTGGGCGGAGGCCTACCCTCTGGCGTAGCCCTCAACTTTTACTGGAGCACACAAATCGCCTCACCCTTATCAACTACGATAAGGCGATGTCCCCTGAGGGGAATTTTAAAGGTATTAGTTGATCATTTTTATGCTTAAGTGACAAGAATTGTTTAATATGGGTTTTAATATTTGGATATTATTTTTTTGCATTAAAGCTGTGTTCCAGCGCTTGACCTGTTTCAATAACGTCTGCATCTTATAAATAAATAATCATTTTTTAAAAATAATTATATTAATCCGCATTTATCTTTTCTGAATCTTACGATCTGAATACGCGTTTCTCCTTCACTTTTCTTGTCGGTAAGAATTTTCTCCTTTCAGGAACAACAAATGTTCATTTTCGTCTGTATCATTTCCTTTCTCATTGTACTGTCCCCTATTTTCTGTTTTCTTATTTACTGTTCCTTATTTTCTTCTTCCGATCAGCAGTCCGGGTTGTTAACCTTCCCGTCCCTGTCGACGACAGGGTTTCCTCACGATCCTCTAATCACGAACTCCATAAACGAGAAGCCTTTGAACCAAACAACTTCCCTGCATTAGTAAATTCGTAGAAACTCGGTGTCTCCACCGATATCCTAACATGCGGTCCCTTCTGCTATACTCTACTCCTTCCTATATGTCCCGATGGTCTCGTCGATTCGGAGCAGGTGCGAATAGCCACCCCCTTGCCATCATCCAAAGAGGTCGGATGAGCGCCCCTCACAGTAGTCATAGTAAGTTCGTTGAGAGAATTCGTATTTGGCAAATTATCGTGTAACATTGTACTACGTCAATCTTAAGCGAATGCTCGCAAGCACACGCGATCGCAGACTTTAGATTTTAGATTCCATTGAGCGCCTCATGGGGTGTCTACTATCGACAGTCGACAGTCGAATTACAAGCAGAAGTTATTATATTATTTACAGCAGTTTTTGTCAAAGTTGAAATTTCAGGGAACGTTTTGGTATTGCAGTGTAAGCGTTCGTAACACATTCATAAGATTATATTGTTCTTAAAAAGAGCGTTGAACAACGTCGTATATTGCCTTTAAAAATAACGTAAAACAAAACCGTACAATGTTCTTTTTTTTGCTCATCAAGTTTGGTCGTTCCACTAAGCGTAGGTATCATCGAAAAAGGCAGAATTCTGCAGTCATTATGAAGGTTTGTTCGCTGTAATTGCCCTGCGCTGACAAACAATTACTGTTCTTCCACAGAAATTCACAGTCTTTTATTCTTCGCTTAAAGATCTTCCTAGAAACTGCGCGTCTTGGAGTCGTTATAAAATTATTAAGCCGTCCTGTACTTTTTACCGATTTAGAGCAAAAACAGGCGTTTACGTCATCTGGGTTACTGGAATTCCATAACTGCCTTTGTCATTACACGCATTGAATATCAATTCACGCAGTGTTTGTTGATAACCGGTCGCGGTGTTGTGAACATTCTGAATCAAGGGCGTAGTCAGAAGGGGTGATACCCCCCAGCTTATACCACAATGCTGTCTATAGGTAAAGATACATTTATTTGGTCACACACCTCTACAGTTTAACTCGAGTGTTCTCTGACATGCAGTTTATTAAACATAATTAAAAAAAAAAAGGTTTTTAAAATATTTGAATCTACGCAAACTCTCTTCAAGACGGATGGAATACAAAGCTGTAGGAGGATTTTGGATGGTTTTTCAAGAAAAAGAGAATTTTGGAATTTTAACAAACATTTGTCTGAAATACAAACAGAGATGAATGATTTTTAATTTGTAGCCTATAGGAATCAAAGAGGGCAGCCGTAAGTAGGCGTTCAAAGGTGTGAAGGCGGCAAATCACATAATCATCGACGTGTATACATCAGCCTCAACTTTGTAATGTATCTCAAAGAGTCCCAATTGTATCCATATTACGTTTTTCTCGTATAATACATAAAGCTGTATGAACTCCAAAAACGTACCCAGAAGCCCCGGATTCTCCAGTGGATCAGAAAAGTAACTGCGAAGTTGAGATTCGTTTTTTACAATGTCCAAGATCAGATCTTATCCTCTTTGAACACCAGGTTCAAAACAAAAATATTTTACAGCGTATTTGGACATTTCAGTAATAATTTTTTAATTGTCCGATAGACGAATTAATTACATGTTGTAGAGATATAAACTTAAAACGCATTTCGAAGTGAGGCAAATATCGAGGGGTCTGACTTGTTTAATGAACTGAATGCTTTAGAACTAAGTTTTTTCCAAAATTCGTAGGCTAGGCTGAACCTTGAAGCATTTTCAGTGCGTTTTTAAAAATAATTTGTTCTCAGCATTTCCAAATACAGCAATAACGTTAAGAATATTACTTATATTAATGGTATCAGTTGCAGCTGGCGAAAGTCCATTCTCTACATTAAAAATAATTAAATGTTATTATAACTGGGTTAGAGGCATTCAGATAGGAGAAAGACGTGAGACGAAAAAATGCACTCCGGCTATTTCTTCGCAGAACTCCTAGCGGTCCTAGAATCAGTAAAATAGACGGTCGAGAAAGGTAAGTAACAATTAGGAGATGAGAGGTTGCAGTCCTTGTCATTGCTGTTTAACATACGTATAGAAGGATACAAGAGAGACATTCAAGACTGGAATAAATAGTTGAGGGGGAGAGAGAGAATACGTATGTTAAGATTTGCTGATGAGGTATTGTTTAAATCAGTTGTTTCCACCTTAAAAGCGGCAGAGCGGCACAGTTGCACTCAGGAACATACCGGCGGGTACAGTTACACTCAGGAACATGCCGGCGGGCACAGTTACACTCAGGAACATGCCGGAGGCACAGTTATACACTCAGTAACATGCCGGCGGCACAGTTACACTCAGGAACATGCCGGCGGGCACAGTTACACGCAGGAACATGCCGGCGGCACAGTTATACACTCAGGAACAAGCCGGCGGTCACAGTTACGCTCAGGAACATGCCGGTGGGCATAGTTACACTCAGGAACATGCCGGCGTGCACAGTTACACTCAGGAACATGCCGGGGGCGCAGTTACACTCAGGAACATGCCGGCGGGCACAGTTACACGCAGGAACATGCCGGCGGCACAGTTACACTCAGGAACATGCCGGCGGCACAGTTACACTTAGAAACATGCCGGCAACACAGTCACACTCAGGAACATGCCGGCGGGCACAGTTACACGCAGGAACATGCCGCCGGGAACAGTTACACTCAGGTACATGCCAACGGCACAGTTACACTCAGGAACATGCCGACGGCACAGTTACACTCAGAAACATGCCGGCGACACAGTCACACTCAGGAACATGCCGGCGGGCACAGTTACACGAAGGAACATGCCGCCGGGAACAGTTACACTCAGGTACATGCCGACGGCACAGTTACACTCAGGGACATGCCGGCGGCCACAGTTACACTCAGGAACATGCCAGCGGGCACAGTTTCACTCAGGAACATGCCGGCGGGCACAGTTACACTCAGGAACATGGCGGCGGGCACAGTTACACTCAGGTACATGCCGACGGCACAGTTACACTCAGGAACATGCCGACGGCACAGTTACACTCAAGAACATGCCGGTGACACAATTACACTCAGGAACATGCCAGCGGGCACAGTTTCACTCAGGAACATCGCGTTATACGCGATCATTTTTCAACAAATAACAGAAAATAAAAAATAAAAAAGCAATCTTTAATTGTAAATACGTAAAAAGCTGACAGTTACACATTTAACATATCGCACGCTGAATGCAAGAGGCCCATAATTGCAAAAAATTTGGAAATTGAGTTACGGCACAATATTAACAGATTAAAGAGAGCTGTATTAAATACAATAGAGCCATAAGTGATATCATCAAAGACACAGTTGCTATAAAAATATGTCCTTATGCTGTTGAAAATTTGGAACACACATTTTAATGCAATACAGCCACATATCACTTGTGGCTGTATTGCATTAAAAGAATAAACTATATTTAGGAAGGTTTTAAATGAAGACGGCCATAACTGCAATTGTGGCCATACATGAGAGTAGCATAGTTTTAGTTTCTTAAGCTGGCAGCACTTGTTCCCTTTCCTGCCTTTTTCTATAGCTTTCACATTTCATTATTATAACATATGAATATGTTAAAGATCATTTTGTTGGGTTGTGTTGAGTTTTACAGAATGTTTTCAAACAGAACATTGCTGATTCAGGTGAAGCTAATGAGGTAAGCTTTACCGAAAGAAATGAGGTAAGCTTTATTTAATATTTACGAAACAACCTTGCTTCAGGTGTTACATATCAAAGTACAAGATGAACAGAGACAAGAGGACAAAAACGAAAAGTAGGGAAAAGTGAATGTAAGAGAAATGCAGCCAAAGTGGAAAAGAATAGGATGAGACATACATAGACTCAAAGGGTAACCCTGTACAAGAAATGATAATGAGAAAAGGGGATTTGCCATTATAAATGTAAGCAAATTCAAGGTGACCAACCTGCTCAGATTTTTAAGATGTTTTGGAAGCTTGTAGAGATTAACAAACAATGATAATATATAGGTAACTGTATGAAGAGATCGAGACCTCAATATCAGAGAGTTATAGAAGGCACTACAAGAAATATAAATGATGAGTACCACTTTAAAGCAGATGGAGAAATATACCTTATTTGTAAAAAGTTCTTCATAGGTACATTAAAAGTAGGAGACAAAATGATAAGGAATATTATCAAGAAGACAACAGATAGAATTGTCAAAGATGAAATTGGCAATTTCATCCACACTTAATACATAATATGTTCGAAAACATATTAATTTTATACCACGAATCGAGTCTCATTACATGCACAAACAAACAAGTAGAGATATGTTAGTGGTGGAAAAACATTAGGCGATCTACACAGAAATTATGTAAAGTTGTGCTAGGAACAAACAAAAAGATATGGAAATTACTCACCCCGCTGCAACATTTTCTTGACAGAATTTAATATTAGCTTTTTGTCACTAGAAAAGAGCAGTGTTTATTCTGTGATAAATCTAAAAATTCATATGTAAAAGAATTTCTACATTTGAGTATAAAACCCATTGTAAAGAAGTTAAATTAAGCAGAGAAGAAAAGGCCAAACATGCAGCGCTTGCAAAGGAAAAGAAGTGTATCACAGCATGCACAGGCAGGCATTTACAGGCAGTCCTCATAAATCCTTGTGATAACGTTTTTGTTGTATATTATAAATGGCAACTGTCAGTTCAGAGTTTTACAGTTTACGATATTGGGAGAAGTACAGGACATTGCTATGTTTGACATGAGGGTGCTGGGAAAAGGAGTTCGAGTGAAATCGGTTCATGTGTTTTTCAGTTTTTACAAAGTGAATGCAAAGGAGGGATGGTTGCCTTTAACTCCAACAACTGTAGAGGACAACAAAGAATAAACACATTATTGCTTTATACATGTATGCAGTTTTTGTTTGCAATATTTCAAGCATTACATATAAATTTTTGGTAACTGGTCACAACCAGAATGAAAGAGACCGTTTGCATTAATTAAACAAAGAAAGCTAGTCCTAAAAAGTGGACCTATTTATATACCTGGACAATGGCCAACCATAACCCAAACGGCTGAAAAGAAAGGCAGTCTTTTAAAGTGACAAAAATGGATACAACAGACTTCATGGATTTCAAAAATCTTCCAAATTTTTTGGAAAACCTTTACAGTAAGCAAAAATAATGAGAACATTTCTTGGCTTGACATAAGAGAAATCAGAGCAGAGAAAGAAAAGCCTCTTCAATTTTTCTACAAAACACAATTTGGCGAAGATTATAAGAAAATATACACATGAAAAAATACAAGAAACAAACCTTCATTACCAAAATTGAATTGTGCAATTTACCTATCCAACAGGAATAACTGATGACAAGAAATGAGATTCAATACCTCTCTGCCAAAGTGGAATTATAAAGAGCAATTATAAAATTATAAAGAGCAATTATAACTCATTGTATAACCCTTATGGCATGAAATGAAAAAAAAAGATGTAGATTCAGATGAACGTGACCTGTAAGTTTACTCTACATTTTGTAAGGATTGAAATCATTTACATATTCAAAATAGATGTTTTGTGTATTGTTAACCTTATTATCGTTATTAAAAGAATATAGACCTATTACTAATAAAAGTAACACTTTTGATTATGTTTATTATATTTTGTTCATTACTTTCAGTAGTTATGCCTCTTGTATAATTAATATATATATCACTATAAAAATTATGCCTCTTGTAATAAATGCTGTTTACTATGTTTCAATTATTAAAAGATGTTTAAAAATAACAATAAATACATTTTTACAACTATAATTTAAAATTTTGAAGAAAACAGGTAATGTGTACTATTTTGATAGCACTTATGGCCGTTTTCAATAAAAACAAAATTCAGTTTTTGAATATATTTTTTGTTGTAGACGGCCATAAGTGCGAAAAACCCAGGAAACCATAACATAAAAAAAACGTATGTCATAGAAAACCAGGAAACTTTTATAACAGCATTTAGAGAATTAAATTCTATTGAAAAAAATAAAAAAATGTTTTATGAATATGCACTTATCAATTTTTAACAACCATTTGAAACTTAAAACTTGATTTCCCACAAATGTGTCTTTTAGCACTTGTGGCCCTCAACGTTTATGTTACTACATATCTTTAAGGGTACAATTTGTATTATGTCAATATAATAATGAAGATATAATAAAGATATTAAAAAATATCTATATTTACATAAAATTTTCAATGTGAAAAGCGAGGTCGATCTGCGGCAGCAGGAATATCCACATCGAGTTGAGTTGTTACTAATCTCGTTAGGCGATGCAGAGAAGAAGCTGCTGTGGTACTTGCATTGTGGAGAACACGCTTTCACAGCTGCATGAACTTCAAAACATTTTCTGTCCAAAACTTCGCAGATTTGGAAATCATTAATCAGGCAGCAGCTTAAAGAAATCCGGCCCCTTTTCTTGCCTGGTCTACAGAAAGAGATCAGCTTGTGTATCACACAATTCTAGCTGAATGTCGGTTGTTCTTCATCGACAACACTAAGAGTAATACTAAATAGAGAGACACTATTTGTCAGCATTTGTAAATTGTTGAATTTTATAATTATTTTACTGTTCGTTTACTTATTAAAGTAAACAAAGTAATTTAGTTTTCCAAGATAAGATTGCGGGTCGCATAAAAAGGTAACGCTGACCGCCGGTTGGATATCATAGAGTACAACAACTGACGCCGGTTTGGGTGAATTCAGTACAACAACGGACGGACGAAGCAGAACAGCGCAAGCCGGAAAGACTTTTTTTAAGAAGAAAAATTTGTTACCGTCAAACACTGGCTTAGAAATTAGTAAGAAATTCCTGAAGTTGTATGTTTGGAGCATCGCACTGTATGGATGGTAAACACGGACAATAGCACGATAGATGCATCTGAAATGTGGTGCTACAGAAGAACGTTAAAAATAAAAATCGGTGGACAAAGTAAACAGATGAGCGGGTTGTGGAAAGGAGACGTTTGAGGGGGGGGGGAGTAGTAGAGATCTTAGGTAACGGAGTTTGCAGCAAATTGGAAGGAAGGACTGAGTTGGGGTACCCGAGGCAGATTTCTGAGGATATGGCAGATGAAGCGGGATAGAAGGCACTGGGACAGATACTGAAATGATAAAAATATTGATAAGTGCTCGATTCGTAAAGCCTGAAGCCTGCCGGCTGCTAGATTAGGGTAACGGGGGAGAGACAGTGCGTCTAAATATTTATAGACGTCAAAGAATGAAGTATTACTGGAGCGAACTGATGAAAAACCGGAATGCTTTCAGATTTATAATTAAACAAAGGCTAATTGGATTGCGCGTAGAAGTTATTTTTTAATTAGTAAATGGATTGAGAAAACGAACCTATCTGAAGACAAACAAACCGGGCGGGGTAAAAACAACAATATTCGATGAATTAAGAGCAGAAGAAAAGTTATGTGTAGGAAACTAGACGGACACTTATTATGACAAAGAACAAATATCAACGTGCGTTGCTACACACTGGGTTTGTCACATAGTCCTTATTATACTTGCTTTGTATTCAACTGGCACCAGTTGCCTTTCTGTCCCTCCCCCCTCTCACGCTAACTCTCTCTTTCTCCCTCTCTCCGCCTCTCGATTATATATCCATTCGTCCGTCTGCCTTTCTCTTTCTCACTGTTTCCCGTGTTTCGTATTGTTTCTTCTTTTTCAACACTTCTAGAGATAGATCTCGAGCTAGTTCCACGCGACGACGACCTTGGGGAAATCGTAGATCGCGTCATAACTGGAAAATCGTACAGACGCTTCACCGAATTCTCGTGCTCGTCTCCTCTAAGACTAGAGCCATTCGCTTCCGACGGACACCACGCCCATCCCCATCGACGATATCATATTCACTTACATAATTTGATATTTAATCTTATCTATTGCAAACACAAAACTCGAAGATGTTATCACCGAGATTAATTACAACCGAGTATTGAAGGACGTGGTTCATTATATTAGCCTGCATCTGTCACGTGGAAGATCTGAATGCAAAAATTCCGACATCCCGTGGCAACAGTTAAAAATTTTTTTGAAAAGGATAAACTAAAAAGATCGACAAATCGACTCCGTGGTACATTGCATGGCTGAAGCGCTAATATCGGTCAGAGACATTTGTGCTATCTAGTGATTAACGTAGACAATTAAAGATTTAAATGAGATTTGTAAAACGAACGAAAGGCTTCAACTTCCAGCCAAACAGCTGGACTTTAGGGCTCCCACTAAAAGTGGCAAAGATGCATACAAGGGTTATAGAAAGCAAGATTCACACCGCTTATAGGTAGATTTGGGTGTTACGGAAAGCACTTATTTTAAATTCTTGGATTTCGTTGTCCATGACGTGTCCGTTACTTAACTAAATATCACTATAATATTGACGACTCGGAACACTAAGTTTTTTATAAGTAAAAACGTAAAGTTTTACCTTACAGCCTAAACCGGCTTTCACCTATAGAAAGCTTCATCAGAGGCTGTCGTTAGTAGCGCTGTTCGTCTTGTTGTTGGCGACGAGATAGTGTTTCGAAAGATCGAAGCTGTGTGTGTGTGGTGAGATGTGTTCGAATAATGTGTGCGATTTGAATTGTGTCTGTTCGTTTAGGATGTCGTTTTTATTTGTTTTTGTGTGTTTGTATATTTCTAATTGTTCTAGAGTGTCTAGTTTTCGGCCTTTTGTGTGTACGTGTAGTATGTTCGTGTATAGTATATAAAAACATCGACAATAACATGAACATACTACACGTACACACAAAAGGCCGAAAACTAGACACTCTAGAACAATTAGAAATATACAAACACACAAAAACAAATAAAAACGACATCCTAAACGAACAGACACAATTCAAATCGCACGCATTATTCGAACACATCTCACCACACACACACAGCTTCGATCTTTCGAAACACTATCTCGTCGCCAACAAGACGAACAGCGCTACTAACGACAGCCTCTGATGAAGCCTTCTATAGGTGAAAGCCGGTTTAGGCTGTAAGGTAAAACTTTACGTTTTTACTTATAAAAAACTTAGTGTTCCGAGTCGTCAATATTATAGTGATATTCACTTATTTTAGTTATGTATATGTAGTGTATCCAGTTTAAACACTGTATGTTGCGCGCGCGCGCACGCGTGTGTGTGACCACATTAATACTAGCACGTTTAGCTAATGTTTGGTTCTGTAGAAAAACGTTGTCCTGTGAATTCTTGTTTTATCATCAAAACGAAATTCTAGTATAAATACCGGACCATTTTTGTAAATAGACAATTGAAACTCACGTAATTTGTAAACTGTTTAACTTAAATACTAATATGTTGTCAAGATCCTTATTATTGTTTTATTATTACATATATATAATTTATTCATGAATGCTCAAATTTTTCTTATTTTAACTATTTTTTAAACAAACAGGCCAGCCGTGGACCACGCGAACATCATTTCCTTTCCTTCTCCTGCCGGAAGGCCCTCATTCGCACACTATGCGCCGCCTTCCTTTCCACAGCCACCCCTTTCTCGTCTTCTTCTCACCCCAAGGAACCTCAAAATTTTGATATTTGTTTCTGTATGTATATCTATTCACACAGTCGTTCAAAGAGATACCCAGTTTCATTATCATATATTTTATATTACTATTAATAATAAAACTTTTTACAAGAATATATTTTATTTTGTAAATTACGTATGTTTCTATAGTAATCCAACTATCATCATCAGATATAAATTAATAAAATTAATAAATCAAAAATAATTTTTAAATCAATTGTTCAAAACAGCTGTTTTATATTTAGACTAAATTTAATGTTTTTATAAGTATATGTGTGTAAAATATATAAAAAAATATTTGTTATTTTATTAAATTAGTAATTTTGAAATATTATCATTTTTTGTATTAATCTGAATTTGTTCTGGTATTAATTTATTACCTGTTTTATGTTTAAATATTTCTAAATTTTCCCATACGGTCATTTTTGGACCTTTGGAAATGTGTTTTAATAAACTGATATTATTTAAATTTGGAAATGTGTTTGTTTTTTATTGTTTTTATTTTATTTTTTATTTATTTTTACATATATTATTACATGTTATGTTTATCATTACGTATACACTTATATATTATTATTAATTAATTATATATTTCTATGTTATGTATTTATATTATTTGTGTTGTATGGAGCAGTATTTACCATTTTACTTTTCATTCTAATATTATTTAAGTGTTAACATAAAATATAATATCTAATTTAGTATTTCAGTCCTACTGGTTCCAACGAATATTTATCTTTTAATGTTTATTCAATGTTTATCTTTACCGTTTCCGTTCAATGTTTATCGCTGCTTATCAACTTGTAGTTTAATATATAATTTTATTCCATCTATAGAAGCGTTACGTTATTGTATCATATAAAAATTCATTATTATAATTTTTATGGTCTCTAACGACTGATGGTGTTGCAGCGACCTGATAAATAAATAAAAACAATAGAAATACTGAAGTCCTGCGGGACATCGTGGATAGACCGCGGTACGAAGTTATCTCGGAATAAGTCCGACAAACGCAAAGCTGAGCGGCTGATAAACGAAGTGAACACCCTAACGAATTAGTTAATGACCAGTTAAACACCCGATAACGGAAGTACGAAGACTTACGAGGTTTAAACTCTCCGACAAACCCTGGCTACTCTAGGATATGTAGTAACGGGTTATTCCATTGCGCAACACTCCACAAGTCATTATTCATTGTCATAGAACTAACCGAATGCCATAATGTGTCACGATATATTGTAAAAGTAACAGAAATAATGAAAATTTATTGTTTTTTGTGTCCCACCACAATGGAAGGTTAAATGCCTTGAGATTGTTGTAAGTACGGATGCTGTAGAAGTATGTTCGTTCAGTTTGTATTGTGTCATATGTAGGATAATACCGGATATGTGCAAACGTGAGCCTGTTGATTATATACTTACGAATTGTGGGAATTATCAGCTTTTTAAATGTTCTCGTATGGATGAAGACGATAAAAACCCCGATTTTACTGTTTGATTTCTGTCTTATTGTCTGAAGTTGTAGTTGTGTTGTAGATTTTAGTTATCACGGACTTCTTCTTTTTTGCTTCTTTTTCTTCCTATACTTTTTCTTAGTCAAGCAGATTGAAGGGCCGGCAACTTGTTTCGTTCTTGAACTGTTGTCTTTATTTCCTTATATTTTCTTCATCCACTTATCTCGCCCGTTTATTCTTCCCCCGGCTATACATATCTCGAGCATGATGGTGGTTAACCACCTGGAAGGTAGCAATAAATGACCAACCTTTGTTTTCAGCGCGTCTTTCTTTCGTCTACGCTTTTGAGAGCTTCTTCATTCCATATTCCCCTTCATCAGTCTTCTCCATCGTCTGGAAGGCCTACATTCTGTATTTCTTACAGTCCAAGTTTCTGAGTCACACGTACAAATAATGTAGTCTAAAATCCTTATTAGAATAGAATTGTATCAAAGAAAACGTCAAAACTTCATGCGTGCCAAAAATTTCCTCCACGTTTAGTTCAATCTTTATCGGTTTCTTCACGTTATCATATGTTTATCCTTGCCACGTACATTGTCTATGTATTCCCGTTGTCTTGTTCTTCTCAATTTTCACTTCCTTTCTCCTGTCTTATCTGTTTCATCTTTATATTTGTTACCACAAACTCTGTTGTTTTCCGTGTACAAATTCAATCTTTGTTTGTCTGTTCTCAGGTAGTTCATCTCAACAGCTTGTTATTCGTTCATTACCCAATGATAAAAGTTGGTTTAAGGTCTATAGAGTGTCTTGAGTATATTTAATTCTATCTAAAAAGTAGATTTATATTTCACAGTGTTATTGGACACATTTCTTCTTCTTCTTCTTCTTCTTCTCCTTCTTCTTCTTCTTCTTCTTCTCTACAAGGATTAGGTTATAGGCTATAAATCTGTTCTAGCACCCATCTCATCCTCGGACGACCCTCGTCTTTTCTACCAATGGCTTTATAGTTCAGTGCCGCTTTCGGCAATCGATTCTCTGTCATCCTTTGCAGATGATCCCACCATTGCCTTCTGTAAATTGAAATAATTTCATTTATGTCCTTTAATTCGAGTTTTGATCTGATATCTTCATTTCTTATTCTATCTTGCACTATATAATTTAAAGTATTTCGAATAAACTGCATTTCAGCACTCTGAGTCTTGCCGCTTTCCTTTTTTGTTATGACCCACGCCTCACTCGCGTAAATCAACGTGGGTATTGCAATTGTCTTATCAAATTTAATCCTTGTGCTGTGTCTTGTTTTACTTCTAAGATTTCTATGAATCGTACCACAAATATTCCTAAAATTATTTATCTTCTCTCTTACATCATATTCAGATTCATAGCTTACTGCACAGCCGGGGTATTTGAAACGGGTCACTTGTTCTAAAATGCTGTTGTTTATAATATATCTTAGTTCTCACTGGATATTTACTTTTAGAGGCCATGGTTTTGGTCTTTCTTACTGAAATTATCAGTGAGTACTCTTTTGCCTCTTCTTGTAATTGAAACACAGCTCTTTTTAAATCGTCCTCTAAGAACTATGTCATCCGCATATGCCAAGGAGCCCGTACAAATTGATTCACATTTCTTTTTAATAAATAAAATTATTTTCCAAGAATTCCATCGACCGTGGATTAACGCCAGAACTTGTGGTAATCAACAGATGTTGGGTTTGCAATAAGTACGATACGCGATTTCCTTACGTTATCTCGGCATTGAGAAAGACGTGTGTGTTTAAGTGAAGATATGAATTTAAATTTACAATAACGGCAACGGGTCGCAGCTGCTGTTGAAATTCATTGATACAGTGAGCAATTCCGCAATGACGTCACAAGAAAGTCAAAGTATTGTTTAACACGAATGAAAAGGAGTGGCAGATTGACCCCATTCTGTGTTGCCTAGTGCCCTCCCTTGCACACAGATCTTACCGGCTATCGTGTTTCTGCGCTCTCTCTCCCTCTCTCTCTCTCTCTCTCTCTCACTCCCTCCCTCCCTCCCTCGACACTGTCTTTCCCCTCTCGCTTCCCGTTAATAAAGTTATTTTGACTTTTGTATTATTCATTACTGGCACCATTATCCCCTTCCCACCAACACCACCACCGGCAATATAAGACGTCTCACTCTCTCTCTCTCTCTCTCTCTCTCTCTCTCTCTCTCTCTCTCTCTTTCGCTTTTCCTCTTTCTACACATTTATCTCTCTTTTAATCTTTATAATTAAAAATCTCATAATACTTTCACTTTATACGCGCATCTTCTCATGTTCATCCAAGAGCTTCCATCTAAAACAGGTAGATTCAGTTTATAAACAGAATTCAGGTCTGTGATTTGCTTGTCTTCCTTATGCTGTTTAATTTCCTAACTCTCTCTCTCTCTCTCTCTCTCTCTCTCTCTCTCTCTCTCTCTCTCTCTCTCTCTCTCTCTCTCTCTCACACACACACACACATTCACTCAGTCGCGCATTACAGTAACACCCACTATAGGTAGTTGTTATTCATTGTTTATACTTAGTACGCGTCTTCTAAGCGCTTCCTAATAATGAAATATCAATTCGTACGATGTCGCTTTGTCTCTTCGCCGTCAGGTTTGCAAGATATGCTTTAGCTCAGACCACATAATTTCACGACGAAAGCGCCGACCGTCTAGATTTTCAATTTTTTCCATAATCGTAAAGGTAAATTTACAAAACGTTTTGCGTCTTCGGGATGTTACCTAAAACTGCGCCCAAGTATCTAGTGTTGTACAATAGGCCTAATTATTCTGTAGTATATAGTAAGATTCGATTATATTATTCTGTAGTATACAGTAAGATTCGGTTATATTTTTCTGTAGTATATAGTAACGATTCGATTACATTATTCTGTAGAATATAGTCACGATTCGGTTATATTATTCTATAGTATATATATATAGTAACGATTCGGTTATATTATTCTATAGTATATATATAGTAACGATTCGGTTATATTATTCTGTAGTATATAGTAACGATTCGGTTATATTATTCTGTAGTATATAGTAACGATTCGGTTATATTATTCTGTAGAATATAGTCACGATTCGGTTATATTATTCTGTAGTATACAGTAACGATTCGGTTATATTATTCTGTAGTATACAGTAACGATTCGGTTATATTATTCTGTAGTATATAGAAACGATTCGGTTATATTATTCTGTAGAATATAGTCACGATTCGGTTATATTATTCTATAGTATATATATATATATATATATATATATATATATATATATATAGTAACGATTCGGTTATATTATTCTATAGTATATATATAGTAACTATTCGGTTATATTATTCTATAGTATATATATAGTAACGATTCGGTTATATTATTCTATAGTATATATATATATATATATATATATATATAGTAACGATTCGGTTATATTATTCTATAGTATATATATAGTAACGATTCGGTTATATTATTCTGTAGTATATGTATCGATTCGGTTATATTATTCTGTAGTATAAAGTAACGATTCGGTTATATTATTCTGTAGTATATATATAGTAACGATTCGGTTATATTATTCTGTAGTATAAGTAACGATTCGGTTATATTATTCTGTAGTATATGTATCGATTCGGTTATATTATTCTGTAGTATAAAGTAACGATTCGGTTATATTATTCTGTAGTATATAGTAACGATTCGGTTATATTATTCAGTAGTATACAGTAACGATTTGGTTATATTATTCTGTAGTATATAGTAACGATTCGGTTATATTATTCAGTAGCATACAGTAACGATTCGGTTATATTATTCTGTAGTATATAGTAACGATTCGGTTATATTATTCTGTAGTATATAGTAACGATTCGGTTATATTATTCAGTAGTATACAGTAACGATTTGGTTATATTATTCAGTAGTATATAGTAATGATTCGGTTATATTATTCAGTAGTATACAGTAACGATTCGGTTATGTTATTCAGTAGTATATAGTAACGATTCGGTTATATTATTCTGTAGTATATAGTAACGATTCGGTTATATTATTCAGTAGTATACAGTAACGATTCGGTTATATTATTCTGTAGTATATATATAGTAACGATTCGGTTATATTATTCTGTAGTATATGTATCGATTCGGTTATATTATTCTGTAGTATACAGTAACGATTCGGTTATATTATTCTGTAGTATAAAGTAACGATTCGGTTATATTATTCTGTAGTATAAAGTAACGATTCGGTTATATTATTCTGTAGTATATAGTAACGATTCGGTTATATTATTCTGTAGTATATAGTAACGATTCGGTTATATTATTCAGTAGTATACAGTAACGATTTGGTTATATTATTCTGTAGTATATAGTAATGATTCGGTTATATTATTCAGTAGTATACAGTAACGATTCGGTTATATTATTCTGTAGTATATAGTAACGATTCGGTTATATTATTCTGTAGTATATAGTAACGATTCGGTTATATTATTCAGTAGTATACAGTAACGATTCGGTTATATTATTCTGTAGTATATATATAGTAACGATTCGGTTATATTATTCTGTAGTATATGTATCGATTCGGTTATATTATTCTGTAGTATACAGTAACGATTCGGTTATATTATTCTGTAGTATAAAGTAACGATTCGGTTATGTTATTCTGTAGTATAAAGTAACGATTCGGTTATATTATTCTGTAGTATAAAGTAACGATTCGGTTATATTATTCTGTAGTATATGTATCGATTCGGTTATATTATTCTGTAGTATAAAGTAACGATTCGGTTATATTATTCTGTAGTATATAGTAACGATTCGGTTATATTATTCAGTAGTATACAGTAACGATTTGGTTATATTATTCTGTAGTATATAGTAAAGATTCAGTTATATTATTCTGTAGTATATAGTAATGGTTCGGTCATATTATTCTGTAGTATATAGTAACAATTTATAACCTCTTCTCTTGAGTTATAACAGAGGGAACCCAAAGTAATTGGTTCTCCCAATTACTTAAGGCTGCCTTATTCGGGACGAGCTGAAATTTAAACAGAACAACACACAGTAAATATAAAAGGAATCAGGGAAGGGACAACTGTTGATTTATGTACTCAGTATATGTGTGTAACATTTATCTCTCTTTTAATCTTTATAATTAAAAATCTCATAATACTTTCACTTTATACGCGCATCTTCTCATGTTCATCCAAGAGCTTCCATCTAAAACAGGTAGATTCAGTTTATAAACAGAATTCAGGTCTGTGATTTGCTTGTCTTCCTTATGCTGTTTAATTTCCTAACTCTCTCTCTCTCTCTCTCTCTCTCTCTCTCTCTCTCTCTCTCTCTCTCTCTCTCTCTCTCTCTCACACACACACACACATTCACTCAGTCGCGCATTACAGTAACACCCACTATAGGTAGTTGTTATTCATTGTTTATACTTAGTACGCGTCTTCTAAGCGCTTCCTAATAATGAAATATCAATTCGTACGATGTCGCTTTGTCTCTTCGCCGTCAGGTTTGCAAGATATGCTTTAGCTCAGACCACATAATTTCACGACGAAAGCGCCGACCGTCTAGATTTTCAATTTTTTCCATAATCGTAAAGGTAAATTTACAAAACGTTTTGCGTCTTCGGGATGTTACCTAAAACTGCGCCCAAGTATCTAGTGTTGTACAATAGGCCTAATTATTCTGTAGTATATAGTAAGATTCGATTATATTATTCTGTAGTATACAGTAAGATTCGGTTATATTTTTCTGTAGTATATAGTAACGATTCGATTACATTATTCTGTAGAATATAGTCACGATTCGGTTATATTATTCTATAGTATATATATATAGTAACGATTCGGTTATATTATTCTATAGTATATATATAGTAACGATTCGGTTATATTATTCTGTAGTATATAGTAACGATTCGGTTATATTATTCTGTAGTATATAGTAACGATTCGGTTATATTATTCTGTAGAATATAGTCACGATTCGGTTATATTATTCTGTAGTATACAGTAACGATTCGGTTATATTATTCTGTAGTATACAGTAACGATTCGGTTATATTATTCTGTAGTATATAGAAACGATTCGGTTATATTATTCTGTAGAATATAGTCACGATTCGGTTATATTATTCTATAGTATATATATATATATATATATATATATATATATATATAGTAACGATTCGGTTATATTATTCTATAGTATATATATAGTAACTATTCGGTTATATTATTCTATAGTATATATATAGTAACGATTCGGTTATATTATTCTATAGTATATATATATATATATATATATATATATATATAGTAACGATTCGGTTATATTATTCTATAGTATATATATAGTAACGATTCGGTTATATTATTCTGTAGTATATGTATCGATTCGGTTATATTATTCTGTAGTATAAAGTAACGATTCGGTTATATTATTCTGTAGTATATATATAGTAACGATTCGGTTATATTATTCTGTAGTATATGTATCGATTCGGTTATATTATTCTGTAGTATACAGTAACGATTCGGTTATATTATTCTGTAGTATAAAGTAACGATTCGGTTATATTATTCTGTAGTATAAAGTAACGATTCGGTTATATTATTCTGTAGTATAAGTAACGATTCGGTTATATTATTCTGTAGTATATGTATCGATTCGGTTATATTATTCTGTAGTATAAAGTAACGATTCGGTTATATTATTCTGTAGTATATAGTAACGATTCGGTTATATTATTCAGTAGTATACAGTAACGATTTGGTTATATTATTCTGTAGTATATAGTAACGATTCGGTTATATTATTCAGTAGCATACAGTAACGATTCGGTTATATTATTCTGTAGTATATAGTAACGATTCGGTTATATTATTCTGTAGTATATAGTAACGATTCGGTTATATTATTCAGTAGTATACAGTAACGATTTGGTTATATTATTCAGTAGTATATAGTAATGATTCGGTTATATTATTCAGTAGTATACAGTAACGATTCGGTTATGTTATTCAGTAGTATATAGTAACGATTCGGTTATATTATTCTGTAGTATATAGTAACGATTCGGTTATATTATTCAGTAGTATACAGTAACGATTCGGTTATATTATTCTGTAGTATATATATAGTAACGATTCGGTTATATTATTCTGTAGTATATGTATCGATTCGGTTATATTATTCTGTAGTATACAGTAACGATTCGGTTATATTATTCTGTAGTATAAAGTAACGATTCGGTTATATTATTCTGTAGTATAAAGTAACGATTCGGTTATATTATTCTGTAGTATATAGTAACGATTCGGTTATATTATTCTGTAGTATATAGTAACGATTCGGTTATATTATTCAGTAGTATACAGTAACGATTTGGTTATATTATTCTGTAGTATATAGTAATGATTCGGTTATATTATTCAGTAGTATACAGTAACGATTCGGTTATATTATTCTGTAGTATATAGTAACGATTCGGTTATATTATTCTGTAGTATATAGTAACGATTCGGTTATATTATTCAGTAGTATACAGTAACGATTCGGTTATATTATTCTGTAGTATATATATAGTAACGATTCGGTTATATTATTCTGTAGTATATGTATCGATTCGGTTATATTATTCTGTAGTATACAGTAACGATTCGGTTATATTATTCTGTAGTATAAAGTAACGATTCGGTTATGTTATTCTGTAGTATAAAGTAACGATTCGGTTATATTATTCTGTAGTATAAAGTAACGATTCGGTTATATTATTCTGTAGTATATGTATCGATTCGGTTATATTATTCTGTAGTATAAAGTAACGATTCGGTTATATTATTCTGTAGTATATAGTAACGATTCGGTTATATTATTCAGTAGTATACAGTAACGATTTGGTTATATTATTCTGTAGTATATAGTAAAGATTCAGTTATATTATTCTGTAGTATATAGTAATGGTTCGGTCATATTATTCTGTAGTATATAGTAACAATTTATAACCTCTTCTCTTGAGTTATAACAGAGGGAACCCAAAGTAATTGGTTCTCCCAATTACTTAAGGCTGCCTTATTCGGGACGAGCTGAAATTTAAACAGAACAACACACAGTAAATATAAAAGGAATCAGGGAAGGGACAACTGTTGATTTATGTACTCAGTATATGTGTGTAACAAGAAAATTCCCCTTTATTAAACATTTAAAAAAACAAATGACATTTACTCAAAATACAGATCCCATTACGTTATTAATTAAATTATCAAAATTATTTAAATTGCTTTATATATACTGTGGGATCACAACAAATTATATTTAGCTTTTCCCCGGATCCGGGTAACCATTGGTATTTAGTCTTTAAACTTTTAATCATATTCAATTCAAGATATTAGCTTGCAAGACTGTTACTTTTACTTTTACTTTTACTTTTAAGTTTCATTATTATTCCATTTGAAGAATGGTATTAATTAACGTAATACTACGATACGTTAAAATCTAAACTGTTACAATTGTAAGAAGCCTGAATAGTTACAATTAAATTCTTAGATTTAAATTTTTATATTCTTATAAAGTCAATCGTCTCTGAAAGTCTCTTTAAGAGAGTATTGTGTTACAATTACTATTATTATTATTCCTCGATAGACGTGCTATCGAGTCACCTTTAATTTGGGATGTAGAAATCTCCTCCATATGGTTACATCTTGGGAATCCTAAGGGCGTCGTCCTCGTCTAGGTCTGGTCTCAGTTGTTCACGGCTTAAACGTCTTCAGGATAGAGTGGGCCTTCTACACAGGTACTCGTTGATTCTCAGATGTCTCGAACTGCATTATCGGTCGGGTCTACGAGAGTTGTAATTCTGATGATTCATGTCTCCAGGTAGGATTTTGTGGAGAGTCGTCAATCGGAGAAGATAGCTGTTATAGTTATTAACACTCGTACTTTTGGTTGTCACATATTTCTTCTTGTTACAACGTTTTTTTAATTTTTCTTTTTCTTAACGTTACATATTACACTCTTTTGTAGCAGTTAGTAAAATACATAAGAATTAATCCAAACTAATAACCAATCACATAACATTTCAACAAAGCATTTCGCTCGTGCGTGTGCACTGCTTGGAGTCGTCATAGCGAGAGCGAGATTTTTCGTCCGCTACCACTGGTACAGGACAATAGATAGTGGGGTGTTTATTCCGCGAGAATGTAGTCCCGGTCTCTCTCTAAATAAAACTTTTTATTTACACAAACTATCGCTAGATAAAAATACATCATTTAAATTAGTTGTTTTCGTGACTATCTGTGTCTTCAGATTCTTTAATTATTAACATTATTTTTCTATATTATTTTTAATTACAGAAGACTCGGTAAACATGTCGAGTCCGGTATCAACAGGTAGGCGCCTGGTAACAAGCAAAGGGTTAAATGCGACAATAATAATTATTTACAATATGTCTTTTCTTTACCGTTTCTTTGCCCTTATTAATTACTACTTCCATTCACACTTAGTACCTACATGTTTTTTATTATCCTTGTGAGATTTAAATGGTTAATTGTTCGCAACTTAAAATTTTTTTTATTTCTTTATTTTTTTATAATTGTCACAATTTAAATCGTCACATACTCCGCCTCTTAACCAACACCGACTCCGGAAAATTTGGTTAGATACGTACCGAGAGTGTGCTTGGGGAGTACAGTGTGAAATTTCTCTCACCCGTTTCTAGCTGTATGTAATTACTAACAGCATCGGTCATTCTTGACTTGCTGATTCTTACTATCTCTACATATACTTCATATTTTACACACTAATTCGATTATTACATAAAATTCACACACTACAAAGTATTTTCAACATTCTAAATTTTCTTAACTCTACTACTTATGACTACTACCGGATTTTCTTTTCTTTCGTGAGAGTTTCTCTAGTTATAGAATGTACTCTTTAATTACTCCAATTTTTTTTTTTATTGGATGTCAGCTGACTTCTTGCTTTGCTCTACTTTCGATGAAGAGGATTCAAGGTTGATCAGGCCTCGTACCTACTTATACGACAAGGTAGCCAAAGGTTACTCAAGTACTTTTGCAGTTGAGTACTAAACATTGTTTTCACATTTATTTATTTATTTAACTGGCACTCTACTATTTTCTTCTTCAAGATAATGTTTTATCTGTGAAATATGTGTCCTTCGCACATATTTGTGAGTAGAGAGTTCATACAGAGTTACAGTTACCGGAGTTAAGTATTTTTGAATTTGATAAGGACCGCACCATCTGTATGATAGCTTGGAAGTTGTCTTATCGACTGCACTACTCGTTGGGTGCGTTTTATTCATAACTAAGTCTCCGATTTGGTACTTTACTTTATTATTATTATTCTTTTGCTCGTAATATTTCCTTGACTTCGCTAAGTTTGTTCGTAAATTAGCACGCGCTTCATTCCATATTTTCCTAATATTTTTATCCCTAATTTCAAGGGGTAATAATTCATGTATTTTCCACTTTGTGGATAATGGGTGGTTAGGTTTATACTTGAACAATAATTCGAATGGGGTAGACTTATGTCCTTCATGATATGCCGAATTAAAGGCGAATTGTATCCAGGATAGGTTCTGGTCCCACGAAGTATGGTCGTTAGCATGGTAGGCTATTAAAGCAGATTTTAGGTTTCGCAAATACCTCTCAGCTATATTACCTTGCGGACGATACTCTGTAGTGGTAATGTGGTCTATACCTAGTCTGAAACACATGTTCCTGAATTCCTTAGACTTAAACTGTGGTCCGTTGTCCGACACTAGATGGACTGGAATACCAAATTCTTTGAATAATCTATTCTGTAGAATGCTTACTGTTGTCGTAGCTAAAGCTCGCCGCATGGGGTACATCCAGACGAATTTACTAAATGAATCTATGCAAATTAGTAACATTGTATTTCCTGATTTGGAACGTGGGTAGGGTCCAGAAAAGTCTAAATAAATTTTGGAGAATGGGGTCGCAGGAATCTCTGATATTAACTGACTTATTTGGCTGTTTCTAGCTGGTTTGCTGAGTGCACACAACTTACACCTTTTTACAAAGTTAGCAATCTCACTGTTCATATTTTCCCAGTGGTATTCTCTACGAATTCGATGTATTGTTTTATTTATTCCCATATGTGCTCCAATGGGGGAAGAGTGATAATATTCCATTAGCATAGGTTTAATAATATCCGGGGCGATGATTCGTGAATATTTTCCGTTCGCTATTCTACAACATAATACTTTCTTACTTAATAGGTATTTTTCTGACTTGTTTCCTTTTTCAAGTTGGTCGATAATCGGACTCAAGCGTGGGTCTTGTTGTTGATAATGGGCTAAATCCGTAAATGCAAGAGGAAATTCGGTAATTAACGTATTAATAATCGGTGTCTCTCTACTCTTGTTTTCGTAATTCTTACTACTCGGCTGGAACATACGTGACAGGGTATCGGAAACTACGTTTTGGGTGCCTCTAATATGTTGTACTTTGAACTTAAAACAATTTAATCTTAATACCCATCTTCCGATACGACCTAATTGTTTTGGGTGATTTAGTAGCCAGGATAAAGCTTGATTATCTGTTTCTAACAAAAACTCTTTATGTTCTAAAAATGGTTTGAATTTCTCAAACGCGAAAACGATAGCTAAACATTCTAATTCGTAAGCAGAGTATTTCTTTTCTTGGTCTGTCAGGGTGCGTGAAGCGTAACTAATTGGTAAGCGAGAGTTATCTACTTCCTGATATATTACTGCACCTAGGGCGACACTTGAACTGTCTGTTTGCACAACAAACGGTTTAGTAAAGTCGGCTAATTGTAGTACAGGGGGTGATATGATGCTTTCTTTTAATATCTCAAATGCGGTTTGGTGTTGCTCTTTCCACTCAAATTTTACTCCCTTCTTTCTTAAAGTATTTAGCGGTGCTGCTATTTCGGCTAGATGTGGAATATACTTGTGGAAATAATTTATCATTCCTAAAAATCGGGCAATTCCTTTTGCATCCCGCGGTGGTAAAAATTCTCTGATAGCACGGGTGCGCTCTGGGTCTATGCTTACCTTTCCGTTGGCTTTTACGATGTGACCTAAAAATGAGAATTGTGTCACAGCAAAATTTACTTTACTGGGGTTTACAGTTAATCCAGCTTTCTCTAATCGGGATAGTAGGCTACTTCTCGTAAATGTTCAAGATGTTGTTCCATTGACTCACTGTAAATAACAATGTCATCTAGGTAGTGATACACATATTTAAACTTTATGTCATGAAATAATTTTTCTAATAATCTGCTACATACAGAACTACCTTGGGATATACCAAAGGGTACCCTTGTAAATTGGTATAGGTTGAAAGGGACGGCAAAAGCGGTGAGACGTTTCGATTCTTCCGAAAGGGGTATCTGATGAAATGCCTGATTCAAATCCATAATGGTAAAAATTTTTGCTTTCGTAAAATAATGAAAGGCACTGTGGATGTCGGGAAGTGGTATCGATTCAAATTCTATCCGTTTATTTAGTTGTCTATAGTCTACAACTAATCTATGTTTATCGTTGCTTTTGGGTACTAAAAACGCGGGGGATGAATAAGATGACGTAGAGGGTTCGATGACTCCTTGTTCTAATAATTTATTAATTTGGTTCCTCATTACTTCCATTTTTGGCGGTGATAACTTGTATGGGGCTAAACGTATTATTTTATTATCGGTCAAATTTATTTTATACTCTATCAGGTCCGTCAGTCCTAACTTTGGGGTGAGGACATTGGAGAATTGATTTATTAACTTTTGTATGTTCCGTCTATCGTTACTTTCCAGATGACCTAATTCACATTCGTGATGCTTTACATGTGAAGAAGTAGTGCTAGTACTTTCTCTGTTATTTGAATTATCCTCCAAGTTATATTTCCGTGAACGATCGAATCCAAAGTAAAATTTCTTATCATGAATATTTAGAATCATTCCTGTTTTACAGATAAAATCAGCTCCCAATATTAACTCGGGTCCTAATTCGTCGCACACTAACATTGGAAAATACCACGTAAAATTTTTAATTTTTACTTTACATGTAATGATAAGTTTTATCATTAAGTTTTGTTTGTTAGCGGTTGAGCATTTAATATTTACAGATTGACTGCGTTTAACTAAATTATGTTTAAATAACTTATTGGCGAGGTCATGACTAATTAAACTTCGCGTTGATCCGGAATCAATTAAACCGAGGATGGATGTTACACCAAGGTCAACTTGTACATAAGGTAATTGACACGTACTGAGATCACACTTATTAATAGCATTACATTTATCGATAAATTTTTTTACATAGGGGTCTAGTTTTCTTTTGTTATTATTATTAATTTGTTTTATTTTATTGACTCTCAGGGGTTTACCTTTTTTCACGATGCTGCGGAAGACACAGGGTTTCGGATCTCCCTGCCTTACATGTTTTTTGGATAATGAGTTCTTTGATTATACTGTTTCTGTTTACAGTTTCTACTGAGATGTCCGGATTTTCCGCAGTTATAGCATACATACTCTTTACGTTGGGTCTCACTGGTTTCCTGTCGCGGTTGAGCCTCCTTGGACTTACCATGGCCATAGGTTGATCTTCGAAATGGTTTTCTTTCTCGTAGACTTCTTGCGTCAGAGACTAAGGCTTGCATTTCTTTTCTATGTTGTGTAGTGGATACCGATGCATGTCTGTGCTGATCTGCGTACCACACATTTGAAGAGTGAATACTACATTGTTCAAAGTCCGCGAACGTAAGGGGTCTACTTATTAGTGCTAAACGGGAGCGTTCATCAGGAGATAAGCCTACTAGGATAGTATCGACCAATTGTTTTTCAGTCCAGTCGACTTGTAGTATACGTGACGATTCACGGATATCCGCAATATAGTGGGCCAGTCTTTCATGAGCTCCTTGTACTCGAAGTACAGTATTTCTTTTGATATCCTCATAAATTCCAGTGGGGATAAAATATTTGATTATTTTCGTATGAAGTTCTTCTACTGGAAGACTCGAGTTTAATGTTTCTAGTACACGATCTCGTAATGGTGGTTTACATTTGGGTAATATTACTTGCAGTATTTGCCGATCGTTTAATTGTTGTAGATCTTTTATTTGCAGTAGGTATTTGATAAAAGTTAACAGTATCGTTATACTTAACCCATCGGTGTAAGGAATTTCATTAATTATTTTCTCTACTGGGTGGGAAATCTTTCCGTAGAGGTCAACATTAAAATTTACGCTTTGTATTTCTTTCGAAGAATTAGTGGTTGCATTAGGGTTAGCAATCGCATATTGACTAGTGCGAGTACGCAGAACGTTAGGGGGTGGGGGTTCTAACATAGTTAAGGTATTTAATTTTCTACTAGGTAATTGTTCAGGACTCAGTTGTATCTTAGATACGGTGGGTGATTCGGGGTTCGAGGTGGTGGGAGGGAGTTCTACAATAGGGGATTGACCAGGGGAGATATATAATTTTTGTAAGTCTAGCTCAATTTCCTCCATTCTCGATGCATCTGACTTTCGTCGTAAGTCGTTAATAATTATGGGTAATTGGCTTAATGCCTCGTCTGCAAATGTCTGCACATCGGCGGGGAATACGGTGACGTCGGGCCAGCTTAATAAATTATTCAATCGGCGGGTTAAATGTTCTATACGTTGAGTAACGCGCAAAAGTTCCGTAGGTGATTTCTTTTCCTCAAGGTTCTGAGATAATACTATCAGTTCCCTATATTTCGCATAACAGGTTTCTCGTTCGCCGTCATAATCGAGTTCACGCAATTTGTCTAACTGCGAGCTTGTCTCAGATCTGGATTGGCGTAATGATTTTCGTAATTCAGACACGGTTACATTCACGTGTTTTAGACCTCGTAAAAGTGCTTCGTAGCATAGCTCATCTTTTACTAATAAATCAGGATTAAATTCAGCCATTTTCGTAAAGTGGCTAGAACTAATTATTCTACTATTTGTATTTACTACTATACAACGCTATATCATTTTACACGAACATAACAATATAAATAAATCGTATTCTTACACATTTATTAATAAACAATTAAAATGAGATGACAAAGGTTGTCATTTTACATAGGTAGAGAGAGAGAAATCTCACACATGCTTACAGATGCGTACGGCAAAAGGGGGAATCCGCGGCAACGACACACAGGAAAGGACACGCTACTTATAACAATAGAGCTAACACAGAGGGTGAAGTGATTGTTTAATTCCGCGATGGGGGAGTCTCACAATGACAATATACACACTCACAGGAGCGGACAAGAATTCGACCGGTCTGATATTGTTTACAAACAGACGTGTTGTTGAATGAACTTTTGACAAGCACATACCTGATGTTATATCGAATACACGGGGCGTCTTTAGTTAATATTATGTTCATTGCTATATCTAAATAATAATTAAAATTACCTATTTACAAAACTATTATAATAACTATTACCATTTAATTTTATTTAAGATTTTAGACACATTTAAAGTACATGAGTAAATAAATCAACAGATTATGGTCTGGGTTAATAGGCACAATTGCTGCTTAATAACACAAGTCACAAAATTTTTTTTTTTTAATTAGCAGCAAAATTTTAACTAATTAGCAGAGTGGCGCAATTTATAACCTCTTCTCTTGAGTTATAACAGAGGGAACCCAAAGTAATTGGTTCTCCCAATTACTTAAGGCTGCCTTATTCGGGACGAGCTGAAATTTAAACAGAACAACACACAGTAAATATAAAAGGAATCAGGGAAGGGACAACTGTTGATTTATGTACTCAGTATATGTGTGTAACAAGAAAATTCCCCTTTATTAAACATTTAAAAAAACAAATGACATTTACTCAAAATACAGATCCCATTACGTTATTAATTAAATTATCAAAATTATTTAAATTGCTTTATATATACTGTGGGATCACAACAAATTATATTTAGCTTTTCCCCGGATCCGGGTAACCATTGGTATTTAGTCTTTAAACTTTTAATCATATTCAATTCAAGATATTAGCTTGCAAGACTGTTACTTTTACTTTTACTTTTACTTTTAAGTTTCATTATTATTCCATTTGAAGAATGGTATTAATTAACGTAATACTACGATACGTTAAAATCTAAACTGTTACAATTGTAAGAAGCCTGAATAGTTACAATTAAATTCTTAGATTTAAATTTTTATATTCTTATAAAGTCAATCGTCTCTGAAAGTCTCTTTAAGAGAGTATTGTGTTACAATTACTATTATTATTATTCCTCGATAGACGTGCTATCGAGTCACCTTTAATTTGGGATGTAGAAATCTCCTCCATATGGTTACATCTTGGGAATCCTAAGGGCGTCGTCCTCGTCTAGGTCTGGTCTCAGTTGTTCACGGCTTAAACGTCTTCAGGATAGAGTGGGCCTTCTACACAGGTACTCGTTGATTCTCAGATGTCTCGAACTGCATTATCGGTCGGGTCTACGAGAGTTGTAATTCTGATGATTCATGTCTCCAGGTAGGATTTTGTGGAGAGTCGTCAATCGGAGAAGATAGCTGTTATAGTTATTAACACTCGTACTTTTGGTTGTCACATATTTCTTCTTGTTACAACGTTTTTTTAATTTTTCTTTTTCTTAACGTTACATATTACACTCTTTTGTAGCAGTTAGTAAAATACATAAGAATTAATCCAAACTAATAACCAATCACATAACATTTCAACAAAGCATTTCGCTCGTGCGTGTGCACTGCTTGGAGTCGTCATAGCGAGAGCGAGATTTTTCGTCCGCTACCACTGGTACAGGACAATAGATAGTGGGGTGTTTATTCCGCGAGAATGTAGTCCCGGTCTCTCTCTAAATAAAACTTTTTATTTACACAAACTATCGCTAGATAAAAATACATCATTTAAATTAGTTGTTTTCGTGACTATCTGTGTCTTCAGATTCTTTAATTATTAACATTATTTTTCTATATTATTTTTAATTACAGAAGACTCGGTAAACATGTCGAGTCCGGTATCAACAGGTAGGCGCCTGGTAACAAGCAAAGGGTTAAATGCGACAATAATAATTATTTACAATATGTCTTTTCTTTACCGTTTCTTTGCCCTTATTAATTACTACTTCCATTCACACTTAGTACCTACATGTTTTTTATTATCCTTGTGAGATTTAAATGGTTAATTGTTCGCAACTTAAAATTTTTTTTATTTCTTTATTTTTTTATAATTGTCACAATTTAAATCGTCACAAATTCGGTTATATTATACTGTAGTATATAGTAACGATTCGGTTATATTATTCTGTAGTATATAGTAACGATTCGGTTATATCATTCTGTAGTATATAGTAACGATTCGGTTATATTATTCTGTAGTATATAGTAATGATTCAGTTATATTATTTTGTCACATGTCAATGTCTAGGTGTCATTTTGGTCAACAAATATGCATGTTAATCCGATATTCAGAGCAAACAGTTATGTACGAATTACATTTATCACTTTTATGTAACGATAACTAGGGGTGACTTTTTTGTCAACACCTGAAATCTAGTAAACAAATTTACAAATTTATATATCTTGGACATATAAATATGAGATACAAAGTTCAGACAGGCGCCCGTTGCAGAGGATGGCAATGCGTAGCACACACTAGTAGTCAGACGAGAGACCAGGCCTAGAGATCAGAATCTATTGTACAAGTAAATATAACTGTTTGAGTAATGTAACGTAGAGTCAGAACAAAAGTAATAAGTCTTTAATGAATTCAACTGACTGTTATAGAATCCAGAAAGTTAACTCGACACATTTAGAGTTGTATTGAAACGTTGTGTTAGTAATCAGTTATGTTATTTACTGTTCAAAAAAAGTTTGTTTGTTATCTTTGAATTCCTATCCTTAATTCAGCCATTTACTCACGTAGCTATCTGGTAGTTATCTGGAAGAGAGAAAGAGAGAGAGAGAGAGAGAGAGAGAGAGAGAGAGAGAGAGAGAGAGAGAGAGAGAGAGAGAGAGAGAGAGAGAGAGAGAGTCAACTAGTAAACTAGTAAACCACTATTAATATCATTGAACTTGGAAAAAGTCTATTAAAATTATACAATCTTGTATTTTATGTAGTAAGCATGATTATGGAGTTAAATAAATATTCTGGATGCTCTGAACAATATTTAAAAATAGCTACATATCAACAAAAATACAACTGAGATAAAATAGACACCAATAAACACGATCCAACAGCCTTAACACAACACGCTCGCGTACATGGCCACACCTTCCAGTTTCACAAGGCATAAATAATACATACAGAAACTAAGAATTTCAATCGGCAGTTTCTTGAAATGGTAACTATCGAAACAAATAATCAGATTTCCGTAAACAAAAAAGCTGGCGTACAGAGTCTCAGCAAGTGTTATTCATTCTTAATAGATTCCCAGAAAAGAAATTGAAAATAGAAACCAACAAGTCAACAACCCCAACCCCCTTCTCTATTGACATTTGTAGGCCTGTGTCTGAACATACTCTATGCATCCGTCCTTCTTCAGTCACTAGCATTGTGCGTTGTACAAAGTATAACTAAATATAACTAATACGTGTGTCAAGGGGTTAAAATGGGGTAAAACTACCTAAAGTCCAAGTTTTAATGATGTGTCAAGATGTTTAAAAAACGACATTTTTTACGCATTTCTCTTTTTCTATTTATTTTTTAACGGCTATGTAATCAATAAACAAACTCTATTAATAACACAAATTAACCTTTAAAATCATTTTATTGTTTATCATTGCACTTGAAAACTTTTAATTTTAGTTTTCCGTAAATTCACACGAGTGGACTTGGATAGATTTACCACTAACCCCTCGGTATGTGCATTATTATATATTAGAGCTGTGTGTTAGTGTTGAATAATGTGTGTATGTGTGACTCACAACAATATATAAGTACGATAAGTTAATCTAGTACAACACAACCCCACTATTAATATCATGGAACGTGGGAAAAATCTATTTAAATTATACAATCTTGTATTTTATATTTTAGGCGTGATTATGCAATCACAAAAGTTGCATAAAAACTGCACATTTATTACGAATGGAACTCCATATTTACTAGAAACCATAATTAATACTGACGATAAATAATACTCTCACTAATGTATTTCTCTATAAGTAGCGACGTTACAGAAGGCATTAATGGCTCAATTCAATAAGATTATAAGCTGGCCTGGAAGCTTCAGTTGCTTGAAGAGTAAAGTCTCAAAGCGTTTCAATTCGTTACTAAAAAATAAAAGTAAAGTTCAAAATACGTTAGCGACAAAGAGCATTGTGATTTCCTAGTTACTAGGAAACATGACGATAGACGTTTCATATCTTAAAGACATATTAAGGAAGATAACGTCAAACTTAAGGAGATTAACGACTTACGACAATGGTCAAATAATGATCACGTTTATAATTACGATGAACTAAATAAAGAGCGACTAAAAGAGATAAGGAATTCGTTTAATACTAAGAAAAATAATTACACATTTCTTATTAACGAGAATAAGCTGAAAGAGATCAAGAAGATATCTTACATCGAGTTTTAAGTGTGATGAATCTGAAGTATATGCAAGATCTTTCTATCTAGAATTCTAGTGATGTAATTAACAAATCTAGGAAGAACCTCGTAGAAGAGATTTATAACAAAACTAAGAATATCTATGTCAAAAAAATCCAGAAGGACAAAGACTTCAAAAAAATATACTCTTACTACTAATGAAGGTAACGATGATATCTCAGATTACTTAGTGATATAGAGTTGCATCTCTCAGAGTCCAGTAGAGATGAACTGAAATTTTAATTGACGATATGAGGTCCAGTAAGTGGCAAGAAACAGCTGCTGGATTTACCGTCACATATCTCAACGCAGGGCCTGATTAAAAGGTTTTAGAGCCCTAGGCTAATGAATTTTTTGCGCCCCCCCCCCGTTTCTTACCATAGACAATATTTAATATTTAGCGATGAGTATTATGTACAATTTACTGATATAAGGTACTTGCACCAAATAAGGCCCTTTGACCGTTTTTTATTAAGATAATGTAAATAATTTCGCAAAATTTGTTCAACATTTCATAGTTTTGAACATTTTATGTTTAAATTGATAGCTATTTCAATCAAAACGAACAATTATACATTGTTTACTTCAGTTACAATCTGAAATGATAGGTGGCCCTATTTGGTGGAAGTGCCTTATTATAGGCTACTTATTATGCAGAAACATATGGGTTGAATGAACAAAAATTTGCCTTTTATCCATGTTTATCACATAAATTTGTTTATTACGATAATATGAAGATATTAAAAAAATTATAATAAGTTATAACAATTCAAAATGTTTTACAAAAAATCAAAATTTTGTTTATCCAATGCAGCCTAGTTAGCCTAACAGTTACTCAGGCCCTGCCTCTACGGACCACGAAGTCGGTTCGCCGCGCGCTTTTGTGCCTTATTAATGGCCATCCCGCGCTTTCGGGGAAGTCGCTGAAATTTCCCCGTTTCAAACTAAAATTTCATCTCAAGCTATCTTTGTAGATTAGCCTGACTACACGACCTCTTAGATCAGAGACGGAAATCTCTAAGGGATTCTACCCATCGAGAAACCTCTAGTCGTTAATACATAGATTTAAATTTAAAGCCTCACTGGAGTATTTTTGGCCCTCTACTGTACGTCTTGTACACACGCGATATATCAATCATCTTCAGCCATCTTTACAACTAATAAAGATCCTACAGTCGCCTCATTCAGTATTCAACAATACCGCAGTCTCATTGGAGAATGGCTACGAAAATGGAAAATAAAGCCAACGAATCCAAGTAGTCACACATTACATTCACCTTGGGGCAGAGGCAACTGCCCTACAGTTCGTCTCAACTACATCGAATACCGCGACAAACAGTAGCCAGATAACTAGGCCTTCATTTAGACTCTAAACTGATCTGGAAATACCACGTAAAATAGAAAAGAAAACAACTAGATTTAAGATTTAAAGAAATGAACTGGCTGATAGGCAGAAAATCTAATCGATCTATAGACAACAAAGTTCATCTCTATAAAACTGTCTTCAAATCCATATGGACTTACGGAATCGAGTTAATTTGGTAATTTGGAGCTGCGCTACCAAATCTAGCACAGAAATCCTACTAGCTTGGAAGGCCTCATGGTATCTGTTCAACCTCAGTTTACACACAGACTTCCATATTCTACGCTTCAGTGGAGTCATTCACGAGATACCACACAAGGCTTTACAACCATCATAACCCGCTGATCACGGCACTTCTACAGCCTGCAGTCGACAGAAGATTGAGAAGACTTTGGCCCTCCGACCTTTAAGGACCACGAGCTAACGTCGCTGGGGGGGGGGGCACCTCTTCATTGCATCTAGATGTACATTTATTATGTGTGTACGCTAAAGAATATAGATCAGCTTATTTCTTATGTACGATTAGCTTAAATAATCTTTTTTCTGACTGCTAACAAAAAAATAAATATACAAAATTCTTCTCTCCTACTCTTAACTCTCTGAATTCTTGCAGTTATTATTACGTTCAGAGGGGAGGTTTCTGTCAGTGTACTGGCTTAATTCCGTTTTCAACCTCTATCCTTTGTTCTGTACAACGTAATATTGCAAAACAAAAGTGAAGAATTTCAAATCATGCAGCTCCCACAAATACGCCGAAACTGTGACGACCGTTTGAAATGAAATAACTGAAAATCGGACACTTTATTTTGATTATGACTTATAACGGTTGGTCTGATTCCGAGCTAGAATATTGGTGTGCACGTCCATTACGCTTTAGCAATACACTAACTTTAACAACTGCTGTGTGTGAAACGTGCGCGCGCGCGAGTGTGCGTGATTTTGAAGAAGGCGACAGAACGTTAGCGGTTTTATCTACGAAGAGACCGTGAGACCACTGGCAGTGTTTAAACAGGCCTATCAAAGGGCATTTTTGATTGCACACGCGCACGAAGCTTTTTGTCATTCCGGTAGTGTGTCTGCCTGGGTGGTCTGTGCGTGCCAATCCAGTACGAAGGAGAAATATTTGTAAGGATGAGATTGAAACGCTCAACAATTAGCAACTGTGAAACGTTATGTCCGCGCTCTCGCCCAAACAAAAATCTCACAAACGTCAAAGGTCACGAGATAGGTAGATAGATAGATAGATAGATAGATAGAGAGAGAGAGAGAGAGAGAGAGAGAGAGAGAGAGAGAGAGAGTGTGTGTGTGTGTGTGTGTGTTGTACTTGAGTATGGTCACGGTTACTTGTGTTGCGACTCCTCGGATTATAATGAAAACGCTAGAGCCGAAATCCGTCCCTCGTTCATATATAAATTCTACAATCCCCTGATATCAGGGACGCCACTCGTCTCCTCTATTTCGTGTGAGAGGGATACATCCGGGGGAAGTTTTGTCCAAGTCCGGGATTTTATCAATTCCAAATAAAACGGTCAACAACGCAAATTAGCTCGGCTGGGAATCGGTTGCAAATATTTATTGTGTTTGTTATGTTGTGATTTTGCGTTTAAGTTAATCCGGTGCGGTAGTGTGACTGTTTGATGACGCGTTTGGATAAATTTAACTTCATTGAAACAAAAATAAAAACTTGAAAATGGAAACTGAAAAGCGTAATTCCTTTAAGTACAAGTATAGTATACGTGTAAAAAGCGTAATTCTTTAAACATATTATAAATGTTTAAATACTATAACAAGAATAACGTTAATATTAAAAATAATTTCATTTATGATAAAACAAAATATACTCACATGATGAGAGATCGAGCTGAGCACTTTTCTTTACATAGTTAATTATTAGCTTCATATATTTAAACGACTTTCCAATTGATTAATTCACAAAAACAATTTAAAATCAGTGACATCTATTTTTACAGGGGAAAGCTCAGAACAAAGAAACTGCCAAGAGTCCAACACATGCGCTTGATCTTCTAAACAGTAGCAGTAAAAAAAACAATAATACAAAAAATATAAGAATCTTCCCTCAACGACAATAGTCATAGGAATTCTCATCTACACGCCAGCATGTTTTGTTTTACCGTATGGAAATCTTGGACCCAAATCACCTATCCCTTTTTAGCTTTCTAACGACCAACCAACAACAAAAAGGAAAATACAAGTAAAAACAAAAACGGAGTTAATACGCAGAGTTACTACATAAAGAGTAACAGAAGAATGGGAGGAAGAGTTCCTGAACATAATTCAAAGGCGGAGGAAGGTTTTGTGTTAAGGTTCTAAGCACCAACAGCCTGGACACCACAACAAAATATAAGAAAAACTATTTTAACTATTTAAGATCCTTATAAGCGGGGTTACTCTCTTGCAGAAATATAATATGATAAAATATAAGGAAAAAGATATACTATAAAAAATATGCCTTAAAACTGTGTTATGTAACTACAAAATTATTTACAAACTTTGTTTGCTTTAGCTTTACAGTATTTTTATAAAGCTTTTAAATTACGTTACCTTAAATTACTGTCTTTTTCATTGTAAAATAAATATATATTAGAATTAAATTAATTTTAGAACAATATAATAATGAAAATAAAAGAAAATCGGCTCACACGCAAAGCGAGTTTATTTTGAATCGCCGAGACGTAGAATCACCGGATCGAGATTATTGGAGGAGAGCAAGAGTTGATTTCTTTAACTATATTGGGAGCAGTGGTGGCTCGTCCATAAGGTTCAATGGTTGAACCTTAAATAACATAAATATGTTTAAGGATTTGTTGACATAATGGTTTCATGTTTAAATAACAAGATTTGCGAGATTAAACTTGTTGACTGAATAATAATGGATTCGCGTAATAGGCGAATTGCTCGCTACTATCGTTTGAGGTGCAAAGTAGCTCTAAGCACCTCCTGGACTGTGTAGACAGCTTTGGAGGGGAAAATCAGTATAGGCCTACGCAAAATTACATTCAACAATCGCTAATCCTGAGTGTTAGCGACAGAGACGAATAGTTCCGACGAGGACCGAACAACACTGACCGGGAATTTCAGTTTTGTGTCAGATTTCTCTATTTCATTTAGAATGCAATATAAATGTGTGCAGTAAAGTCTTAAAATAAAATAAAATAGTGAAGTAATTTTATTCCGAAAATAAAGTGTGTTTAATGTAGTCATTAAATAATTATATTAACGTTAAGCTGATCGAAGCGTGTATAACCTTCAAAATGTTTTCTGGTATTTTTGTGTGTTAAGTGTTAAGGTATTTCTTATTTTTTGTTCAGTTCATTGATTTTTTAAAATTAATAGTCTTCAATCTATTTTAAAAACAAAGTTTTCTTCTCTCCCTCTATTAAAGATAAGAAAAATAGAGAGAACTCTCTCTCTCTCTGGAAAATTAAGGAACTCTGTAGGCCGCTTCCCGTATTAAATATTAAACAGAAATATTTTACTATCCTTTTATTTGAACTATATATTTTTAGAATAATTTACAAATAGCATAAACACAATTTAATATTAGGCCTACTAAAAGTTGTCAATAGTTATGTCTTCATGTTGCGACCCACCCCGTGTGTTATTTGGAATGGGATAATTGCTCTTATCTTAGTAGGAACATTCAGACATTGAACCCCCCAACGGTCAGAACCACGAGCCCCCACTGATTGGGAGCTGCATTTCATCAGACGGAAGATGCACCGGTCATGTAGATAGTAGAATTGCACAAGCAAAAAAGCATCTTTCAAGAAAAGATCTGTTTCGGCGTCCGGAAACATGTTTCTAGAAACCAGGAAAATTCGTAAAAAATTCTGAACAGCTCTAAAACCTGAACCCTGAGGAAATCTGAAAGAATCTACCTCGAAGCTTTTGGGACGCCTTGAAGCTGGAGGAGGGCCTTAAGAATACCGTGGAGAGAAAGAATGACTAGTGATGAGAGAGTGGATGAAATAAGCAGTTGTTTTTGGTCACCTGCTACGCCATTCAACCCAGTGCCGGATTCTACTGGGCCGACTAGGCGAGGGGGCCGCAAGCTACAGATATATATTTTTTTCAGAAGTATTTTTATAAAAGTAGGAGGCACTTTGATTTATTTAAGTATGATATTTTGAAATTAAATGATCGATATTTGTTAATAATACAAAATGGAAGACAGTTCTTATTTAAATATTGCGCGCTTATTTTTAGGACGTTGGCATCCTTGAAAACTAATCTGCGCATGCGAATTTTGAAGGTCGGCTATATTGCCCCCGAATTTACACGACCGTGGTACCACCATTGTTTGTTATCATTGTTTATCTGCGTTGTGACTGAACATTGATTCCATTAAGCTACATAGTCACTGAATATTAGTTTACCATTAGCTGGTTGTATCTTTAGTCAAAGAATAAAAAAAAATCTAGACATATTTTTTAATTTTATAAAAATTAATGCGTTATACCTAGACAATAAAAAGAAATGTTTTATGTTAAATTTCTGAATAAGCTTAGTTAAGTTACTCTACTTAAAAAATAAATTAATTTGCTCAATTGTTTTGCATGGTTCTTAATATTTTAAAACAATTTGCTAAATGAAAGCACGCCTTTTTAGCCTATAGTAGCCTACTGGTTTTAAATTTGATAGTATTAATCTGATATCAAAGTACTCCTGCAGTACATATATTACTGCAGGAGTCAGCAGTCTGCAGGAGTCTGCTGTGACTGACTTCAAAGTCATAGCCGGGGGGGGGGGGGGCTCAGAAAACTTGGCCTAGGGCCTCAAAAATCTTAAATCCGGCACTGATTCAAACGGGATCGCCACCCCGATCGAGGGAATGATTGATGGGCTTAGTGGGAGGACAAGGCCCAGACAGGAGTACATAGGTGAAATAGAAGCAGGAAGAAAGTATCTAGTGATTAAGGAACTGTGTTAGGGACAGAAGGAAAGAAATTGCAAGCCCACCGGCCTCTGAGATGAGGAGAAGAAAGTGAAGAGATGCCGGAGGGTGTTATCAGAACAGACACGCAGGACAGAAATGTTGTAGACCCGTAGACTCGCTGCCGCAGTGTGTGTATTAGTGCTAATAAGAAACTATTTCATATTCATTCGCACTAAACACCAATTGTTTTAATTAAATAAATGTTATGTTAATTAATCTTATTTATTTTGTGCGTGGGCGCGCGCACGTGATTACGCGGAATAGTTTCAGTGAGCAATTGACCAGGTGTTCAAGGACACGGCCCGGCGGCTCGGATTAACGTCAAAAGTTCGTGAGTCGAGGCTTAGTTTTATGGAAACCTCCGTTTGACCTGTTCAAGTGATACTGAATTTCTTCGTGTTTTATACACACGTATACAGTTTTTACGTTTTATTTTCTACGTCGGCATATCTTGGTAACATTCCTGCGAACACGTAGTTACCGCGCGCTTGTAGTGCAAGCAAAGTACAGTAATCTGACACATTAGTAACACCAACAACAACAACAACGTGTTTGAGTTTCACTTTATAATGTATTCACTACGTACAGGCATTTAAACCTACGTGCAGATACCAAATGTTTTCACTGAGCTAATTTGTTGTTGTGATTAAACAAAGAAAATAAGACTTTAATTTGGTATAACAGTTTAGAGATAAAGGAACCTTATGCTTACGAGTACTTTACAGGGCTGCTGTTTACCAGTTTCATTTCATTCTCCCATGCGTTGAGAAATGTATTCACATACATGTGCCATGTATTCACAGCTGAGAAATTAATAAAACGGCTTAAAATTTAAGAGATTAACAAAGATTCTTGTCAATGTAATTTCTAAAGACTAAAGATATTTACAATAAAAAGTGCATATCTAAAAATGCAAAAATAAGGAATTATAGTACAGTAGTGAAGCCAGAATGCCTATATGCAAGTGAATGTCTAGCATTGAATTATACTTTATAGAATATTGAAACTTTCAACTTGTGAAACTTACTTTTCTTTTCTTCTCGTTTCACAAGTTGAAAGTTTCAATATTCTATAAAGTTTAGTGCTGTGAAAAAAGATGATGAACAATCAAAACAATTGAATTATAATTTAGACAAACTAGAAGTATTGGAAAGACGAATTATTAGGCAAATATTAGGCCCACGAAAAACTTCAGAAGGCTGGAAATTAAGAAGTAATGATGAAATATATCAGAGTATAGAAAATATAACAGAAACAATGATAAAAAGAAGACTATTATTGTTTAGACATTTATGTAGAATGGACGACAATAGGTTAACGAAGCAGATATTCAAATATCTGTGGGGGAAGAAGTCAACATCAGGTTGGATTAAATAAGTCCAAGAGGATTTCGAAAAAAATAATATAAACGCAGAAGAAGCAATTGAAAGAGAAGTTTTTTGGGAAAAAGTAATAAAAATGAAAGGAGTCCAGGGTAGAAGAGAGAAAAAGGGAGGTTCAAAGTGGACTGAAGACAGGAAGAAGAGACACAGTGAAAAGATGAAAGAATATTGGAGAAAAAGAAAGAAACAAAGAATAAAGAACTGAAATTGGCATGTGGTCCTTAGATGGCCAATACAAAAAAAAAAGATTCTTGTCAATTTTTGACCCTCTGTGGGGAGTCCGGTCCAGTTAGTCCCCCTGTAAATACGCTAACTAGACTTCTAATTTAGACAAACCTGTATTTAACCTGTGGTTATACAAATTAATTAAACCATGCCTTAGGAACTCTTTAATAATTGAGATAATAGGTAGATACCTGATTATATTGTCCTCCATGCAACTTCAGTCGTTAGGTACGATGCGTTTCGGGCTCACAGTCCCATCTTCAGGAGAAAATCACTCGAGGCGAGGTCGTCAGTACAAAACAATTAACCACATAAACAATGAATTCATTATACACACATATCGCACGAGAACACGATGCGCATCGTCGAGAACATAAAAGTGTAAAGATAAATATAATAAAGTTCAATGTAAAGATGTGCCGGTATTTACTCCTCATGTCTGTGTTAGCTTGTGTATTATAGTATCAAAGAGCGCGTTAGATTTGAACGAGACCATATCGTTCAAAGTCACTCCTGCTGTAATCTAGCCGCTTTGTACATCTTGTATTCTTCCAATGCATCAATATATCGGCCTTTTTTACAATAACTCTTTAATCCTCACTCGTTCTCTCAATATAAGTTTGGCATTCGTCGACACTTTCTCTTTACCGTGTGAGATGGAACCGGGGAAAATTTGTGTGCAAATCCAGGAAATTTCGTTACTCCCAGTGGCGATAAAGTGGTTCATTATACTGTGTTGCAAGTGTCAAATAGAAAATCATCCATACGTGCATCGATAGAACTTCCGACTTCCAATAAGAACAGTCCAAATCTTTCTGTAAAGGATCCATTGTACTTTGCATGGCTGAAGCAGGATTGTCTATGAAAGATATTTGTGCTGTCTAGTTAGCTAAGTATACAATGAAAAAAATACAAATGACATTTTTAATACGAACTAAAGGCTTCACCTACCGGTCAAACATCTGGACTTTGGGGCTACCACTAATTTAATCACAGATTTCATATAAAAGTGGTGAAGATGCATACAAGGGTTATTGAAAGCAAGATTCACACCGTTTGGTGTTAGTTTATGTACGTGTAGTGTATATATGTATACGTATGTGGTCTAAATATCGCTATGGAGAACCATACATTGTAACCCCTCTTTAACTTAGGCAGTTAAAAAAAAGATTTTTTTTTTTTTTTTTTGGAAAAGAGGGGCCACAAATTAATTAGAACTAGACCAAAGCCTAGAGAAACCAAAAATGCGCTGGATCCAGTGAGACGGGACTTGCAATGAAAAGTCATAATTTAAACAATTAATAAATCCCCTTTATTATTCTATCTCGCTTGGTAAACAAAATTAATAACAAAATCAATAAACATAACAGTCAGAAATTTATTATCCCCTTAAATGGTTAATTAAAATAATTTATTCACCTTCAACAATGTCACCTGAAAATAATTATTAACACCTATAAAATATATTTGCTATCTCTCTTTAAAATGAATTAAAATTTAAAATCATTACTATTCTTGAAATAAAGTTTCCAGTAAAATATTAATAATATAAAATTTATTATTTATGTTCTCTTTAAAATGATCCATTGAACTTAATGGAGATAATTTTATAGACTTCTTGATAATATTAATTATAAAAACAAATTCTCAAAGAAATTAATTAAAAATTAAATAGTGACAAATCCACATCCTTGTTATTCAAGTTAATTAAAATAATTACTTTCTTAGAAGAAAATATTCAGCAAAAATTAATTGAGATAGAATAAATACTTGTTATTAAAATTAAAAGGATATATAATCCTATGTTTCATTTTGCTTTTCTAAAAACCCTATATCTAAACTCCCCACCAAAAATACACCTAAATGTACAATACATATAACCCCCCAAAATACACACACAAATGTACAATACATCACATGTTCCACAATACAATACAATTATATAAAGATTCCTTGCCACGCCCTTTTCTTACCCCCATGAGGTATATTATTAATTCTTTTATAGACATCCATGTTAGGATTACAAAATTTAAGTGGTTCATAACACATGACATGTGTATCAGATAATGCTTATGCACTTCAGTAGTCCCCAGGACATAATAAAATTCAAAATTTGGCTAAGTGCCTAATACTGTTATACAATTCTGCCCCACTGGGCTCTATTACTGTGAGAAATAAAAATTTATAAAACAATGAACACCCCCCAGTTATCATAATTAATTAGTAGAATATATATATATAGAAATATTGCTAAGTTGGGAAAATAGAAATATGTCATGAATATTATAACCCTTTTAAAAAGTACTTTTGGCCCAGAGACCGACATGTTAGTTTGCCAGTTGATGCATAATTTAACCTGTCTCAACAACAAGTTTAATGCTGTATGAACATGCACCCATTCAGGATTAAACTTGTGAAAATCCACCTAACTACCCCAGAAATTTCTATACCATATGAACCAAACTGAATTTAAAATTTAGAAAATATATATATAAAATGAACATTAAATTGAACCCAAGAAATTACAAATTGAATGAATTACTTAAAAGCTGTAATGAAACACATATACTGAAATAAGAGGGAATTATACATTTGAATGTTGAACTGTCTAAGATACATGCCAGCCTCTGAGCTGACAATTTTACAACAAATTAATAAAATTTACAAATAATTTTACACCCAGTTCACGCACTAAACTGTCCCGTTAATTGAAAATCAATTAAATGTTTAAAAACTTGAAAATGTTGTGGTTGGTAGATAGAACTGGTTCACTGGGTCTTATTGAGTGCTGACTCTACGTGTACATAATATATTGGTTTGAGATCACCTGATTTTTGTCCATGGGGGTGAGGTGGCAATCTCGTGGCTTACATTACAGGTGTTGGTGTGGCTTCCTCGCTATTCCTCCGGCAGATGAAAGAGAGCTTTATGGTGTTACAGTTTCAGGTCATGTTGTTAGGCTTTCTCTCGACTCGTTCGGTGGACCCGCAGTCGTGTATTTATCTAGCCTGACATAGTGTGAAGGCTTAAAGGTGTTAATATCTTCATCTTACCGGAGAAGAACAAGGCGGCCATTATCGATGGAGGTTGAAGCCAGACGAACTTAAACAGAAAAACTCCTGTCCTTCTCGCTTGCCTACAGAGCCAGGCAATAGAGTGCAGCACCGATCAAACGCTCACCTCAAGCAGTCTACTACTTATAACCACTACTAGGGCGCGGCACTAATTAAACCCTTTTAATTAGTACTGCGTTTAACGTTTACCGCTGCTGTTAATTACTGGTGTTGCGCCGTCTCTCCACTAGAGTTCGGCACAACATGACTTCCAAGTTCTAAGGCTTATATTTAAAATCATTTTCGAGACTCTTTCTACTTCTTTCTTCAGCCTTAACCACAGTACTGTGGTCACTAACGTATACCACCTCACGTTAGCGCACTCGATTTTTACTGATGATGGCAGTCGATGGTACTGCCGAAACGTCTGGTTTTGCAGAAAACATTTGCCAAACAGTTCGGGAAGGAATTTTATCAGCAAACTACTTCTTTGTTGCCGATAACGTAGTACTCACATAAAAAAATATCCCCTCCACTTTCAACCATCATTTTCATTTCTAGAAAATTACCCTCTCTCCTTCAACTACCCTTTTCATTTATAGATAGTTCATCTACCTTTCTACAGTGGATTATTATGACCTTCTTTTCAAGATACTTTATTTATCAAAAGTAAGTACTTTACTCTTGTTAAAACGTAAAACGTTGCTGGTAAACTACCCCTTCCCTTTAACCGATCTTTACTAAAATCAAAATGCCTTGTGTTCCCTACAACTCAGCCACATACGCAAAACATTATTTGATTCTGTCTGAATTTGCGGCAGTTATCGTCCGCCATAGAAAAAAAATCCACACACACACACACACACACACACACACACACACACACACACACACACACACACACACACACACACACACACACACACACACACACACACACACACACATTTCGGAAAATGACTTTTCGTCATGATTCGAGGTTAGTACAATCAGAATCAGCCCTTATCTCGAACATGATTTTTTTCGCCATCGCCATACTTTCATTTCCTTATGGAACATGAAAGTAAAAACTACAATGTTGTTCGCGGCGCGCGCGCGATCAGATCAATATTGTTAACACTAGCACGTTAAGGCGACGTTTGGCCCATGTTTGGTTCTGTAGAAAACTGTTGTCCTGTGAATTCTTATTTTATCAGTAAAACGAAACTATATCTGTTACTACTGAAGTCCTGCGGGAAATCGTGGATGCACCGAGGTACGAAGTTACTAGGAATAAATTCGGTGAGTGAAAGTATATAATATAAATTATGTATATGTAAATTATGTACTTCCTTCCCGCAAAAAAAAAATATAAAATGAATATCTCTACTACAAAAACAAAGGTAATAGCATTTCGTGGCAAGGAATCAATAAGAACAAAAATAGGCCTAATAATTAACGATAAAATTATAGAACATCTGAGCCATTTTAACTATTTTGGAAATGATATTGGCTATGATAAACAATATGATATTGGCTATGATAAACACTATGATATTGGCTATGATAAACAATATGATATTGGCTATGATAAACAATATGATATTGGCTATGATAAACACTATGATATTGGCTATGATAAACAATATGATATTGGCTATGATAAACACTATGATATTGGCTATGATAAACACTATGATATTGGCTATGATAAACACTATGATATTGGTGTTACGTTAGGTAAGTTCCAGACAATCAATTGCATTTTAGAAACAAGTTACGTCGAGGTACAAAATTAAAGTTTTACAAAGTTATGGTGGTCCCTGTACTGCCCTATGGATGTGAATTATGGCCGACGATCAAGAAACAAGAAAGAAAAATACAGGCCTCGGAAATGGCTTTCTTAAGAGGAGTGAAAAGGTATTCTAAACTTGGTCGTATAAATAATGAGGTCATAAGAGAAGAATTATAACTTTTCAACTTGAATGAAAGATTATTCAAAGATTATAAACAACGGTGGAAAGAACGCTTAGAAAAAATGTCAGCTTGAAGACTGGGCAAACAAGTCTTGAAATGTAAACCTATAGGACACAGGAGTGTGGGTAAACCCGGGAAGAGATGTCTGGAGGCGGAACAGGCAGCACCTTGCGTATGCCGTGATGATGATGATGTCTAAGTGTGTTCAGCTCGATGTAGACATTCCTGCTTTAATGGCTGCAGTAGATCGATCTCAGCTATCACACTGAAAACTTTATGTAAATGTACAATGTTTAATATCTTTATTGTATCTTCATTATTATACTGGCGTAATAAAGATTGTACAGTAAAAGATATGGTGTAAGGTATGTTAAATGTGTAAATTACCTCTTTCCTCCCGTTTGGAATTAATTAAAATTAAATAGACAATTTTAATTTTTAAGTTACTTGTCAAAAATGAACCTTTTGATGCTGTTTCTGAGAGTAAGTGTGGCCCTCAGGCGGTTGTAACCACTGATCTAGTGTATTTTTGTTTATAATTCGCTTATGAGAGAGCCAAGTAAAATATAATTAAAAACAGAGAGATTAGAACGACTTCGGGACAGTGTGAAGGGGAAGAAGAAGACGACAATGCAGAGTATAAAAGCATCAACTTATTTATCATAATAATTAGCGGTCGTCGGTTGTCACGTGAACATTCCTGGGCGCTAAGCCGTAGTTTGTACAAGCTTCACGTACCAGTTGTTGGCAATCGGAAGCCATTAAGCGTTCCGTTCCACCTTATTTCTCATGAACGGACTTAAAAAGATTCAGCGAACCGAACGTGTCATCATGCGCCACGCCGCAGAACGAATGATTTCGCCGTGCGCAACGTAGGAACGTCAACTTATAGCAGTGGTTTCCTACAAGGAACCAATTTAATAATTACTCCATTTATTTTAATAAGTAAGTGAATCATCATCATCATCATTATATAAAGACCATGCCTTGTCGAGTTAGCCACGTCTCTCTCTCCATCATTGCCCTCTTTAAATCGCAGTATGATAGAAAGTTAATCTCCTTCCCCATGTCTTTGAAGAACGCTGCTCTTGGTCGTCCTCTAGGGGTTTCCCCCAACACCTTTCTTTCGAAAATGTTACTTAAGAATTGACTGTGTCATACCGCGTGCCCAGTCAGTTTTGCCCTTCTTTTTCCGATCACTTTTAAAAGTGATCTATCTTCGTTCACGTCTACGAGGATTTGCTCACGACTTTTCTTATCCATCCGACTCGTCCCCGTCGCTCTCCTCCAGATCCAGATTTCTATTACTTTCAATTTCCTCCTTTCTATTTTGCCGAGGGTCCACGCCTTACACCCATAAGTTAAAACACTCCGCACAAATATTTTTGCGAACCTTTTCCTTACCTCCATACTTAAGTGATTATTTGTAAGAAAATTCCTTTTTAATTAAGAAAGTTGTGTTAGTGGTTATATTCATAAACATAAATAACACTGTTTCACATCACTATAGAAAAATTATTCTGATTAGCGCTTTCAAGCCTCACAGCTCATCGTCAGATCGGAAAAATTCGATTTTTCCGAACTGACGATGAACTGTGAAGCTTGAAAGCGCTAACCGGAATAATATTTCTACAGTTCCGTGCAACAGTGATAATTCTGTTTGCAGATTCCTTTCGTTGTGAGACGCCTGCTTAGCTAGAACTATTCTTCTTTTAATCTCTGTCACATATCTATTTACAAAAGTGATGGTGACCACTTGCACACACTTAACCAGATAGCAAAAATTTTCAACCTGTTCGAAAATTGTATTACCCAATTTAATATCAAGTTTTACATTCTTGTTCTTCTTCCCTATCACCATTGCTTTTGTAAGTAAGTGAATATTACAGTATTATTTTGGTTGAGAATGGTCTTGCAGGAGAAACAAGCACGCCAGGACAACAAACGCAAATCGTTTCCATCTCAAGACTTTCATTTCATGAACAATAAAAACTTATACATAGTTCTTGTGGTCTCCAAGCTGCATGCACAATTAAATTGTTTAAATTAACTTGTGTATCCAGATTTGTGGAAGAAAACGGCCAGATTTATGGAAGAATAATTTATGAAAACTGCAGCCCGATAATGCGCCTGGACGCACGTCATTGCTTGAGAATAGAATTTTGCCAAAAGAAAACATCATAATCATGACACGACAACTGCCCTATTCACCAGATGTGTCCCAACGCGATCTTTTCCCATCCCAATAGTGATCATTTTTCACGAAAGGACAACGTTTCACGACCGTTGAAGACCTAAAACGAAAATCGCTAAGCGAGCTCAAAACTGTACCAAAAAGTGCGTGCTTGAAATGTTTGAAGACTGCGAAACGGCTTGCTGAATCATGTTACATTCGATTCAGACTACTTTGAAGGGAGCAGTATAAGTGTCTATGAATAAAAGCATAATTTAAAAAAAAAAACAAGAACTGCATGAACTTTTTGATCGAACCTCGTAAGTAACGATTTGTCCACAATACTGTATGTGCGCGACGCTTCAGTAAATAAAACAATCAGTGACTCCAAAGTTGCTGTTGTAAATACTGCAGCTGAGCCACATAAAACAAAAGCCATTACATGTGAAACAGTTTTTACCAACAATGCTTTGTATAAAAATCCTTCTTTGATAACGTAGCGTCATTTTATAAACGCCGTTTGTGTCGAAGAAAAAATTAAGAAATAATTAATTCACTTACTATTAGCATATACTGACTGACTAATTCTGGGCTGCGACTCAGGAATCTGAGTTCCGAGCTACCTTCTAGAGCTCCTACCTTGCTCTATAACAGGCTGTTTGTGCTAGCGCGGTACACACAAGCCCGGCTATAAGGGGATTGTCTGAGTTCTTTGCCGCCCATAGTGTCGCCAAGTTGTCGTTAATCCCATGGTGTCGTACTATCATCGGAATAACAGAAGGAATCTTCGTAAATTGGTGTATACCAAGCCTTATTCGTTAACAAAACTGTAGTAAAATAGCAGCTATCTAAACACACGATAGCTATTTCTTGGATCTACGGAAAGTTAAACACAAACTTAAAGTAAATTCTAACAACGCTTATAGTCTCACCTTACCATTCTGATAATGTTGACGTACCATCAAAAGTTAGGTTTAATTCTGTAGGTTGACGGTTGACGGTTCACGCCTGTTAGTGAACGAATCTCGCAAGGCTTAAATTTGTACTTAATGTATCAGTTTAACTTGAAAAGGACCGTAGAATATTTTAGTGGTCGAAACGTTGTGTGGCAAATTGCAGCGACGGTAGTAGCCCCGACCTAAGCCTTCCGTAATGTTCACTGGGAGCGAATGAGGCGGTTTGCCTAACGGATAAGTGACTGAAGCAAGTTGCTCACTTTTGATGTCTTGACTGTGAAATCATATATGAATACGATATGGTCTCGTTGATCAGTACCAGCAAAAGGATCTAGAAAGAAAGCTAGACTGGAGACGCTTATAAAATACTTTAGCTTTTCCTATAGAGGTATGTGGACAAAAAAATGAAATGTGGACATCAACAAAGTCCAGATTTTCCGCCAGAGCAAAATAGACAGAAAGTCGGGTTTTAGAACACACTGGAATTTAAAAAACAGAATAAAACAGAATGAAACAAATGTTTACAGTGGGTTTTTATTATTGATTTTTTTTTTAAATTTGGATAACAAATATGAATGCTACAATTTGAATTTGATTCAGTCCCTATAACCCGCGACATAATTCCTAATAAAAAAGTTTGATAAGGCATGTAGCAACGTTAACTAATTATTTTTTGTCTTCTAAATTCAAAAAGTTAAAAAACACCTTATGTCAGGTCCTCACCATCACCACCACCCAAACCACCTTTAGGCTACTTATTAAAACAGAGTTTACTTAATGTCGCCCTGTAGGGCTAACGTGAAATTAAATAAATCAAATTTACATAATGTAAGTGTGATCATCCTGAATCCCATCTTTATATGAACAATACTGACTGTTCAACGCTAAATTTGTAATGGCTTTGCATCTTTCCCATTCTGTGGAGGTCTAGATCCCTCAGGCCTGATGTAGACAGACATGGGACCGAGTAATTTCTAAATTTGTCGGAAAGAAAGTGATAGCATTAGGAGAAGAGAAGAGGACAGCAAGAGATAAAGTAAGAGTGGGAAAAGTTTTTAAAGTGTATTATGATTGTAAGTAGGCCTAATATAAATGATGCTTTGGCAGCAGAGTTGTGGATGAAAAATGAGGTTATGTTTGTTAGAGCGTTCTGACCCGTTTATGTTTACGACAGTCACCTGTCGACAGTTATCGACGAAGCAACTGCCGCTTAGTCACACTGTTTACGAAGCGAATAATTTCACTTTGCCAGCTCATTTTTAATAAATCCAAAGCGTTAATTGCGGAAGACGTGCGAAAGGCGGTGCAATAACAGTAAATAATGAGACGGCCGTATGTGACACCAACGTCGTAAACAAGGCAGCGATAATTAGAAGAGAACATTAAGGCGGATGCGTTTGTTGTCCCAACGTGTTAGCACGCTTTTGTAGCGACCGTTCTCAAACTTTTTTAGATTCAGAGCACACTTCATAGTTCACTTCAATTGAAAATTTTCAGTAACAGTAGTAAAATAATAATAATAATAATTTTCATCATCATCATCTTCAAGGATTAAACCAAGGATGGTTTGTTCCGGTCTCAAATAGGCAAAGATTAGATCTGGTCACTCCAGCGCTTCCTCGGACGTCCCATACCTCTCCGTCCCCTCGGCTTATAGTTCCATAGTTGTTTGCTAATGCGGCAGTTATCCATTCGGCAAAGATGTTCCCACCAATTCAGCCGATACTGGGCGATCCTATCGAGTATACTCATAATATTCAGTTCCTGCCGTATATCTGTGTTTCTTCTATGATCATGGAGAGTATGCCCCGCCACGTGCCTGAGAAATCTCATTTCAGCCTCTTGGATGCGACTGGCCTGGGCTTTCGTTAACGTCCAATTCTCAGACCTATAATGCCTATAATGCCGAGATGCGGTCCCATTCCGCCTTGCCACGAAGCATAACCACAACTACGCTCTCGGGCGTGAACAAATGCCGAGATGCGGTCCCACGAAGCATAACCACAACTACGCTCTCGGGCGTGAACTCCCCGAGCTCAGTTTCCAGTACCGCCCTCTCTCTTGTGAATCTGTAGCACTTGAAAATGGTTTACAGATTCGTGGGAAAGGCATCTTCATGAGAAGAGTCGCCGTATTGACATGCTGGGCTTTGCATCTTTCCCATTTTGTGGAGGTAGGCATTAAAATTGCCGTGGCCAATGAGGAACTATGTCAGATGGTAGTTAACCGCACGTGATGGCGGTCAATCCAGTCCTTCAAGTTTGATATGAGCCTTCTTCTATTCTATCGATCTTGCCAGTACCGTAGAGTGAATTCCCCGGCTTCATGCTTTGCCGCATCAATTCCTATTAGGCCTATGTCTCTTCTTTCTAAGAAATGCTTCCGCTCTATAGCCAACAGAATAATAATAATAATAATAATAATAATAATAATAATAATAATAATAATAATAATAATAATAATAAATTTCATAAGCAGAAACGGAAAATTAAGACATTGCAAAACAGTAATATGTCCTGAAGCCTTATACGGATGAAAATGCTAGGGAATATTTTCCGCAAACAAATATTAAAAGTAGAAAGAAGAATATCAAGAAAAATTTATGGCCCAAAAAATTAAATATTTTCAATTTGGATTAAGATCAAATGAATCAATTTACAAAGTATTTTGTAGCCTTTCCACAGAACGGCGGAAGAGAAGATTAATATTTTATGGATCGAAAATGAAAGATTCACTAAACATATATTTGAATGTCACTAGAACATGAAAACAAAATTTGTATGGCCCAAAGACGTATCGAAAGGTTTAGAACTGATCCCAAATACACTCGAAGAAACAATTAAGAACAGGAATCAGTGCAGAAAAGTAATAGAGGAATTCAAGTTAGAAGGAAAGATCAACAGACAGGTGAGACGAGGTGAAATCACAAAAGAAGAGAGAAACGCCATAAGCGAAAGAATGAAGGCAAAAAGAGAAAACATCAAAATGTGCAACACTGTTGCACACGACCAGGTCAAACCACTTATTGGACATCGTAGGTAACCGAGATATACAGACCCGGACAGGACCATCGTCACATGATGTCACATGAGTAGTAGGATTCACAACTGAACTAAGACACAACAATTAGAGAAATTAGGAGATCGATGGTAAACGTCCGCGAGGGAGATGCTCGCTCGCTGGGTGGACCAGGGCAAACCACTTATTGGACATCGTAGGCAACAGAGATCTAGAGAACCGGACAGCGCCATCGTCACATGATGTCACATGAGTGGTAGAATTCACAACTGAACTAAGACACAAGAATGTAACGATTATAACGTTATACGACAATAACAATATAAGTGATACAGTGTTAATAAAATACAGCAAAAACATAACGTAACGTAACTTGCAAAACACAATAAACACTGGATTTTAATTGTACAATAACGAGTATTCAATTAAAACAAAACTGCAATGAAATGCGTTCGGCGCATTAGACAATAACGTTCTCAAGCCGCAACCATATTCTCGTGATTAATTGCGACATAAATATTACATTTTATTACTAACTATTAAATAAACGACGCCTAAGTTATGCCCGAGTGAGGTGAAGTTACCGCGAAGCATACCTATAATTGTTTCTGCCTGTCTATCTCCCCCCCTTTCTCTGTCTGTCTCTGTCTCTCTCTCTCTCTCTCTCTCTCTCTCTCTCTCTCTCTCTCTCTCTCTCTCTCTCTGTGAACGAATCTGTTACGTTTGGAAGGTTTAATTTTTAATTAATTTCGGTATTATTTCTTATATCTGTGTTGGAAGAGCCCCCTCATTCCAAAGTTTCATGCAGTAATCGTTAATATCTTTTGCAAGTATAAAATCGTTTCGTCAAACCGTTGTGTCTGCGTCATTTAGTTTATACGTTATGTCTCTCATGATGCAAACGTTAGAGAATTAATAAAGGTAAAACTGAGGTGATCAGTGGGCAAATATTTATATATATATATAAGTATTTTTCCTAATTAGCTTATTAATTAAACGTTTTTCATGATTAGACTAATGACACATATTTATAACTTTGCTCGACATTTCACTTAGTGCCCACTTGCGCAAGTCAGAGAAGAAAGAGGGGAATTACACGTGGATAATAGTAATAAAAACCCTTATCGCTGGGTAGTAATACAGCGGTCTAGTCTGGAATGTTCTGGCTGTGAATACCGCAACTAGCGGCTGGTGGCGCATTGTACTAGCCGTGGAACCGTCACATTGCACACAACAGCCGCGCGATACGCCTTGGTCCTTTAAGGGACTGTTGAGCGGAGGTTTGACTTTTGAGTCTGGAATGTTAGTAAACAGTGTACAATTGCACTACGTGCGCGCGCCCATTCTGTCTGTCTGTCTGTCTGTCTGTCTGTCTGTCTCTCTCTCTCTCTCTCTCTCTCTCTCTCTCTCTCTCTCTCTCTCTCTCTCTCTCTCTCTCTCTCTCTCTAGGTACTATAGGTCAACAGTGATTTTTAATAGAACATCATTGGTAAAATTATGATTATAGACGAAACTGACGTTAATGTTTATATATAATTTCACTTAAGTCTGGTATATAAAAAAAAACATCAACCAGGTTTCTTCTAAAATGCATTAACTGACCCCAGAAATGTTGGAAATCGTAAATATATTTTTTTTGGCTAATGGGATCTCTGATCCCTTAGATTTAGCGACTTTTACCTCAAATTGGCACCATTGGTCAGTTTTCCATCGTCATATGTTTAATATAGAACGTATAGTATAATATAACATATAGTATAGTACAACATGGTCATTGTTTCTTTGTAAACAGGTTTCGTAGATAAATGGAAAACACGTTATTAAAGTAACGTTTCGTCAACGAAAACGTCTGTGATCGTCGGAACAATAACATAGTGAGACCGAAACGCGGCTTGAGATGTCAGCGCGGTCTTGTAAAGAAATGACTTATTGTGATGAAATGTTTCCGGCGGCTTACAGAAAAAGTAAATTTAATTACGCAGGCATTTGTTTTAAAATAAATGAAATATGTAACCGGGCGAAATGTGTTTCGGTAACATTTTTGTCTTACGCAAAGTATCGTGGGATTGTTCGAGTTCGTAATTCACTCTGCATTTCGCAGGTATTCAAATGTAAAAAATTTGTTTATGAAGGAACTCTCAGATTATTCAAGCTACGTCGCGTCCCTGTCATTATGAATGTTAACACCGTTCTTCTTCTTCCTTTTTTTTTTTTTTAAGAAAACAGAGTTGAATTTTAAAAGTTATGGAAAATCTAGTCTGATAAAAATGACTTATACAAAATAATAAAATATGGTGAAAGAATTTAAAAGCGCGTTCCCACAATACGGTTGATGTAATTGAGAGACTCACATTCCAAGTCAACCTTTGGAAACACAGCCATTAGGTTGAGTGTTTCATAACCCAAAACAAGGTTCGGACCAACAGCTATGCCGCAAGATGATCAATGGCACCGAGTAACCACAAAATCGATTCGGTACACAACGTTTAATGGTGGGATTGCAAAACAAAAGCGAAATACTGTTTATTTGTCGGCTTGTTTTCATTGGCCAATTAGTTAGCGGACGTTGAGTTATGCTCTGAGCAACAGAAATCACTCTTCATTACTCTCTCCACTTACAAAGGCACACTGATTATTGTAAACGTTCTTATTTATTAATTATTCATAATATAATAATTACTTATAAACACGCGCGCCCGAAAATTGTGTCAGAGCTGTGTAAATAACCGGGTGGAATTTAATAGCCTTCACATTCTGCCCCGTGTAAGCTGTGAACTATTATATCATTATGTAAGCTATTGTGTTGTACGCGCATGTGTACATTAATTTAGGAATTTGTTTACCCACTCTACTTAAGACTTGTTTTGATACTCGTCGTAGGGATGCCAAATTTTTCGTGAAGTACAGTTTATTTTACTTCCATGTTCCGTAAGGAAATGGAAGTATGGTGATCGCGAAAAAAGTCGTGTTCGAGATAAGAGCACGATTCTGATTGTACTACCCTCAAAACAAGAAGAAAAGTCATTTTTCGAAAACTGTCTGTGTGCCTACGTGTTGAATTTTGTCTATGGCAAACGATAGCTGCCGCGAATTCAAACAGAATCAAATAATTTTTTGCATATGTACCTGCGTTGTAGAGGACTCAATGCCTATTGATGTTGGTGAAGATCAGTTAAGGGGAAGGGGTAGTTTACATGCAACAATTTTTGTTTTAACCAGAGTAAAGTGCTTAATTTTGATAAATAAAGTATCCCGAAATGTTTAGGATATAATGGTCATAATAATCCATTATAGAAAGGTAGATGAAATATCTATAAATGAAAGGGGTAGTTGAAGGGGAGGGGATAAGTTTTTATATGTGTACTACGTTATCGGCAATAAAGAAGTAGTTTGTTGTTAAAATTTCTCTCCAGGCTGAATGACCGTGGTCCAATTTTTTTCTGAAAAACCAGACTTTTCGGCAGTGCCATCGACTGCCATCATCAGTTAAAATCGAGTGCGCTAACGTGAGGTGGTATAATTAGTGACCACAGTACTATGATTAAGGCTGAAGAAAGAAGTAGTTTATATGGAAATATTTCATTTCGAAAATTACTTTAAATATAAATTTTTGAACATGGAAGTCATGTATGGGTCCTCCATACCGATATTTTGGGTGTAGGAAAGTAAAAATGTAGTACATTAGAATAAAAGATATTAATTATTCAAACGTACGTTTTTGTTTTTGGGATTGCATGTTCTGTAGGGGAATTCACGGTCATTAGTACGTAAACCAGTGCTCCCTGAGGTGCAGACTCGTTGTCTATTGTGAACGAAGTACATTTATTATTACATAAATTTCGATATTAGATCATTACTCAATTATGGGAAAAATTACAACAATCCCGTTTACTCTTCTATTTCTTTAGTAATGTAAAAATTGTAGCAGCGCACACAATAATGCAATAAATTCTAAAAATTCGAAACATTCGGATTTGAGTTACAATCCCTTTTAGTCTGACAGCCTGATGGATTTCACTATTTTTTCAAATTTTTTGTCTCTTTTTTGGGCCCGGAGTCGAAAATTTTGAAACGTTAGTTAACATTCTCTTTAATGTGATACACCTCATACATTTTTGCGATTTCAACCAAATTTTCACTCACTTTTTAGGCCTAAACATCGAAAGATTTTCAAAAATGCATACTATGATTAGATCGTTGTTAAAATTCGCATTAATCTTATGCCCCACACAGCCTTTTGCGATTTTTTCACAATTTGACACACTCACCGTTTCTCCTCCCGTCACCCTATTTCTGGGTGGTATCTCAAACACAGTAATGTTCTACGAATAAAAATAAGGACACGCATGCCACGTTGCGAGACACACCAGAGCATATTTTTCTGCCTCGGGGCCCCGAAGAGCCTTTGCTGTTATGTCGCGTGCGAATGTGGTGTGTTGATAAGATCTTGTCAATAAAATCAATAAGCATCAAGTAATCGAAAAAAAATCAATTGTTGATTTATCCAAACAAAAAAATTACAGTGGTATGGATACACGAAAATAATGGCACAGGAAACATTGCCAAGGAGAGTTATGGTATGGACTCCGCCAGGAAGAAGGGAAAGAGGAAGACCACCTATCACCTGGATAGACGAAATTTAGACTATATTGAGTAACGAGAAATTGAAGATCTTTGGATGGACAAGCAGCAGTGGAAGATGAGAATTCAGTCACTTCTGTAATCCTTGGTTCCGGAAAACGTGTGAACATTGTACAGCCGGAATAATAATAATCAAGTAATGGAAATAATCGGAGACCCAAGACGCAAGACATGAGAAACTCCCAGTGGAGGTAGGCCTACCTATCGACAAAAGCAAAGCAGCAAAGACCGGAGAATAATAAAAGGATATACGAAGAGAACAGGACGGAATGAGATGAATGTGGAACCAGTAGAAGAGAAAGTTCTTAGACATAAACAGCTGATCAGAATGGGTGCAAACCGCACACCAAGAATGTGTGACGGTGGGACGTCTACTGAAATGAACAGGACAACGATAAGCGCGTACAGTCGACAAAGAAGAAGTTCTTTCAATTTTCGATACAAGCCTGTACACCAGACAGCGGCCGTTAAAACGCCGAAAGTTCAGCGTACCGAAATATCGTTTTCCAGAACCTTACAGATTCGATTTTTGTTAAGTATGCAGACAATGTTAGGGCGTGCGCTTGAATGAATGAGCGTTTTACGGCCAAAACCGGCAGTTCTGTTTGCCGCGAATAGGGTAATAAAGCTGGCGTTTAATGAAACATAGGCCGTAACAGTTGACAAGTATTAAGCGTTCGCTGAGATGAAGACTTGTTGCATAGAAATATGCCCGTGCACACATTGTTCCGCGAATGTACATCAAAATCACATTGTACGCTCGCCGACTTTGGTTTGGCACGTGCTCGTTGCGCGTTATATTGTCATTATTATTACGCGTCATAACGTCTACAAAAGAGGATGGTCATGTAAGTTCCTCCGTGATTCCAAACGGAGCGGAATACCATGGGACCGATATTGCTCCCGGATCGGATGTTTTCACGTTATTTAAAATCAACCATTAGGCGAGTGAATGTATTTAACCTTATAACAACCATCTGTGCGAGTGAACACCGACTTATCAGTATTAGCTTCGTTGGATGCGACGAAATCACCAGAAAAATCCTACTATTCCACGTCGTTCCGTAATATTTACACTGGTCTCCTTTCGATGGGTAACAGCACCGATCGCGGAGGTTACGAACTGACCGCGTAGAGAATGAACAACGATAGAATACCATAGAGTCTTTACAGAAAATATATGAGACAAAAACCAAAAGATGACCGAATGATTATAGGGAAGTGTTAAAATGAGTTACAAAGGTCTATTTATACCTTGCATACAATCTTCCAGAAATACAACTTTAAGATCTCAAAGACTAAGACAAAAACAATGGGCTTCCTGGAGAAGAACCCTGCAAGAGCAAAAATTGTGATTGAAAATAGCGTTCTGGAGCAGTATCACATTTTAATTATTCGAGATGTGATATCTCATACAGGAAGGACAACGATATACAGAGAAAGTTAAATAAATGTAATCCTTAAATTCGTAGTGACCGTCAATCAATGAATTTTTCAGTGGAGGTTAGTGAGGATCGGTCAAAAATAACACAAATTCTTAATTTATTTGTGTCGACGTTTCGACAATGTTTATTGTCATCATCAGGACAATTGTTGCTGACGCCAAACACACAACTGTTAACTCACAGGGGAGTTAAAAAGTGGTAAAGGCACATTTCGAAAGATTCCAATTTTTTAGTTGTGGCTTAAGTCAGAGTCCAAGATTCTACACCGTAGAAGAGGACCGAGAATACGTAGCAGCGTAAAAGTCTCATCTTTGTGTTTATTGTTAAATCGTGACTTTTGAATAAACTGCTCGTTCTAGTGTACACTGCTCTTGCCTTTTCAATTCTGCTCTTTGTTTCTTGAGAGTGGTCCCATTATTCATTGACTATAGTACCAAGATATAAGTGCTACGAATAGAGAGACAAAATATAAGGAACAAAGGTCCGATTTCGGGCCACAAGCACCAAAAGATGAGTAGTAGTAGTAGTAGTAGTAACGGTTGCCGCAGGAAACATAATCGAAAGTGAGTGTCGTAGGGGCGCGCGCGTATAGTTACCGTTACAAGTCTCTGCCTTCCATTACCAGACAGACGTACGTGCTGATATTAATGACCTCGGAGAATCGGGATTAGTTACGGTTAAGTTGTTCAAGAGTATACCCGACTGGAATGAATAAGAAGGTGCCAACAGGACACATGCCCAATCTTTCTTAGCGCGTGTGTGTTTGTGACGTACTCTACGAGGAATGAAGAATTCGCACTGGCAATACCATAAATATTTCATTTAATAACAAACGACAATCGTTATTACCTGTTGTCAGTTTTCCGTTTTTCTTGTTTCTGATCCGGACAATCAACAATATCATCCTTATCATCAGCCGGATCGACCTTTAAATTACCAACGCGCTCGACAACGGCCAGTAGCAGTTCTCTGGCAGTCGGCTGACTGGTCTTCCAGCTACTGTTATCCTGAGCTAATATTTTCGTCTGCGAGTACCCGCGTTCTCAACAGTTATACGACTCGTATAAAGTATAACTCTAAATTTGATTCTCTTCGCAGAAAAAGATGAGAGAGATTAGGAAGAGATGCCAGCTGGGGAGGAAACGAGTTCCGGAACAGGACAACGTTAGGTCAAACTGCCATGCCATATGCCATACTAATGATACACCAAGAGGGTCTAACTTCCTTTGTTCCTGATTTAGATGTACACGTTTTATGTCCGGGCAAACTTACAAAACCCCCTGTTTGTTGTACCGGTACTGTGTAGAAAAAAAATTGTTCACAATACGTAGTGACCATAGGGGAACTAGGAACTGGGACACCGATGATGTCCTATCCTCTGCTGTCTGCCATACCTTTGACATTATCTTACGATTGCAGTATGCATCTTCTTCTAGCACAATCAATTCATATTTTTATGTATATCTTCCTGGTACCATACGATTATAGTTGTTTCCTTTCTATTTCGTTTCAGAGCTAACCTCGTAACGTATAAATAGGTAACGGAAAGGAGAAGAAGAAAGAGGAAGAGAAGTAGAAGTAGAAGAAGAAAGTTTCAAATTGAGGATGTTTTGAGAAAGGCTGGCGACAGAGAAGCGAGAAGGCACACCACTATGTACTGTAGATAGTGTTACGACGTCACGGATCGTTGTTCCTGTGTTTGCCGTAGAAGCGCAATAATCTGACCGGTATCCATGTTTACAGATTAGTTACAACGCACACTCCTTTGTTTCCACCGTTAAAGGTTCTCTGGCACTTCTAACCCACTGTCGTCGTCGTTCCTCTGACTCTTCTGCCTCTTGTTGTTCTGCCGACTCGAACAAGAGTGATTTTGCCGTTCTCCCCTTTCCTGTCTGCATTTCTCATCCTGTCGTTTTCTGCTTTGATGTCACCTGTATAAAACAAGACATAGCACAAGGATTAAATTTTATAAGACAATTGCAATATCCACATTGATTTATGCGAGTGAGGCGTGGGATCATGACAAAAAGAGGGAAGCGGCAAGATTCAAAATGCTGAAATACAGTTTCTTCGAAATACTTTAAATTATACATTGCAAGATAGAATAAGAAATGAAGATATCACAGCAGAACTTGAAGTAAAGGACATAAATGAAATTATTTCAATTTATAGAAGACAATAATGGGATCATCTGCAAAGGATGACAGAGGATCGGTTGCCGAAAACGGCACTGAACTATAAAGCCATTGGTAGAATAGACGTGGGTCGTCCGAGGATGAGATGGGTGCCGGAACAGGTTTATATAACCTAATCCTTGAAGAGGAGAAAAAGAAGAAGAAGAAGAAGGGGAAGAAAAAGAAGAATATGTCACCTGTTTCACCCTTTCGTTAAAGGTTATGTCGCACTTCTGACCCACTGTCGTCGTCGTTCCTCTGTCTCTTCTGCCTCTTGTCGTTCTTCCGCTTCGTCGTCTGTGCCGTCGCGATCTTTCAGCGCGCACTTTACGATCTCCCCGACCGGACGCCGACTTGGTAGCCTCCAATTGTAAAGCATGTACCAAGGCGTCCGCACTATTCTAGTGTCTTTCCATTCGTAACACTTGCTGTAGTTCGTTATCTCGGATACCATCAGTATACGTCTGCAAACCTCATTCGAAAATTTTCTGGTGCTACAGGCTAGGCCAGTCTAATTAATCTGTCGATGCTTGCTTCAAACTCTTCTGGTGCTACAGGATAGGCCAGTCTAATCAATCTGTCGATGCTTGCTTCAATCTTCTGGTGCTACAGGATAGGCCAGTCTAATCAATCTGTCGATGCTTGCTTCAATCTCCTGGTGCTACAGGATAGGCCAGTCTAATCAATCTGTCGATGCTTGCTTCAATCTTCTGGTGCTACAAGGTAGGCCAGTCTAATCAATCTGTCGATGCTTGCTTCAATCTTCTGGTGCTACAGGATAGGCCAGTCTAATCAATCTGTCGATGCTTGCTTCAATCTTCTGGTGCTACAGGATAGGCCAGTCTAATCAATCTGTCGATGCTTGCTTCAATCTTCTGGTGCTACAAGATAGGCCAGTGTAATCAGTCTTCTGGTGCTACAGGATAGGCCAGTCTAATCAATCTGTCGATGCTTGCTTCAATCTCCTGGTGCTACAGGATAGGCCAGTCTAATCAATCTGTCGATGCTTGCTTCAATCTTCTAGTGCTACAGGATAGGCCAGTCTAATCAGTCTTCTGGTGCTACAGGATAGGCCAGTCTTATCAATCTGTCGATGCTCGCTTCAATCTTCTGGTGCTACAGGATAGGCCAGTCTAATCAATCTGTCGATGCTTGCTTCAAACTTTTGAAGACTCTCCCTGGAATTCTGTCGCCTTGCTCTCAATTCAGAGCAGTACACATCTCCCAAACGTACAATATCATACCGTAATTCTAAAGTTTTTATCATTTTGGCACAGAGGACACTGTACGTTGTAAACATGGATACGGCTACCCGTGAGACCGTCGTAACAGTAGTTAATTACGTCCGACTATATTGTCGAGTGCGGATCAAGTGGAAAGTGCTGCGGATTAGTTAAAAGTCTAGTAACTGACATTATTATTGCGTGTGGACAAATTTAACTAGAATTACTGTATAAGAGTGCCTTTTTCATTATAAGTTGTCATTTGTGACTAATTAAAGCTGGTTATTGGTGAGTTCACTGGTGTCTGTATTTTGTTTCCACTGTACCATACGACGATACGCTAGACCGTCGTGACCGTACACCAGGAAACAAACAGCATAGAAGGAACAAAAGAAGAAATCAGAAGGAAGATGCATCCTGTGTACGGATAAATAGCAGGTACGATAGATCGTTGTTTCGGGTGGAAGCAACAAGTGTCGAGTATCGTTCGGCGGAGATCTGCCGCTACTTTTTTTGCATACTCTGTCGCTTTTTGGCGGCCTGAAGAAGATCCCTGAGGACGAAATCGAAACGCCGCCGACGAGATGTCGCTGCCGACCGCCGCCTAACTGCCATTATTATTTAGAAATAATTTTTTTAAATATTGAAAGACTGCGTAAGTTAAATAATTGTCTCGTCAACGACTTCTAAATGATACAATAACCAGTTGGTCTATTGACACTGCGTTTGATTCCGAGAACACCAGCTCCGTGAACTGGCGCAATATGTATTATTGCATATTACCGCTACGCCCCATGTCGTCATTTGTTTCTGTTATGCCTGTCTCGTGCGCAAATTATTAATGGTGCTCAATACATCCTTGAGCTGTGAGCAGGTGTAACACGTTTGTCATTGTGTTGTGAGCATTAATTTTGTTCGCTTACTTTGGCTCGTTATATGTAAATACGCGTGAGACGTGGCGCACCCCCCCCTCTCAACGGATTTGTTACCAGAGAAAGGCTTTCACTGATTAATGTAGTAACTACCGAAGAATGCCTCGTATTCAGTTCACGAAATAACATATTGATGTTCGCACATGTCATTAGAACCTACTGTCTAAGGGTTTTCGTACGGTTGAAGGGGTGCATGATGTTTCCTCTTACTGCCATGTACAGCTGTCGCATAGAATAAGTAGTACTGAAATGCTGTCGGATTTATAATGATTTAACTGCAAATTACACTACTTTGATTTTATTACAGTTTATGTGAAAATATCAAACTAATTATTCTGTCTCTGTTGACCTGAAAATAATTTAAAATAAATTTTTATCTGTTGTATAATCTAAATGCATATAATTTTTTTAAAGTTCTTTTGAATCTGTTGTTTAATTAATTATATTAGAATTTATAAAAAAATAAAGTACCTTCCCTTTCATGAAGAATGTAGGTCGCTGATATGTTGATGATCCAGTCTGGATACTGATGTGGGTCGTTCAACAAGGATACAGTTGCGGGTTGCTTCGGTTTGAATACAGATGTGTTGATTCGATTTGGTCTTCTAGGTAACGCCTAGAAGACGAAAATTCTAAACTATTAATAGTACAATACTTTCACACGCTTCCGAGTTCACAGAGGACTGCCTGTTCAACAAGAACTTAGAGTTCAAATGAAAATTTGCCCTAATTCTCGTACGCTGATTGGTTAATTCGTAACTCTCCCCTCCCCCTGCTACTGTGGCCAGTGTAACACTATACTTATATTAGACTGTTTGAAAGTAATTTGTGGCCTGTCAAAAAAAAACAGTATAATTTTACGACCTATTGAATGGGCCACAAAACTTTCTTTGTTAATAAATTCATAAAATTCATATATTCGGTTCCTTTAATTTACTAACAAATGCTGACATTGATAGGTCTTCTCATTAGGCGCATTCTGGTACAAGTCTCATCTCAAAATTCCACATAGAACACAAATTATTGAGTTTGATATCTTTTTTATTATTACTACGTAAAATAATTAACTATTCTCGCACGCGCGCACTCAGTACACGCATACGCATCTTTAGCACCATTTCACAATACTAACAGTTTTTTCTTACTGTCTAAAAATACTAAAACCAACAATTTGAACATGTCTCTTATCGAATAACATATAACGTCCAATCCTGCAATCTTCACTTATACAAACATCCTATCGTATGCTTTGAGTTACAGTAATATTTTATATGTATTTTCTACTCATTGCAATATATATTTCGTAACAGTAAGTCAAGATATGATTAGGAAGAGGTAGAATCAACAAAGAACAGATAACTATCCAACTTGCACATGATACATATCTGTTGGCGAGCACTGAAGGAGACATGGAACAGTTTGCTTATTACAGCGCAGAGGTAGGTCTGAATGTCAATACAAGTACAGTAAATGGTACCTGACGGTAGTTGGCAATCTGACACCGGACGTGAAGAAACAAGACAATAATTATTTATTTAAGAAGTTTTCCGGTGAAGGGATTGTGAGGGTCGGTCAAAAAATATAACACAAATTTTAGGTTTTTTGTGTTGACGTTTCGACAGTGTTTATTGTCATTATCAGAACCTGTGTATGAATACAAAAGAAATGTCAAACACAACAGAACAATTATTTGAATGAACGTGTTTGTGTATGTGAGTGTGCGCGCGCGCGTGGGCGTGCGTATGTGTGTATCCTTGTATATGTGAAGGAGTTGAGATAGCTTGTTTTATATCCTCAAATGTTTTCTTTAAAGACAACGAGAAAATTATTTATTTAAGACGGTAGATCACCAATAACGGAGGAAATCGAAAGACGAATTGGAATGGGACAATCGGTAATAGTTAAGTCGGCTAAAAAAACAGATATTCAAATAGTGTGAAAACAAACAACAAAAAATGACTCATGTAACAACAGTAATACTCTAAAACACTGGTGGCCAACCTTTTTGAGAGACTGAGTAACTTTTGCTCACGTGAACGAGAACTTGTTATTTGAATTAGCAGTCTCTGTAATTCCAACCTTGTCGTGTTTACTTGCTGAACTAGGTCGTGGTTTAGGACTTGAAAATGAGGGGAACATTGAAGTGCCCCGTTCGAACAATATCCCACGTTTGGCTTTTGCTAGTCCAGTGTCTGCCTCCAAGACATGGACACGGCATAAGCCGGGTAATATCCCACGTTTGGGTTGCTAGTCCAGTGTCTGCCTCTATGACCTGGATACGGCATAAGCAGGGCAATATCCCACGTTTGAGTTGCTAGTCCAGTCTCTGCCTCCAAGACATTGGCACAGCATAAGCAGGGCAATATCCCACGTTTGGGTCGCTAGTCCAGCGTCTGCCTCCAAGACATGGACACGGCATAAGCAGGGCAATATCCCACGTTTGGGTTGCTAGTCCAGTGTCTGCCTCCAAGACATGGACACGGCATAAGCAGGGCAATATCCCACGTTTGGGTTGCTAGTCCAGTGTCTGCCTCTATGACCTGGATACGGCATAAGCAGGGCAATATCCCACGTTTGGGTTGCTAGTCCAGTGTCTGCCTCCAAGACATTGGCACAGCATAAGCAGGGCAATATCCCACGTTTGGGTCGCTAGTCCAGCGTCTGCCTCCAAGACCTGGACACGACATAAGCAGGGCAATATCCCACGTTTGGGTCGCTAGTCCAGCGTCTGCCTCCAAGACATGGACACGGCATAAGCAGGGCAATATCCCACGTTTGGGTTGCTAGTCCAGTGTCTGCCTCTATGACCTGGATACGGCATAAGCAGGGCAATATCCCACGTTTGAGTTGCTAGTCCAGTCTCTGCCTCCAAGACATTGGCACAGCATAAGCAGGGCAATATCCCACGTTTGGGTCGCTAGTCCAGCGTCTGCCTCCAAGACCTGGACACGACATAAGCCGGGGAGTATTCGACGCTTGGCTTGCTAATCTAGCGTCTGCCTCCAAGATCTGGACACGTCAAAAGCAGGGTAATATCCCACGCTTGGCTTGCTAGTACAGCGTCTGCCTCCATAAGCAGCGTCTGGATATGGCATAAGCAGGGCAATATCCCACGCTTGGGTTGCTAGTCCAGTGTCTGCCTCTATGACCTGGACACTTCAAAAGCCGGGTAATATCCCACGCTTGGCTTGCTAGTACAGCGTCTGCCTCCATGACCTGGATACGGCATAAGCAGGGCAATATCTCACACTGGGCTTGCTGGTCCAGCGTCTGCCTTCAAGAGTCAGATCAGACAGAACAAAACAGACTCAGCTGCCTCGAGGGGAAACCGCGAGGTGCGAAGACCATCGGCTTGCTCGTGGCACTTACAGTCCATTTCAGTGTGTGTAGGAAAGCAGAGTTCTTAAGGGAGCCATGGAGCCAAGTCCGACCCGAGTACTAACTCTTCGCGCTTCGAAGGAATGACAGGGCTTCACCGGAACAAACTGGCTGGCACACGGACAAAACACACGCGCGCGCGGACTGACGCTCTGACTCCCCGTGGAACGTCTGTCTGTCTACATGTACGGACTAGACGGCGGAACAGACAGACACTAATTACATGTGTACGTTTGACGACGTCATTTGGGTTAACAAAACTATCTATCCTTGTAAAGAAAAGAGATAAATCGGCGGGAATCGGTAGAAGGCGTAGGTCGTCGCTGCTTTGTTTCCCAAACTAAACGTTTTACAATTCAAATTATGTACATAACTCAGAATAACGAGCGCGAGCGTGTACAACACGTACCCTTTCCTACACCACTACCCATCAATAAGACAAACACAAACGTTGGAACTGAATATCCGATACCCGAACGCGGTCTAAGTAATTATACCAACAATTACAGATAAAACTCAAAGGCAGTAACGCATAAAATAGTAAAGTTGTATGGAATTTGTTTACTGTACAAAGCTTTAATAGACGATTATGCGAGCTGGTTGCGTTTCCTGTTTATTGACATTTATTATACTATTTTTATTTACTTCCAAAGTACCTATTACTTTCTTTCCTTACACTCAGACACACGCAAGTTGGAAACATTATTTGCAGGGATGTTAGACCGTGGACAGACTTTTCGGCCCCACCGTGGGACGCCATCTTCAGTCCCCGAAACAATTCAGAATGATCACTGTTGCACACCACTATATAAAAATTATTCCGATTAGCGCTTTCAAGCTTCACAGCCCATCGTCAGATCGAAATAGACAGGAAATATGTAAAAACAAACCCTTCACCCCTCTAACCCCACCCTGCTCACACACAACAAGCTATAAATTAATGACCCTTCCTCACCCCCTAAACCCTGCCCCACCATCTGTACAGTTACATATTTTTCTAGCAAATTCCTTGTGTTTCAGTGTTGTGTGTGTGTGTGTGTGTGTGTGCATCCTTTTAAACTACCCTCTTCCTCTCCACAGGCAGGTGGGGCAGGGTTTAGGGGGTGAGGAAGTGTCATTAATTTATAGCTTGTTGTGTGTGAGCAGGGTGGGGGAGAGGGGTGAAGGGTTTGTTTTTACATATTTCCTGTCTATTTCGATCTGACGATGGGCTGTGAAGCTTGAAAGAGCTAATCGGAATAATTTTTATATAGTGGTGTGCAACAGTGATCATTCTGATTGTGATTTCAACCACTAACACAAATTTCTTCATTAAATTCACCCCAAGGCATGGAGTCCGCCAATTCACCCCATTGAAGAACTGGACACTATGTATTTTTGCTTGAGAAGGGCCACTTATATAAACTTTTGTACCGGCATGATTTAAGCTGGAAAGCAGCATCAACCATTGATGATTGAGTGTTATCTGATTGGCTTGGGAGTACAACATGCCAAGTACTATTCAATAGGTGGCTGATTCATAGCGACGGACCGTCACGGACTCCATCTGCAGCCGAGGGTAGCAGGTACTCTCCGAGGACATGATCTTGGTCGGACGTATACTAGACCAGAACGACAAATAAGTCGCTGCACATCTAACATGCTTAATACTTGGAAAGACTAACGCTGTGGAAAAAAATACATTTCCGAGCCTTTATTTGGTTAAAAGGTGATCACATTATCGAAAGTAAACAGAGCTGAAGTCTATTTACTTCCGAAAATCGTATTTGAAGAATGCGTCAATCAGAAACCGAAGCGGCTGTGCAACCTGGTGAAGGTTTCAAGTTGCAGAGAGTCAGATAAGCAGAGCACATTGAATGGACAGAAGAAGAGGGGCTACCAAGAAGGCCACAATAGGGACAATTTTTCGGAAGGACGAATAAGGGAAGACCACGGGCACGGCCTGCAAACATGAGAAACGTTCTGTATCACTAGTTGATACCCGGTGCCAGAAAATGGAGATGGTTTGAGGCGGTCGTTGAAGGAAACTAGGATTACCATATTATAGGAAGAATAACAACAACAATAAGAAGAAGAAGAAGAAGAAGAAGAAGAAGAAGAAGAAGAAGAAGAAGAAGAAGAAGAAGAAGAAGAAGAAGAAGAAGAAGAAGAAGAAGAAGAAGTTTAACTAAATAAAGATACCAGACAAAAACATGTAACCAGTAAGTTCTGATAATTAAACTGCGTCATCTTACGAATAAATATAAACCACCACGGTCCTATGACGTTTGAGGTGGCCACGTGAAAGGCTCTGCCTCCGACGAAACTGACAGTTAACTACAGACTTACGCAAAACAAAATCTTTACTTGAAGAAACAAAACGCTTTGAATTGTCACGTTTAGAAGCGTAACTATCGAATAATTGTTCGTGTTATCGATTTTTATTTCATTTATCTATAAATAGGCCTACTTTTTATTATTATTCCGGCTGTACAATGTTTACACATTTCCCGGAACCAAAGATTACAGAAGTGATTGAATTCTCATCTTCCACTGCTGCTTGTCCATCCAAAGATCTTCTTCAATTTCTCGTTCCCTCACTATAGTCTGAATTTCTTCTATCCAGGTGATAGAAGGTCTTCGTCTTTTCCTTCTTCCTGGTGGGGTCCATTCCATAACTCTCCTTGGCAATCTTTCCTGTGCCATTCTTTTCGTGTGTCCATACCATTGTAATTTTTTTGTTTGGATTAAATCAACAATTGCATTTTTTACATTCATTCTGTCCTTAACGACTTCATTTCTAATTTTCTCACGTCTGGATACTCTTGCCGAACGTCTCTAAAAGTCCATCTCTGCTGTCATTATATTTAATTTTAACTGCCTTTATTTTCTACTTCTTAGCTATTTCGTTTCGTAGTGCAGTCGGTTAATGACGGTTTACAAATGGACTCCAGCTTAAATTCCTCTGTTATTTTCTGCACTTATTCCTGTCCTTAATTGTTTCTTCGTCTACATTTGGGGTCCGTTCTAAATCCCTCTGTACTTCATTGTGCCATTCAAATTTTGTTACCACGTTTTTCAGACATTCAAATATCCGTTTGGTTATTCTTTTATTTTCAATTCTTAATATTCTCTTCCGCGGTTCTGTGGAAAGAGTTTGAGAAAACTTTGTAATTTTTTTCGTTTATTTATTTATTTTTTTGCGTATGAGCCACTGTGGACTACGTTTGGTTCAACTGGTTCCTCCCTTCTTCTCCCCCCTATTCCTCCTCTCCCTCATCTCCTTCATTCTGGATCGATGTCTCTCTATCCTTTCGTCAGTCCAGATGGCACCTGACCTCTTCTTGGGTTATTTCCTGAACGCTTTGGACATTTTTTAATTTCTTTTTTAGTGGCAAGCATTCTTCAATGTCTTCTTGAGTAATCTGGAGTTCTTCTATGTCTTCTCCTGTTTCTTTGAACCACGTATTGGACATTTTGTGCTTTTTGAAATATTTAAAAAGCTTCCCTATTAGTCTGTCAGGATTCATTCTTTGACCATGTCCGTAGAAATTAATTTTTCTTTTTCTAATTACGTCTGTGATTTTCTCAACACGTGTGTACAGCTCATTACTGAGGCGTCTTCCGTACTGTTCTCCATCTCTTATTGATCCCAAGAGTTTTCTTAATATTTTCCTTTCTGTGACTTCCAGTTCTTCCATCATCATTTTCTTGTTCAGAGTCAGACACTTAGCTGCATAAAGTGCTTCCGGGAAAATTACTGTTGAATAATACCAAAGTTTGGCATTAACGGTTATTGATTTCTTGTTATATGTATCCTTGGTTAAATGGTAAGCAACTTTCATCTCATTAACTCGTCGTTTAATGGTTTCTTTCTCTGAGACATTCTGTTCAATAACTTCTCCAAGATACTTGAATTTGTCAGTTCCATAGATCTGCCCGTATTGAGTTTTTATTTATTTATGTAAATTTAAAATGCTCCATTTTTGGGGACATAAATTTTTCTTACTATTCTTCTTTTTGCTCTTAATATTTTTTCTGTGGATACACTCAGAAGCATTCGTATGCGTATAAGGTAGAATGCATATATTACCGTTTTGTAACGTGTTAATTTTGCGTTTCTGCTTATGGACTGTTTGTTAAAAAAGTAAGATTTTGATTACATATTATTGGTGTGTACGCAGAGAGAGAGCCCGGTTTGGTAGAGACAGACAATGCCTCCTCAACGCTTCCTTGTTCCTGCAGGACAGTCAATCAGCGTTCAGACATGTTGCAATCTCAGTTTAATTGCTCTCCCTCATCCACACGCCATTTGTCTCCCCATTACTTCCTTACGTTTACCATTATTTGCAATATTTATAAATTCTCGGCACAAAATGCTGTTCCTTTTGTCTTCTCTGTCTTACCATAAAAATAGTTACAGAGGCTTCGTAGAAATTCAAACTATTCCGACTTTAATAGTGTCTGCGATTCCGTAATTGAAGTTCTTATTGATGTTGAACTCTGAACTTGTTTTCCGTCTGCAGCGTCCGGTTCTGTCTCCTGTTTTCCTTTGTGTCTTATAAAAATGATAAAATTTTAGCCTGTTTCAACAACGACAACAGGTTTTTAAGTCCGTCATTGCGTAAGCTTTTGATACAATTTCCATTTTGTCCGTGACAAAAATAATGACAGTAAATATACATAGCTACACACAAACTGTGGACATTATATGTAGAGTTTAACAGGTTTATAAGCGTCTGTAAGATATTACTAAAAGAAGCGAAAACGAAAAGTTTGGAAAATATTAATTTGAAACAATACTTACAATATTTATTAAACAATATACATATTTATTAAACTTACAATATTTATATTTATAAAACAATATTTATTAATTTAAATAAATATTACTTCACTAAAATGTTTATCGTTCAACACGTTATGCGGCTATCTGATAATTTCAAAAATATAAGCAACAAAATCTCACAAATTGGCTACTTCATATCGAAGCTTACCGTCTGTTTAATTAGAAAGATGAATATGGATATTATTTTATGATAGAAAACAAGGATAAGAAATGGATCAGAATTAACAGAAGAATATGGATATTATTGTATGGTACAAAACGAGGATAAGACATGGATCAGAATTAGCACAGGAATGGATATTATTTTATGGTCCAAAACAAGGATAACAAATATATAAGAATTAACAGAGGAATATGGATATTATTGTATGGTGCAAAAAAGGATAAGAAATGGATCAGAATTAGCAGAGGAATGGATATTATTGTATGGTGCAAAACAAGAATAAGAAATGGATCAGAATTAACGGAGGGATATGAATATTATTTCACGGTACAGAATAAGCATAAGAAATGGATCGTAAGTAACGGAGGAATATGGATATTATTTCACGGTACAGAATAAGCATAAGAAACGGATCGTAATTAATAGAGAAATGGCGCCAACGTTCATCAATGTTATCAGGAAAAGAAGAGCCAGGACCAGGATCTCCAGGTGGAGACAAAGTCATCACGTGGCATCGCTTATGTGTTTGCGATTGTATGCTTTTCAGGGTAAGCGAAAAAGTTAGAGAAGTTCAGGGCAGCAGTATTCAGTTATTTAAGACATTTCTAATAAGCATTAGTCCACTTTTAGCTACAGAATTTCTAATAAAGTGTTCTTGAGATCTTTCTTCCTCCTCTTCTTCGTCGGCAGCAAGAGACAACGCAATCTGCTTCATTGCAATCATTCATTATCTACAGTATTAGCATAATGTCTGGTTGCTGGCCTACTGCCAGTTGCACTATACTGAAATCTTCCGATCCCGACCGTTTCGTGCAGTTCCGATCCGATCAAGTGTAGTTCAAGATCGTCTTGACTAGCATTAGAAGCGGATCGGAATTAACCGAGGAATATGGATATTATTTCATGGTACATCTGTATTATTTAGACGCATCCGTGAAACCATTCATAAGTACCTGAAAAATAAAACACGGATGGATACCCGAATGAAAATTTATAAAACTGTTGCTGTCTTCACATTCCTGTATGCTAGTGAGACATGGACTCTTGGTAAAAGGAACGTGGACAGGATTCATGTAGCCGAAATTAAATTTCTAAGAGGGACGTAAGGTTGTTCTCTCTTGAATCGCAGAAAGAACAAGGATATTAGGCGCCATTTAAACAGTGTATCATTGCACCAGAAGATTGAAGACCATAGAAAGAGATGGTGTGAACACTTGAATCGTATGCCTGATATCCATCTACCTGTGGCTGCCTTGGGTTATCACCCTTCTGGGAAGAGAGATGTCAGTAGACCGAGGAGGAGATGGGTTCCGGAACAGGTCTAAGGCCTAGTCCTTGGAGTGGTGATGATGATTATGATGATGATGTTTTATGGTACAGAATAAGAATAAGAAGTGGATAAGACGTCGGACTGCGGAGATATGAAGGCAGTAGTAGGTGTACAGCGGGATCAACGCCTCCCTACGTTTGTGGCTTCTCAAGGAAACTATTTTGAAGGTTTTCTTGCTAATGTGTCAACTATTAATTTTACACACTCAGAAGAAGAAGAGGAACAAGAAGAAGTAGAAGTAGAAGGAGAAGGAGAAGGAGAAGGAGAAGGAGAGAAGAAGAAGGAGGAGGAGGAGGAGGAGGAGGAGAAGAAGAAGAAGAAGAAGAAGAAGAAGAAGAAGAAGAAGAAGAAGAAGAAGAAGAAGAAGAAGAAGAAGAAGAAGAAGAAGAAGAAGAAGAAGAAGAAGAAGAAATAATTAGGCAAATCAGTAATTGACCGTCGGCTTCGGATATCAGATCTGGCAGACTAAGGCAAGAGCGCCTCCCAATATCCAACAAAAATCCCCTCACATACACGAATGGCTCATAGCCAAAGAGAATCGTATCCACTTTATATTAAATTTTAATTAGAGACTGTAATGTATGCTCCAGATCCCATGTTGTGTACTGCCATAACAAACCGAGTCTATTAAAGTAACTGCCACCACCAGAGAGCAGTTAATTTTCATGGGGCGAATGGATCAGATGGAATTTCAAGGGCAGAACACCGACCCAATATCATGCGAGAGTATTCAGGACCCTGTGACCTCAAAACAACTTACTTGGCACGGCCACCTTCAAACGATGGGTAATCTAAGGTGGCTGGGAACATTGGGCTTAACAAAATATATGAATAAAATGTTGTGTTTGAGTGAAGGGAAAAAAGAGCTTTGAGGGTAACAGAAGAAAACTGGAAATCGGCTCAGCTGAAAGTGAATACCGCTCGTTTGTTTAAAAATGAGACGGTTCAGTGATAAATCGTATTATTAATTACGAAATTAAGGCGTGATTCATTATAATTTGCATATTACGGACCAGAGCCGTGTTTTGACAGTCGTTTAACGAAAATAAATTAATTTCGCTGAAACGGAAGCGGCCGAATGTTTTGACACCTGGCGACGCCCACGAGGGGCCATAACGACGCGCTCTGTTGTCAGAAACAAGAATTTTGTAAAGAGAAAAATTATTTTAAAAAGATTCCAGCCGTCGTCTTGAGGATTCCAGAGGCGTATGCAGATATTGCTCTCCTCGGTTAGGAAGCAGCTCGAGATGCAAATAAATGTTTTTATGTGTTGCATTTAAATATATGAGCTGACATATACATTGGAAAGTGTATACACAGAATAAGTGCGGGCACTTACGGCCGGGTTTTATGATGTGCTAGTAAAGATATACATAACCGTCCGCGTCGATGCCAAAGCCGCCTTATATTGCGTGAGTGTGCGCGTCTAAATTCCTTCTCACAGCAACGCGTATAAATCAAAACATAATTAGAATTGTACTGTATTGTTTCTACACTGTTATAGTAGGGATACTGGTGTGTATTACAGCTTTAGGAGGCACATACAAAGTTGGGGCTTACCAATAACATTAATAAAATGGCAGGGGAATATGCAGGATTTTGGGCCTGAGCGCCGACAAAATAAAAATATGTGATGTTTACAGACATTCAGCGAAAGGGATATTTCTAATAAATTCGCTCTGGGGTGAAAGCTTGTCCGTCAGCTGGTATAGAGTTCACAAAGAAACAAAATTATTCTTGAAAACATCTCAATCTATAAATTAAAACTAACTCCCGGGCTGTTTGGGCGTGGCCCAAGGTTTCCGATTAAACCAGACGTTTCAGCAGCACTACTGGCTCCCATCTTCAGTGAAAGAAACGAGTCAACACTAACTTGGATGTCGTACGTTAGGACCACAGTACTGTGGTTAAGGCCACAGTAAATTTCTCTTCATTTACGAAATTCTTCTGTTTATAACCAGCCACATCACTCAATACATAGTATTGGTGGAGACGTCCAATTCATCTCTTGCCTTTTTGGACGACTATCCCAAGTCCTATTAACAAATCTGTCATTATCCGTCCTGTCCATATGATAATTCCAGAGTTTCCGCCCATCCTCTATCCAGTCCTCTATGTTACATGGTAGGCTATGTTTCTTCATTATTAACATATTGACATTATTCTTCTTAATAGCTTAGTCTGAGAAACTTGTGATCTCAGCCTTAACCACAGTACTGTGGTCCTAACGTACGACATCCGAGTTAGTGTTGACTCGTTTCTTCCACTGAAGATGGCAGCCAGTGGTGCTGCTGAAACGTCTGGTTTAATCGGAAACCTTGGACCACGACCAAACGGTCCGGGAGTTAGCGACACCAGCCGTGTAAGCCTTCGTACAACTATGTTTGGAACTAAAGAAAAGGAAAAGAAACCACTTAAAGGCAATCGAGATGGATTATGACTGAGAGCATGACAGACCGTGGAGAGATGAAGGCCTACACTTTCAATCGTCTCCCTATGTTTTTGTCTTCCCAAGGGAACTGCTTTGAAGGGAATAAAATCGTTTTCTTGGTGGTGTGTCAACTATTAATTTTACACAATTAGAAGGAGAAGAGGAAGAAAAAGAAGAACAAGAAGCAGTAGAAGGAAAATAATAATAAGAAGAACATGAAGAATAAATGTTTAACTGTTAAAAAATTTTGTTCTATCCGAACTAATATTTTTTTTATGCGAAATCTGGCCTACTGCCGTTCACTTCCACTGATCATCTGTTGCCTACAGTAACTATACTTCCTGTATAAACGACGGTTTTATCTGTCTTAATATTCATAAACCGTATTATTGTTCTTGGTTCTTAAAGTAAGATGGACATTAAACTGGTCTACAGCGTAGAATGGATACCACAGAGACATGAAGCCACTCCATTAAATTTGTTGATTGAAATGCCAGAAGTAGGCAACTAAGAGAGAAGTTTCGGATCTCAAAATCCGCCAGGCTAAGGCAAGAGCGCCTCTCATTAACCAACAGAAATCCCTCACATACACGAATAGCTCATAGCCAAAGTGGGTCCTTAATTAGAGACCGTAATTTACGTTTCAGATCCCATGTTGTGTTCTGCCATACCAAACTGGGTCTGTTAATTATAGTAACTGCCACCAGAGAGCAGATAATTTTCATGGGGCGAATGGATCAGTTTGAATTTCAAGGGCAAAACACCGAACAAATCAGGGCGTCAAAGTATCGTGCGCAATTATCCCGGACCCAGTAGCCTCCTCAATCGTGTGGAAGTATCCTGGACCCAGTAGCCTCAATCGTGCGGAAGTATCCGGGCCCCAGTAGCTCCAAAAAACTTGGCATGGCCATACCTTCGGACGGTGAATAATCGAAGCTGGCCAAAACGAGTCTGGGAATGGATGAAGGTGAAACAGTATGGTTGGAATGGAACACGCGTCCTCTAACTAAATCATGCGGCTGTTTTTCTTTGAAGATGTCTGAACTTTACAGGCACCTCGATCCGAAAATAGACGTCTACATTAAAAAAAAATGAAAGAGACTATTTGAAGCATAAGGAATTTTATCCAAAATACGAACTCGGTATAATCCCCCATTGTAACGGACTATTAGGTGTCCGTTATATTGTAACTGTAGGCTTCACAATGTAGATACGACTCATTTCAATTACGTGGATAAAAATAGAAACTAATTATTTTACTGTATTTATATAAAATAGATAAGCCGAATGCAGTACAGGAATAGAAAACGGTTATATCTTATACAAAATACTGTATACACAATTGTAATAAAAACAGTCCATAGTAAAGAAAGTTAATTACACAAAATGGTGATAATTAGAGTAAAAATTTTTCCAATATCTATATTGTTTAAAAACAAGATGATCATGTGTCAGAATCGCTTTTCATATTTACCGGCCTTAAAAAATTACAGATTTTCGTTTGAGATTGATTAAAGTTAATTTCTGTAATCAATAGCTCACCAAGATGTTGCAAGTGTCCATAATAGGGGGATTTGTTGATTGCTGAACATATTAAGTGACAAAGCTGGTTAAGTGGTCTTTCACTTTAAACAACTCATACGGTTCGTACATTCTCCACCATTGCTAAGCGTTATTTTGGAACCTGAGTGTCTTTGTTTCTTAAATCTGTCCGTTAAAAGCGGGGTCCGTTATAACGGGGGATTACTGTATCTGCTAACTGTCTTTGCAGATGTTTCACCGCCTGCAAAAAGTTGTGAGGTATGTCTGCAAAAAACCCTTTACTTATTGTTATGATGACCTTAAAACGTGAGAACCAACTTCATCATGATGTTTCTTGGATAACGCTAAGAACCTTGCATTTAAATAAGGCTTTACTCACAGCTTTAAATAAACTAGAAAGAATAACAAAGAGAAACCAAAAGAAGAATACGTGCAGCAGTTCATAGTATTAGTGTTATTAAGATCTGGGAATCAGTGTCCTGATTTGAGACATGTATTGATAAATTAGATTTATAAATCTTTGTTTAATTTAGGAATATTTTTGGTACGATTCATATAAATCTTAGAAATAAAACAAGACACAGCACAAGAATTAAATTTTATTAGACAATACCCACATTGATTTATGTGCGTGAGGCGTGGGTCATGACAAAAAAGGAAAGCGGGAAGATTCAGAGTGCTGAAATGCAGTTTCTTCGAAATACTTTAAATTATACATTGCAAGATAGAATAAGGAATGAAGACATCAGAGCAGAACTCGCAGGAAAGGACATAAATGAAATTATTTCAATTTACAGAAGACAATGGTGGGATCATCTGCAAAGGATGACAGAGGATCGATTGCCGAAAGCAGCACTGAACTATAAAGCCATTGGTAGAAAGAAGTGGGTTGTCCGAGGATGAGATGGGTGCCAGAACAGGTTTATATAACCTAATCCTTGAAGAGGAGAAGAAGAAGAAGAAGAAATGTTTGCTTTCTGTAGGCACTTAAATTTTCAAAGTAGCGTTAATTTTTTCCCTTTCCGGTATAAAATTTGTTATAATATTTACATTCAATTTTGTCAACTCCATTGTTTAGAGCATCATTATTGTTGTTCAAGTACATTATGTTCTACTTTGTACTCTGTATCAACATCTGTGTTTTTAAACCTTCTGTGGCGTCACAGTTCGGAGTCGAACCTTCGCCTCCATAATCATCCGTCTCCATTTTCCCCTCTACTTGGCGATCCATGTCCATCGTTTTAAGTAAAGCATCAGTACCCCTCGCCACTGTGTCAATCCAGCGATACTTGGGTCTTCCGACAGGCCTTCTATCCTCGATTTGACTAAACAGTTCCTTCTTAGGTATTCGGTTGCCTTCCATCCTAATGATGTGTCCTGCCCATTGCAATCTATGCAGTCGGATGGTGGTGGCCAGATCATTGTCTGTATATAGTTTGTATAGTTCCTCATTGCGTCGCATTCTCCATATCCCATTGACTGGGATTGATCCATATTTTCTCCTCAAAATTCTCCTTTCAAAGGTATTTACTATGTTAGCGTATTGTTTGTTCAGAGTCCAAGTCTCGCTGCCGTATGTTATCACCAGGCTCTAAGCTATAGTGAAAGCAGCTGGTCTAGGGGACGGAAACCCTGAAAAAAATGATCCGGCCCTCCAGGTTGGGGGTTAGGCGAAGGGCCAACAACCTCTCCCGTAAAACCAATATGTTCAGGAACCAATAATCATGCCTCAGAATGTGGATGGGATTAAACGGTGTTTTTAAATAGAATACTCATTTTCTTTGCATCGTTTTTATATATGTAAAATATAAAAATATATTCATGTGTGTAATATACATAATTAGAAATGTGAATACTGTATATGTTTGCATAAGTAATACCTCTCTGTGTTAGCGCTCGCGCTTGTGAAATTGAACCTTTTTTTAAGAAACTCAATATCAGGAAAGCGTGTACTGGTTCCGGTTTGATTTTTTAAACAAAACTTTCGTACAGTTTATTTCACTTGAAGTCGTTCACTTGTTAATATCCATTGTAGGTGCTGTGGCATGTTGGCGACACCAGAACAAAAACACAATTTGACATCGACACGCTTTCCGTCTGGAAACCGCGCCGGCGCACAAGTTTGCCTCATTAGGTATGGGGGATTGAGCTGTTACATATTTACATATGTTGTGAGAACCTGTCTGACCTTATGTATGACTGTGAGACGAATCTAACAAAATATTACCGTTCGTGAGAGCCGGTAATTATATCACACAGACAAACGCGCGTAGAACGTCTTAAAATTTTGAAGACTGTTGTCTTAAATACATCTTAACTGCGTCATTTAGGAATGGTATTAATGAACGGTCACGGTCAGTTGGGACGAAATAACGTTTTTATCTGTTCTTACGCTGTCAACTGCGCCCCGTACTTTCACTTACTAACCAGATCTGTCATTTAAAAACGTTGCTTTTCTGAATTTTGATAAAATTTCAATTCTACAACTGTTCATTTGTACAACTGTTCAATTCTACAACTCTTTCTTCCAGTTTAATGAACTGGCAAGCGGTAGGGCACCTCATTGCCTTGGGTTGAGAAATAGGCCCTGAAGGCGGATGTACTAGTTACTAGTCAACGACAATGGGATGTAGAAGGCAACGAGAAACCACTACGTTAAAGATCGTTTAGATATCTCTAGTAATATCATCATGGCTATGTTCAAGAAAAGTCACGATTTAACAATAAACACAAAGATGAGACTTCTACGCTGCTACGTATTCTCGATCCTCTTCTACGGTGTAGACTCTTGGACTTTGACTGTAGCCACAACTAAGAAATTGGAATCTTTCGAAATGTGGCTCTACCGTAGAATACTGAGCATTTCATGGACAGAACATATAATTAAGTTGAAGTTCTTAGAAAGATGAAGAATGATGGAGAAGTTATTAACACAGTGAAGAAAAGAAAGCTTCAGTATCTGGGACATCTCATGAGAAATGAACCGATATTTTACTTATTGAAGTCCATACTACAGGTAAAAGAACTTGGAAAGAGAGGAGTTGGGCGACCGAGAATATCAAGGCTGAGAAATTTAAGGACCTGGTTTGGCATGGATACAACTGACTTATTGCGTGGAGCAGTATAGAAAGTTAAAATAGCCTGAATGATATCCAACCTCCGAAACGGATACGAACTATCAGAAGAAGAAGGGTAGGTTAGGTTTGGTTAGGTTAGGTTAGAAATGAATAGAATTACAATGGTAATTTCGGTAATTTCTGTATTATTATAATAATAACATGCAAATATTAGTAAAGATTGACACCACCATACGACAGAATAAAGTTCACTCTAGGATAGCACAGAGAAAGTTGATTGGTAGCAACAGTATGTAGACGTTGGGAACTGTCGTAGCGCGTTACCATTCCAGATTTCAGTCTTCATCTCTTCACACATCTTTGATAGATGCAGTCTGTGTCTGTAGCTTATTGGACGATATTGTCATTTGCAATCGACTGGATTCAGATTTCCAACTCGGTCGCAACCGACCGGGTTTATACGATTGTGTCGCAACTGGCCACGGTCCATTATGCGTAAGGAGGTAATGCAGTATAAAACAAACTTTTTCATCGGCCCAACACTTGCATGTAGCTGCTCTTAGCGTGTTCAACCACTGTCATCCATCCAAATCGGTCCTGAGCAAGGGAAGTGTTTATCCTAACCTGCTTTAGTTCACTCAGTGCACCGACTTCTAGGCCTCCTGTAGATCACATTCCACCAAAAGAACCCATGTACCAGTAGCGTGGCGTTCTTGTAACTGCTGTTGCCGGCGGCAACAGTACTGGAATCGAGAGAAAATAATATTAATTATATCACAGAATAAATACTTTAGTTATAGAATAATTTGAAATCCGAACAATATTAGGTAAGGAAACCTGAAGAAAAGCGTAGCATTGCTTTCGAAATGCTGGGCACTTGCACCACCTTGTGTTGCCTGCTCAGACATCGGCAGTGTTTTACTGCGTACGGTCATTGACCTCGTGTGCCGTGGTTATATTGAAAGGTAAACACCACGGCCAGTTTAATTGTATTTTCCGTGCGTTCGGTGCATTATCGCTGCATGTTACGATGCCCGCTTTGATATCGAGATTCAGTCGTTCGCGGCGACCTTGAGTGGTGACGTCATTTGGCTGGCAGTGGCGTCCGCTTGTCAACGACATTTAGCCAGCAATGTTTGAGTTTTTATAAGTTAGCGCAGCGTCCTCATCGGTTTCTTTTCTCTTTCAACTTTGGTGCGGCTTGGATTGTGACGGCGTAACGTGTGATACCACTATGCCTAGATAATTCTATAAAGAGCTTCAGGTTTCCCCGCTTTAGTCGGGAGGAAAGAGGACCACGTGATGGGCACTCTACATCTTCGCCCATCCACAGAGCCTGCGTAAGAAGCCCCAACGCCGTCACGCCATCCGACATCGCTCTTCCCACACACCACCGAAAATGCAGGAACATGTTTAGTGCCATCCGAAAGATCAGGTGGGAACTTTCCTTTATTTTATAAACTTCACACACGAAGTGCTCTGCAGGTTATCGGGTAACACACACGCTGAAAACTATTGCTAGAAATTAGACTCATGCTTCAGAGTTAACATTACTGAACATGTTTTGTGAAGACATGCTAAAGTGTGGACTCTGCTGACTGTGTTGTTATGAAAAACTTATAAGTATTTGTGTTTTGAATATGCATGGAGTCAAGGGTTACCTTTGTATTATCTAAATATTTAATTACATTACTGCAAAAGAGAAAACCGAATTTAAAATTCTTTTTTGACAAAATCCAGACCTTAAAAAAATGTAATACTCGGAGAGTACTTGCATCTGCCTGTCATATGACTTGTGATCCTGCACGTTCCAATTCTTTCTCTTATTCTAAATTTAAAGGTCCGTTGTTTTAGTTATTTTTTTGGTTCAGCTTGACTATTCAAATTATCATAGTTCTATAATATTCCTGTATTTAATTAACTTAACAAAAAAGGAAGCGACATATTTTAATATTTAAGTAACAACTAATTTACTACATATTTAATATTAAGGAACAAACTTAAACCTCGGTTTACTGTGATCACTGGTTTCAATTTAATGCGATTAATCCTAGTGATGGGGAACAGGTAGGTGAAAGTACTGCTGCACACTTAAGGAATTAGTTTTCTTTGAATTTAATTATTAATTTAATTATGATCGTATTATCTGATGATCATGGATTGTCTGCTCCAGATACTTATAATTATCATATGTTAATGAATGGTTCCTGCATTACTAATGCAATACAAACAATTCTTTTGAAAGTAAAATACAGAAGTACAAGTGTATAATAAAAATAATAAATTCAGTAGGTTGGCATGCCATTATTCAGTTGTTGGAAATACTTTGATATATTCTTGTTGTAATTAAACCACAATGTGACTTTAAAGAGAGATCTGAATGGATGTCAAGAATTAAGAAAAACTCAAACAAAGATGATTGTAAAACCAATTGTTTAAAAATTAAAAAAAAAAACAAATAAAATCTTGTTATTGTTGATCAGGTGTTTTCTTCCAAGACCTGTCACTATGGGCTCAGCTAATTTTATTTCCATCTAGGCCACGTGCCTTCCCAGAAAAAAAAAAAAAAAAAAAATTAAATTTTTTTTTGAGGTTAGAAAAAGAGTGTAAAAAATATTCTGGGAGTAAGGGGGCGTTTCACTCGTACTAGTTGTCACTGTACAAACTGTGGAGGGGGACACACACACGTCCGTCGAATGTGTTGCCGCTGTATAAACCGGCAAAACGCTCAGTTAGCAGCCATGTTGGTTTTATAAACTGATGCAGCAGATAGTACGTACCTATTTGTGTTTTGTTCGTTTAGTCATGTTTCTCGTTATTCTTTTTAATTAGATTATTTGTTTTCTGATTTATTTTATGTGAGTATAATGAGAGGCAGATCCCGTTGAACTGGGAACCTCTTCTTCTCCCAGCGAATGATAGAAAATGCTCTAAAAAGAACACTTGGTACAAGAAAAATTCGAATTAATTTTTAGGTTGATTTTGAGGCCTATCAGAACCGGCAACAGGTGTTATGTACTGACGCCACGCCACTGACTTGTACCGTTTATTGGCTATCCTACTATCTTGCATAACCCACCCATTTCAGTCTTTGTGTTTTAATGAAGGAGGTAATGCTGATATCATCATGCCCTGCATACAATTCTCTATTTTGTGTACGCCGCCATTTCCAAAAATTAGGCCTTCGATACTCCTAGGCAATTTTATTTCGAATCTGTCCAGCAGCTCCATTGCCGCTCTATTAAGGCTCCAGCTGGTGTAATTAACGTCTTATACAACCTGAACTTCGTTGACTGGCTTACTGTCCTCTTCCTCAAGATATTGTACAAGGCAAAGTGTGGGGTTGTTGGCACTGGACGGGACCGTCATCATCCGCTTACCTGTTTGTACCCTTCACTTCAAGGAAGATTATTTTTATGGTCACTAAAAAGGTGACCCTCTGGATTGGGCTGCCTCAGTAACTCTACTGTAAAACCTTCTTAACAATGGATGCACCTTTTTAGTAGTCATAAAAATAACCTTTCCTGAAGTGAAGGGTACAAACAGGTAAGCGAACGATGACGACCTCGTCCAGTACCAACAACCCCAAAGTATGCTCTGTTCCGGGCTGCAATTCTCCCACCCTCCCCATTTCTTCCTCTTCATCAAGGCCTTCACTGACAGTAGAAGAAAGGCATTGGAAGCTAGAGACATCACAAAACACGTACGTGTCTCTTGCTTCTTGACACAACTATTTTAGTCTTACTTTCATTCGCTCCAAATCCTATTTTGCGTGCCCCTTCATCCAGCTTTACGAAAGCTTAAAATATTGTTACGACTATCTCACTGATCGTCGTATGGTACAATGGAAAAAAATACAAGACACCAATGAAGTCACTATTAACCAGGTTTAATTATCATAATTAACAGTTTATAATCAACAAGTTATTCAACAAGATTATACTCGTACAATAATTTAAATTAATCTGTCCACACGCAATAATAATGTCAACTAATAGAGTCCCGCAAAAAAAAAAAAAAAAAAAAAAAAAAAAAAAAAAAAAAAAAAAAAAAAAACAGAACTTCGCCACAATACTTCGAACCTCACTAGAATAAATCGCCACTCAAACTGAAACTAAGCGTCGCTGAATGCTTATATTTATACCCCGCTGAGATACCAGAATAATCCATACTACGCGTCAACGCTAATAGAAAACACTACAGCGTAATTGCTTGCCGCCTTGAACACAGTGCGCGCTGACCGGTGAAGTCTGGAACAGTCTCGGCTACGGAGCGTGAAAAGTGTGACTTAATTGTCCTTTATCTCAAAGAAGCAGCAATATGTAAGCACACACACACACACACCACAGCCGATAAACACGTGGAATGCTGTGTAATGGCGTAACATATAAAACAGTAATAAGGTCTAAGTTAGGAAAACCTGAGAACGTGCTTGAAGCCTCCGAGTGAGGTCCCACAAAACTACACGAGGAAGATTCAGTTAAACCAAACCAAACTCGGAGATTACGCACTAATCACGGACTGGTACAGCTATCAAGCACCCACAGTTGTTCAGTTGCGGAATCTTAGATTGCCAGGGCACAAAGAAAGGATTTAAGAGGAAAGGATACCACAAGGCGACAAAGGGGCACTTTCTGCGAAGTATGAATAAGCGAAGACCACGAACACGGTGGTAGGAGAGTATCAGAACAAATCCAAGAGTCACCGAATAAGGTTATATAATGATCCTGCTTTCTGTGCTTTCAGACCGTACACAACTCCTCTGCCCCGTACACAATCATCATCTAATCCCTACTACGCAATAATAAAATAAAATAATTTACATACTACAAAACATAATTACCTAACACAAAACCTGTCCGACGCCGATCGTTTGACGTCATTACGACGCTTCCCGCCATCTTTAGCGTTACACGCTGCTTGTCTCTGGCTGCCTATGGCACTAAAACACCCCCCTCACCATGCTAGAGGCTGCCACACCATCAGCAACTCAGACACTTTCTCTTAACTTTCAGGTACCTCCACCTCCTCAACGGCCGGTCAGCGCTGCCGTGCGAAACCAATAACTCTCCTACCCATATGGCTGAAGGGAGCTTCCCCCAGAACAGCCTGAGTCTGGTCCTAACAAGGGCCAGTCTCCAACATCGCGAAAAAAAATGCCGTATGTGATGTTTGGAGGTGGGTGTTGAAGGAAGCTGAGGTGCAGAAAAGAAAGAAGATCATGTCACAGGAAGAGGAAAAATAAGAATAAGAAGGGGATAAGTAAGGTAATGCGATATTATAATTTCAAGACTGTGTTGTTACCACACTGAGACGATAGAAACATCTGTGTGAGCGGCAGTATTACGCAATGATCGCCCACCTTCTCGCCCTTTCCAGATTATGGTCGATTATTCTACCAGCGTGCAGGCAAATGGCGCAGGCCGGGTGTAATTTCATAGGCAGACCACCGAACAAATCAGGAACACATATTATGACGCCTGTCTACTAATCCAGAGGACCGGGTCGTTCCTCTGGTGCATCACAAAATCGAGGTGCGATTTCCACCTCGCATATCGACTGACCTTTGTAAATGAGCACCTGCGATAACTCCGTGGGCGTCTGAAGGGTAGTGCTGGCCCACTACGAAACTACATCGATGGTACAAAACGAGACATTATGATACATATGACGACGACTGTAACTAGAGTAATTTCTAAAACTATTTCCCGAGAGTGCAACAGGATCAATCACGCCGCGTTCACTCGCTGCACCGTCACAATAACGCGTTTTGTTTCAGGCTTTATTCGACTGTAATATCACAGAAACTAACGTAAATGCGTAAGGAAAAATATTACTTTCATCTATTTAAGAGTTTATACTACGTAATGGCGGCTTGAGCGAACCGGGTTTCCGTGGTGCATAAATTACAGAAATGGAACGAACACAGACGGGCGATGTGAAAGATTAAGAACAATATTTATTATTTGCTTGACTACTATTGCGGGGCTTAATGAAGGCTTGCACAAAGGCAATACTGAGATGATTGACAGGTGCCCCAGACGCTAATGGCACTCGTCTGCCAGAGACTGCCTTTAATGATTGCAGTAATTCCAAGATATATGTTGAAGCCAACTTGAAAATTTCAGAAAAACTCTAACAAACGGGTTTCGTGTATTTTTAAAAACGTCTAGCACAACGTATATATGGCTCGGGTGTCTGAGTTATTCTCACCGCCATTAGTTACTCTCATCTCCTCCATAACTGGTAAAGGGAAAGCTTATTAACCCTTTGGCTTACTCTCGGATTGCGAAAGGATTTACGTTATCATTAAATTAGACTTAATTTATGAAATATTGTAATACACATTTTATAGTAAAGTCAAAAATTTGAGAAACAGAATTAGAAAAGTATTTAATAAAATTCCATAATTTTGAAACGTTTTAACATTTTGATCAATGTTTAACAACATATTCTATACTTTATTAGTTAAACAGTTAGCATTTCATATATCCTACAAAAAATTAACCCCATTTTATTTTTATATGTAGGTCTAAATTATATGAGTGTCGGGGGGGGGGGGAGCAGAACATCACCATCGCTGTACCTTGAGGGCAAACATTCACACCAGCTTCGAAGATCGTTAATAATGCCTCGTTTCTAACTTACATCCGCCGCAAACCATACGAGCTGTCCTCTGCTTACGTCAACGAACGGGATGAGACCCATTCCTTACAAAGGAGACTAAAGCTGGAAAGACATTGCTATCACGTCACGTGAGATCAGGACTTGCCTTAGCCCGTGACACGTCACTTCTTACATCATCTCATGTGAACACGCGTGAAGTCGTGTGAACACTCGCGAAAGCAAATAAAATTCTACTTAGTTGTGGAACATGGAGTGCTGCAGTTCTATTAGTTCTTCAGATTTTGAAGAAGACTTGGAAAATGCTTGTGTTATTCTTCTAATCAAAAAATCATTTAACAAAAGAAGGAGCTGGATACGCCGTATAAACTTGGAAAGACAAGAAAAACCTGACTTTCAGAATCTAGTACAGGAAATACAAGAAGATCCAGCTAAATTTCAAATGTATTTCAGACCGAATAAGGAAGAATTTGACCTTTTGTCGTATTTTTTTATCTCTATAATTTATAGATTTAATATTGTAAAGCGCTTCGTGTCATCTCACTTTAACAACTCCTCCATTTTCACGTACTTGTCACTTCACGCCTCACAGAAGTGGTTGAACAGAAAATGTGATTCGCGCAAGGCGTGAAATGCCCGGCTATGTCACGTGACATCACGTGTATACATGACGTGTCTACAAGCAATTTATCTCAAGCTGAAAACCTAGTCTCACATTTTTTACTATCACGTGAATTTACGTGACGTGATAGCAGTCTGTTTCCAGCTTAACGCGCTTCGCCGCTATGTCATGTAAAAACATAAACTGCTGACACAAGGTATAGCGTGGACATCGTGGAGGTGGTGTTTCGTTACCCAGACAGGTGGACAGGGGGTAAAGGCCCCGGTTACACATGTCCCACTCAGGGTCGCACGCTGAATACCTGTCATGGGCCCCGATACCGGCGTAAGTCAGGTTATCTCCACGCTCCATAAGGCAGCGTGCGCCAGGTGGGTGTTTCTGAGGGAGAAAACGGCCAACGTTGATAAACGGTATAGCCCAGTTGTAAGCCCATCTGACGAGGTTCAATCTTTCCCTCATGTGAATATAGGTACGCTACCTTGACTACTGCGCTTTTGATGGTGGCCAGGCAGCCCCAATGCAACCGAAGTGCCGGTTCACCCCCGCACCACGATGAGGCGATGTGACCCAGGCAGAGGTGGCGTGGGTCGCGAGCCTCCGTTAAGAGCTAAAACAGTCGTTCTTACACTTTTTATGTAACGGTCCACATTGCTAGTACCCCAACCATATGGCTAGTACTCCAAAACATTAGACGCACCTCCATTTTCTTCTGGGTTGGAACTCTCTCAAAGTTCTTCTGTATCTCATACGTATCAACTGTTTTTCTCATTTTCGTCTTTTTCCCTCCGCTTCCCTATTAGTTTGTGACTGGATGCTAAGTGGAAAAGAAGACATAGGAGTTTTCGCACGAATGATTAAATATTTTTGTAGACTGTCGTGAAGGGAAAGTGATAAGTAATGACAAGTCGTGAGAAAGAAAAATGAAGAGCGGAATTTGGTAACCAAGAAATTGAACAAGTAAGAAAACATTGGAGTACGGTTATAGGAGACAAGCGGCGGATGGTTTCTGTACTCGCACTGCTCCATCGTAATATTTTTCGCTCGACGTTTCGAGCCCTAGAATCTCCGATTGTCCTCAGAGGCTAAAAAACATTAAACCTTTTCTTCTCCTTCAGCACTACAGCCCAACGTGAGCCCTGGCTTCCAACACCAATCTTCTCCAAAGTCTCTTGTCCATTGCCATCTCAGTGTAACCCCTCACATCCATTCTTCTGAGGTCTTCCAGCACATCATCCGACCACCTTATCCTAGATCGGCCCCTCTTTCTGCTTTTATAGACCTGCGCCCTCAGAATTTCCTTCGGAATACGCTGATCATCGATCCGCTCTATGCGACGTAGCCATTGCATTCGTGAGCCTTTATGAATCTTACAATGTCTTCGTGATTCAATAGCTCATCTATATTCTGGTTATTTCTTAGTCTCCATTCGTCATCTTCTTGAACCGGACCATAAACACGTCTTATGATCTCTTCTTTCAAATCTTCTTAGCGTTTCTTGTTCCTTTTTTACCAGTGTCCATGTCTTGCCTCCATAAGTAACAACCGGTCTGATAAGTGTCTTATATATTTTTATTTTTGCGTTAACACTAATGATTTTGTTTCTCCATAGTCTTCTGTTGGCATAATATGCCCTATTCCCTATTTGTATCCTGTCATGTATTTTCGTGTTTATGGACCCTTCATTATTTATCATATATAACCACTTACATTAAAATATTTTAAAACAAAGTATTGAAAAAATCGTAATTGTGTACATTTTGCCAATATTTTGTTTTATAATGGTTTATTTTAAGCTGTCTTATGTTTTTTTTAGCTTCTGAGGTCTATCTCAGATTCTATGGATTGAAACGTCAAAATATTACTATGGAAGACGATGTCGGAAGTGAAAAGAGAGAAGCACTTGCTAGACAAGCTTTTTGTTATAAAATAAATATTCAGTCAAGTAAGTTATAAGTTAGAAAGCTTTCACTAGCTTTCGTTTGAATCATCTTGCTTTACGGAATTAACGTAAAGAGGAAAACAAATGTCGAAACTTTATGAACCAAAAAAAAAAAGAAAACCCTAGTAACGGAAAGGGAGAACACAAAATTTCTAGGGCACGTTTCCGGGCTAAGTTGTTTTATTTTGATCACTTTTCACTGGCCTAACACATTTTTGTGAACCCCCTACTACCCGTACTTATTCCATCTTGAATACTGACCCCCCCCCTTTTAGCTGTGGCAACAATAAATATATAACATGAAGAACAGAGTAACTATTCTCTCTTGTACGATGTATAGTCAATTAATAAAATATAACTTTGTTTCAATTAATAGTTTAACTTCTTATATACAGAAGTATCTTTTATGTCTTTGATCGATGTTAAAAATTACTGATTATGAGATATGTCACTAGTAACCAAATAAAATTTTGTAATTTATTCAACTTATAAGCATCCTAAAAAGTACAAATTGTATTCAATTTAATTTCATTCGTTCATTGGTTTAAGTTTATTTCAAATGTTATATCGTTCACTTTATTAACTAATCTCATATTTTTAAACAAATAAAAAATCTATTTCACCTTTAAAACTATCCATAATCTGCTTATAGCTTTATAATTTGTAGTAATTTTAGTGTAGGACTAATATTGGCACTGGAATTAAAGAAAAATATTCTTATATAAAGACATTTTCTTTTACAAAAAAAGGATTTTTGTATTTCAAACGATTACTGAAAATGCAATTCTTAACTGGCCTCGGTGCATTCTTAACTGAAAACACCGCTCTATTGTACAGTTGACCAAATAATTTTTACTCTCCAAATATATCATTAGGTACTGGTAAAATAACAGTAAAAATATAAGTTAAGTGGAATTCGTGAATAACGAGCTCGCTTATAACGAGAACTCGGATGTAACGAGCAAAAGTACGAGATTTGTTTGGTTTTGTATCTTAGTAATGATAATTAAACTCACTTTTAACTAGTATGAACGCATTAGAGACTTTGTTATTACGAGCATTTTACCGCTGGCTTGTTCATGGCTTAAGGTCTAAAAAAGTTCATTACAATACAGCATTTTAAACATTCGTTTAAAATCGTTAACTCAATTTAGTGAAACTAATAATGCAAGTGATGAATTCGTGGAATATTTAAATAAATTACAAAACTGTTTTGATATCTACAGATAAAGAATTACTAAACAAACAAAAAATAGATGACTTTTTAAGGTTATTTAAGTTCTGTATGCGAAATATAATTTTGACGATTCCAATTAGAACGACGAACAAAAAGACAAATAAATTAGAGTGAGTTTTCTTGTAATTTAAAAATAAATATTGCATATGTGGCATGAAAAGTTTTGCGTTTTTTGCCAGATAGGCGGCTGATTTTTGGTAAGTTTTTACTACACAGTTACTTTTACTGTATTCCACGAAGGCACTATACACTAATTTTCAGCAAAGAATGTCAGCGTCTAAAAATGTTAAAAGTCTAAATTTCACTTTTAAGCATAGAACGTAAAACATGTCAACATTTTATTGTGCAAAACCTCTTCTACAGTAAACATTTTTTGTTGTGTTTTCGATAACCACGGTATAAAAATTTAGGCTTGCGAGTCGACAACTCGGATGTAGGGAGCACCCGGTTTTAACGAGCAAATTTGCCCGGCTCCTTGAATCTCGTTATAAGCAAGTTCCACTGTATTTTTGTATTTTATGTTAAACACATACGGGTAAATTTCGTTTTACTTTAGTTCAATGTTTCACACCCTTTCGGAAATGTTTTTTAGTCTCCACGCTCCCCCCCCCCTCACGCATTGCGGGTTCGGCAGTTTACGACACTGTCAAATTGATGGTAAACTGTTCCCCTCAAAAGGAACGGAGACGGGTCGACAAAGAAGGAAATATTTGACGTAAAGTATGACGTTCTCGAAATAATAACGGAATACTGGAATGGCCGTGTGCTAAGTAGAAGAGCAAACCGCATGTGTCACCGGTGACCACACAGTTACCGGGTGTGTCAACTGCGTGTAACCTATTAGTGACCTGAAATGCACAGTTCAACACACGGAACAAAGCGACTACGACATACCAATGCATACCAAACACCCATATTTATTTGTCTCGAACGTTCAATGTTACCTACTGCTAAATATCCACGATCTATTATTATTCTACTGAATTATTTCCATTTTTATTCAGTGTTATTTACTGAACGAGGTAGGTTCCGGCTTCACAGCCTTGTGCGAGCCGCCACTGTTGACAGAATTTACGAGCCGCCAATGGTGACAGAGTTTACGAGTCGCCAATGGTTACCAGGGGCGTATATGGGGGGCTGAGGGGGGGGTTCAGCCCCCCCGAAAAAATAAGACAATAAAAAAAATTAAGAAAGTGTTGTTTTGGTAAAAGCATAAAATAATTGTAAATTTGGTTGTACCATAATCTTATCTTATTGGCTAAGTTATAAACCATATTAAAATTGAAATGGTTTCACACTACAATGAAGGCATTGCTTTAATCAAAACAAAACAAATGATTTCTTCGTTATTGCTGAATTTCGTAATAGAATAGTACACGGAAAACCCGGATCACTGTAAATACAAGTGAGCCCTCTCGCGGTAAGAAACAAGGAACGTGGCGACGTTTCTAGTGCTATCACCGATTTTTTCGGTGAATTCAGCTGTCGGCACTGAACATAAACACGAAATATTTCGTAGCGCCCGGCGCAAACACATTTTGAGAAATAAACTATAAATTTGTAAAAAATTTAACTGTTTACCTTTCTGCTTAATAAATTGACAAGTATTTAGATATTTTCCATTCATACTCCATAGGCTATAATAGAAAAATTCATTAAGTATAAAATTTTATAATGCGTTGTATTTTACAGCTTTGTTTGTATTGCCACTTATAGGCTATATAAACTTAGAATTTTACAATTAACTCTTATCTAAAATAATTACACAAAGTTATATGCTCTTAGGGCATAAAAGCTAAGATATTGGTTGATATTTCTGGGCATTTTGTGGTGAAAATCCCCTGAGAATACTCACAATTTTCCAGGATAGCCAGCCCCCCCAAATTTTTTTCTATATACGCCCCTGATGGTGACAGAGTTTACGAACCGCCGTACAAACGAATTAATAAACGTAAAATTACGAGACACGTTTAACAATATGAAAGTTCTGTCCGTAAGTAGAAGAATTACACGGGTATTTGTGAAAACTGAGGACAAAATGGTCTCCGAAAGTGATGGACCTACAGACGTGCTTTTTAACGTCAACAAAGTCTTCAAAGATTCCTTACTTTTCTTTTCAATAGAGCGTGGGCGTCAGCAGGAAGCGTTTTGGAGGTTCAACCCCCCCCCCCCAATGAAATTTCCCATTTAGCTAAAAAGATAATTAATGGCCAGACAGACATATGAAATGATGGTTTAATAAAAATTAATTAATTAAACAGTTGTTAAATTAATTAAAATTCTTAATCCTGATTCACTTGACAAATTACTCTGTGATCCAACACAATTTAATTAAAATTGATTTAAGAGTTTCTTTTACAGAGTTTTTAGTATTCTTCAAAGTTCTTAAGGGGTTGCGATTGAATGGTACAGTAATCCCCAGTTATAACGGTCCAATAGGGGCCCTGAGGTGTCCCTTATATATAAAGTCCGTTGTAACTGTATACAGCAAGTAAACCTTATAATATGGATATGACTCATTTAAATTGAAACTATGTAAACTAAAATTGAAATTGAAAAATATAAACTATGTATTTGTAGTGTATTTATATAAAATAAATAACAGTACATCAGTACAGCTATAAAAAACAGTTACTTCTTATACGTAACGAAGCGACTTCAATAAGCATTTGACAATAATTTATTATACATCAACATTCCTTGCTTTTTGAGATGAAAACTCTTTAATTAAGTCATCAAAGTCTAAGTCTTTAAAGAAGTCTAAGTGTTTCATAAAAGTGCCTCCTACTTTTATAAAAATACTTCTGTTAAAAAAAAAAGATCTGTAGCTTGCGGCCGCGGCCTAGTGGTAAATCCGGCACTGTCGTGGAGGAAGGGAGTTGGACGAGATCGGCATACGGACGAAGCAGTGGGATCGGAGACGCAATGATGAACGATGAGCAGTCTTACGTACACAATCCATACACAATCCGCGAATGTACAAAAGTGGTTTGGTCCGAAAAGAAAAGGGGGAATAAGCAAGAAAGAGAGGAAGTGGAAGTACGGAGAGAGAGAGAGAGAGAGAGTGAGTGCGAGAGAGTGAGAGGAAGCGAGAGAGAGAGGCAGAGGGAGAGAGAGGCAAATAACGAAACGTGACGATAGTACACCTGAGTAAAGAGTTGTTATGCTAGTATGAGAAACACAGTGTAGACCGAATTTTTAGCGACAAACGTGTCAGCTGTCATATAACTAATTCACTTACATGGGAGGGATGTTGTCCACATAAAGCAACGAGACACAAGGTCAGACTGTGATATTTACATTTAACCCCCCTCAGACAGACAGCAACGAGTATTTAGGACATACCCCACCCTACACAAGACCTTTATTACTTTACATACAATCGATTTTGCCCTTTGTTCTGCCTACATTGCTCGCAGTATTGCACGAACAGTCAAACAATGGATTTTAACAAAAATAAAGAGAGTACATTTATCTTAGTTTATATTTCCGCGTGTCACCGCTCAAAAATATCACTCACCAAAACACGTACGCTCGCCCGCGCGCACGCACATAGTACCACAAATACTAAGTGACTTATGTCTTAACTGTTAGTAAGCATTAATAAGTCTGTCACCACTTGGCCTTTCCACGTTTGAACTATGAATTTACCTAACCCGCGGTTTATGTCATTGTACTCTCTTGAGCTTGTTTGAAAAAAAAATATGGAAGCGTTTATCGTTTTTAAGCGTTGAAATTTCGTATTCGATTTATTACTGTCTTTGCTGGAAAGACACTTCTCGCGAGCCGGAAACAGTATGACAGTTGAAACTAAAGGTCCATAAAACTTTTAATGGTTACGAGACAATGGCAGAAACAGTTTGTTACTTTCTTACCTTTACCTCATTAACAAGCAAACAAAACATAAATTATAATATCTTCAAATAAATACACTGCAAGTAGGTTTATTTTCACCTGACGCACGTTTCACAGAAGTTATTCTGTATCTTCAGAGGTTTGTTTGAATTGTAATTGAACGTTTCGCTTACAATACAGCTAATGGATAATCGAATTTACTTCGATTCTATTTTCAATTGTTTTAATGCTTATGTAGTAGCTATTTATTATATATTTAATGTTTGTTCTATTATATTCGAATAAATGTATGACTTTAAATCTTGTCTTGTTTTGTTTTTATTTGAATTTGTTCTTTAGTTAGTAGATTATTATTACTGTGTTTGTAAATATTAAGATTTTCCAGATGTTCATTTTGTTACCTTTTTGTACGTTTTTAATTAATTTGACATTTTGAATGTCTGGGAACTAATTAAAAACTTACAAAAAGGTAACAAAATGAATGTCTGGAAAATCTTAATATTTACCAACACAATAATAATAATAATATACTAATTAAAGAACAAAGAGGCCTACAAAAAAAAAAACAAGACGATTTATTTAAAATCATACATTTAATAGAATAATAGAATAAACATTAAATATATAATAAATACGTACTACATGAACATTAAAACAATCGAAAATAGAATCGAAGTAAATTCGATTATCCATTAGCTGTATATTGTAAGCGAAACATTCAATTATAATTCAAACAAACCTCTGAAGATACAAAATAATTTGCTTTTCTCCTTTAAATCGTCTAACAGCTGAATTCTGCTTCTTCCAAGCCCTCTTTAGTCCCTTCCAAAGTTATTTCCCCTCACGACATGTCCGAACCAGTTTGTTTTCCTAACGCGAACTGTACTCTGAACTTTGTACTTCTTCATATATCTGAAGATGACAGCATTCGAAACTGTCACGAACATCATCATCATCATCCTCAAGGATCAAACCAGTGATGGATTGTTCCGGTCTCACACAGGCAAAGGTCACTCCAGCGCTTCCTCGGACGTCCTACGACTCTCCGTCCCATAGTTGTTTGGGGATGCGGCAGTCATCCATTCGGCAAAGATGTTCCCACCAATCCAGGCGATACTGGGCAATCCTGTCGACTATACTCATAATATTCAGTTCCTGTCGTATATCTGTGTTTCTTCTATGATCATGGAGAGTATACCCTGCCACGTGGTTGAGAAATCTCATTTCATCCGCTTCGATGCGACTGGCTTGGCCTTAGACTAATTCTTAGACCCAATTCTTAGACCCATAAAGAAGTGTGGGAAGAGCCATCACCTTGTAGAATTTTAGGCGTGTTCCTTTAGTTGCTGACTTAAGGGTTCGCCTGATGGTCCCGCACATAAGGTTGAACTTATGCAACTTATTCACAACGTCGTTGTTTGCATTATAAGGCACACTGTAGCCCAAGTATTCAAAATTGCTAAGTTTTTCCAGGACTATACCATCTATAACAATTTTTGCCCGTACCGGATCAGTTCCACGAAAAGCCATCACCTGAGTCTTAACTGTGGATATTTGCAATCCAGAGTCTTTGCAGATTCGATTTAACAAATGTATACCCATTCGAAACTGTCGAAACATCAATTATTGAAATTAAGAGCAGGCCTATTGGGCCGTGGACTACTACAATTATCATTCTGACGGATGTTGTTATCGGACCTTTCGGCCATACCTCTGGAGGCCATATTCAGTGAAAACGGGTTTTAAATACAACCGACATGGTGTTCGTCAGTGAAGCCACAGGTACCGTGGCAAAGGCGTTTCACTGAAGACGGCTTCCAGAGATTAGACCGAATCGTCTGATAACAACAGATATGGTAGACCACGCCCCCAATAGACCGGATCTTAATTTCAGTAATTATGACGCCAGCCGTGAAAGCCTCAGAAACAGGCGACGAAACAAAATAATAATGAAAAATATAGATTATTGTAAAAATAAAAATATTATTTATAATTGATACTCATGTGTGTGTGTTGAACATGTACACAAACGTCTACACGAAAAACTCGCCATTCAACGATAAGTTAACTAATTACTTTTGTACAGATCGCGTCTTGAAGATGGCAATAAATTTTTTTCAGAAACGTCGACACAAATATTTTAAAGTTCTGCTGCTTAGTGTACAATACGGTAAGCGAGTATTATTGTACAGCGGAGTTTATAGGAGGGAGGCGCCTCCTCGCCGTGGGCGCTGCAGAGCCCACGTATAAACAGTTCAGGGTGACCATCGCGCCGTGGTTACTCCATAAACAGTAAAACGTATCGTTTCAATACGGATCCAAACAATGTCGCCATCCTCTACTACTTGAGCTTAAACTTTACTACTTTTTGGTATTCAACGTTCGGTTTCGGCAGATCGGTATGTACATTTTACTGAATTTTAAAACAACATTTAAGGAATCTTTTAGAGAATAATAACTTTGTATTGTAAAAACACCTTAAGTCCTTTACAGTAGACTTTACATCTGAATACCGATTAGACCGGTGCACTCGTGTGCTTATCTTAGTACTTAATCCGTTTTCCAAAACATTATTGTTGTAAACTTTTGTATAGTTAAAAGTAATATTCGCGGGGTGTGAATTTTTTTAATAATTCTACGTGTGACTCCTACTTGAAAAGCCAATAAAAAGAAACTGAAATTTCAGAAATTTTGTTGCACGCTTAGAACAATTCTAGACCAAGAAATAAGCCGAAATTTACATTACCGAAGCGTTGTTCCGACCGATCAGAGCTTTAGAGTTTCAGTCAAGATTGCAGATTGTAATCGTCAAAGGCCAGTTCATATCGGTTATTCGAGCGTAGTACACGTGTGTTTGCGAACGATAAGTTCGGAGGAAATGGCCACAATTCCGCGAATTGCTGCCCATATCGGAGAGATGATCTCAAGTTATTTAAACATTACAAACAGTCCGACAGCTGATTTGAAACGTGTTAGTGGAAGATTGTCCGGCTTGGTCCGGAAAGACACTTCAAGCGTACTGGAATTGGCGTAAGACACCACGGTCGTAACGAGTTTGACTCCCGAAATATCGAACCCTGTAAAGCTCTACCGTCTACATTGTGACGGACTCACCATTCAGCTGTCACCGGATTCCAGTTACGCACATTGTTCTTCAGACTACTGTCTAGGGAAGTTCAAATTTGAATAGTACAGTAAACCCCCGTTATAACGGGTCCCGCTTATAACGGACAACTCTAAGAAACGTGGAATGCTGAAAAATCGAAGACAAACAGGCTCAAAAAATTACGAACTATGTTATTCAGTATGTTCAGCAATAAAGAAATGAAAACATATCGCCCTAATTTGGTCGCACATTCCTAAGTTATTCATTAAAGAAATTAACCCTAATCAATCTGAAACGAATTCAGTAAAATTTTAAGCCAGTAAATATGGAAAAGGATTCTGACACACAGCCATCTTGTTTTCGAAATATATAGATATTCAACGAAGTTTTTACTATAATTATGAGTATTTCTCTAAAATATAAACTATTCTTTACGATGGACTAAGATTTGTTGTCTTTTTTAGAAATTTGCTTTCAAAAAATCTCATGTAGGCCTATGCTTTAATTAAACTTTAAATAAGAGAACACTTATTTTAGATTTGGTCATATTTAGTTTTATTCATATCTAGTAGTATAGTATAGACATATTTCATTCTGAATTACATTTATAAACTTTTAATAAAGGTTTGTACATATAAACCATTTATAATTGAAAAAAGTGTTTATATCTCTTCCTAAAATATAAAAACAGTTTTCTATAGTTTTCTTTTTAAAATTTATAAATTTTCCCACAACATTTTTGTGTATGCTTTCCCCGACGTTCATTCCATTAAGCTACATATTCACTAAATATTAGCTTGTTGTGTCTTTAGTCAAAGAATTAAAAAAATCTAGACCTATTTTTTAATTATATAAAAATTATAAGAAAAAAATTAATGTGTTATACCTATACAATAAAAAAGAAATGTTACATTTCTGAATAAGCTTAGTTAAGTTACTCTACTTAAAAAATTAATTAATTTTCTCAATTCTTTTGCATGGTTCTTCATATTTTGAAAAAGTTTGCTAAATAAAAAGCACGCTTTTTTATACTAACCTACTGGTTTTAAATTTGATAGTATTAATCTGACATCAAATTACTTCTGCAGTACATATATTACTTCAAAGTCACAGCCGGGGGGGGGGGGGCTAAGAAAACTTGGCCTAGGGCCTCAAAAATCTTAAATCCGGCACTGCTCCACGACCTTCGAAGACGTCCTCCCTTTTGTCTTCCCGGTGCTTTTCTCCGCCATTCGATCCTATCGTTCGTGTCAGGTGTCCGAATCGGTTAAGAAATTTCTTCTTTGATTATTCAACCGACCTTTTTTTGCTGACGTTATGTTTCTTATTTCTTCATTTCAGACTCTCGACTGTTGTCTGTTTAGTCTTCTCCTGACATTTGACTGCCAGTTCGACCTTGTTTTGGGACGTACTGTATATGCCTACTTCTGATGTCATTTGTAAACGAATCCGGGAATCCCTTGTACACGCGTTATGTGTCTTTCATTTCATGTAACTTCCAAAAATCCGTTCACTGCTCTTGATAATTGAAATACCACATCTCATAAATGTAGCGTTTGACACGTTTCTTGGTCTGCACTATCGGATTAGGTCCACTGCCTACCCGCTGGTTGCCAATGATGCGGTGGCAATACACCAGTTCCTATTGCTTCCTTTTACTCGGCAGGGTACGCCCTGTCTGCGTCCCGGGGTAACCAGGGCGTATTCCCGATGTATGGGGTTGGACTCGAGGTTGGCCTGTGGTTTCGGCTGTGGGGCGTTGGCTCTGCGGTGGAGTTGGATGCTAAATCCTAGATAGTAGGTGTTCCGTAACCCGTGGAGGGTTAGCGCTGCACGTCTCAAACCCAATGGTACTGACCGTAACATCCTGGTCAGCGTTCAGAATAAAAGACCTCCAGCTCGACGGAGACCCGGGAATGGTATACGCAGAGGCTTGAAACATCTCCGTTATCCTTAGTTTCCGCTTCCTTTTACTGTTTCATACAAAGATGTTACGCGGCGCAGTGATTCATTTGCGACTTGCGATCGCAACGGCTGTGCTGCCTGCCCACCCCTATCGCAGGGAACAACAATACACCGGTCTTGTTTGGCATGCCGGGGATAGATAAGTCAGTAATAGCACACGCGCATGCGCAAAACTCCCTCTTTACCGTAAGTGGGTGGTTGATTTCTCTCTGGCGGTGGTGCAGGCCTAATCCTTGAAAGGAGGAGGAGGAGGAGGAGGAGGAGGAGAAGAAGAAGAAGAAGAAGAAGAAGAAGAAGAAGAAGAAGAAGAAGAAGGAGGAGGAGGAGGAGGAGGAGGAGGAGGAGGAGGAGGAGCAGGAGCAGGAGCAGGAGGAGACAAATGTGTTACATGTAATTCTTTTCGTATATCAATTTTTCTGTCTAAGAGTGTACAGCCTAAGGTGCCTCTTACAATTCTGACCTCTCATAACCGCACTTTCTTCTCACCTTGTCTTAAAACCGACCGTGTCTTATTGGCGGAATAGCTGTCACTTTGTAAGTGACTCCCATAGTCCTAATTTTTCCTAAATTATATTCCTACGATTGTCTGGCTCTAGTAACTCTTTTGCCAACAACGTATCCGCTTGTTTAGTTTCGTCTGACGGCATCCACCGTATTACAATAATTCTGTTTTTCTCTTGCAGAGTTTTAAGTGTATTTCGAATACTGTTCACCGGGTTATGCACGTCGTAACTGGATCTTTGCTGTTGGAATGCAAAGCGTTGTTTGTATAAGTCGGCGTTTACAATACATTAAGGTCTACATTAACGTCGAGTACCGGAGTCGAGTGCTAACGGAAACCTTCACACAAGTGGATATAAAGCCGGGATTGATACAAGTGGTAGATATTGCAGAAAACGATACCCAACGGTCAATAGACGCTTTCAATGAGTTGCCTTCCGTTTGTCTAGTTAAAACAAACATTTCGGCACATTGTACGGCTAAGCTTTTATGTAGGACAAACCAGAGAAGAAAGAATCGTATGATGGCTTCGTTCAACACAATATTCTTATTCGTAGAAGCATGTATGTAATTTAACGATAAGCATACAAAACAACAAGCATAAATTTGTAGACGTAAATAATTTTAAATTTATTGTAACTGCATAAAAACAACAACCACAGTAATAATAATAATTTTTTTAATAGAAGGGGAAAATGCTCTATGCACCGTCAGAGAAGGCCATGCTTCCTCTGGTGTGTGGCACACTCACCCACTAAAAACCCACCTCTAATATCAAGTATTTATATCCATCCTGGAACCACTTGGCATATTACTTTGGGTGAAGCCTATTGCGCCCTTATCGGGTTCCTTTTAGTTGTTCCTCACCTTCTACTGAAGCAAGTTGACCCTGTCTTTTTTCTAGTAGGACCCACTGAATAAATACATTGATGCGGTCCCATTCCGCCTTACCACGAACATAAGCGCAACTACGCTCTCGAGCGTGAACTCCCCGAGCTCCATTTGCAGTACCATTCTCTGTTTTGCGAATATGCAGCACTTCAAAAACGTGTGCGAGGCATCTTCATGGGGAGAGACTGCGTATTGACATGCTGGGCTTTGCACCTTTCCCATTCTATGGAGGTAGGCATTAAAATTGCCGTGGCCACTGAGCAACTGGGTCAGATGGTAGTTGACCTCACCATGTTGGCGCCCGATCCTTCCTTCAAGTTTGGTACAAGCCTTGCGGTCTATCTTCCTCTATCCTCTCTATTCCAACGATCTTGCCAGTGCTGGAGAGTGAGTTTCCTGGCTTCAAGCTTTGCGGCATCTCTTTCAATTTCCTCTCTTTTTTTGAATAAATGCATCCGGTCTAGAGCCAACAGGTCTATGAAATCACTCCCGCTATCACCAGGACTACTGGCTCTGGCACTGTCCGGTAAGAGGATGCTACTCTGAGGGCTCCTCTTCTCTGCACCGAAGCCATACGTTTTCTGTACTTCTCCATCTCTAGTGCATCGGCCCAGATTTCGCAACTATACAGAAGGATGGATTCTGTGACCGCCATTTTATGGATCAGCTGCATACTTTATTTGCTCCCAATAGAAGAGCTTTGAGTCTAGTCTCACCCCTGGGTATTTTACAGCATAATAATAATAGTAATAATAATAATAATAATAATAGTTTTTATTATTATTATTATATTTTGTTTATCTAGGGAAAGTATAGAACAAATGTTCGCCGCAGGTAGGTCCCGACTCCTGCTGTGTAGGACTCGCATCCACCAAAATCACAAACCCTTTTTTCGACAGCATGGATCCACCTCGGGACTCATTTCACCATTTGTTCTTCGTCCATATGAACGTTCATCTTCAGCGGGTTCACGTTACCTGCTTTCTGATATATTCTGTCAGCGGCCCTGGCAAGACAATTTTCTGCTTCCTTCTTTTGTCTTAGAACGTTCTCTGTGTAGCCTGCTACCTAATCCCAGTAGTGTTAGCTCTGCAGCATCAGCCCGATGACATTTTCGGGCGAGATCTGTCCCACTACATTATCCAGAGTTTGCCTCTCCTCTTTCCATCTGTCACAGGTGAAAAACGTGTGATGCACATCGTCTAGTTCCTGCGGTCTGGTCTGTCTGCTTTTCCCATCCAAGTCTGGAACACGCCGTGACCAGTTAGGAATTTTGTTATCAAATAATTGATCGCTTCCTGTTTGCGATCAGTCCACTCAGCTAACTGTTTTATGAGCCTAGCGGTCCATCTTTCCTCCCACTGAGCGATGGTACGGGACCTGGCCTCCCTTTACCCACTTTGGCCGTCCTCTTGTACACCTGTTTCCGCTCCTGTTCCAGCAGATCGATTGGAATTATTGCTGCACCGCGGACTCGGCAACCGTCTGACACGCGTCTCCTGTATTTCTGTTCGTGACCTGAATGTTTTGTAAACACCTGTATTAGGCACAAGGAAATACGCAAAAGCGGAAGGATGACAATTTGTTGAAAGCAGTTTGCCGAATTATTTCCTTCATGGGCGAACCTAGGATTTCATTTCGGGGGGGGGGGGATTTTTTCAACCACATATCGTTTCTTTAGAGAACTTTTTTCTCGTGTTCTAATGGATACCGTATCAGCAAATTAAACCTAATGGGAAAATAATAGCTGTAATTCTCTAATTTCATTAAAATCAATTAAAAACGTACATCAGATAGGCTTGCAGTTTATCTTTGAAGCCTAATAATACTTTTCTGTGGAATATAAATAGACCTACTTTAAAGAGAACGTTAAAATTAAGAAAATTAGGGTTAACAGCATGTATATAAATGCTGTGGATATAAATCTATATAACAGGGCTGTAGATATAAATTTTACAGAATGTAAAATAATAATGTTAAATAGTTTTGTTAAAAAATATGATTGTCAGCCTTTTTCAAAAGTTAAAATAGAAACGAAAGAAAGATAAAAAAACTAAAGAGCCTGAAGGAATAAATATAACTATATACTTTGTTAAATAAGTGTTCTATTCATCCTTCTTGATATTTAAAAAAATATGTGGATTATATATGCTTCGTTATATGTTTAATTAAAAAGAAACAAAATATTTAAGTAAATTTGGTCAAGTAACTCGCGTTATTTACGCGAGTACGTAGCATAACACTGGAACTGTTCGACTCCTAACATTACGTGACTTCGAAAATCGTACGCGCTATGGCCTGTATTTTTCTTAGGCCTAGGTTTACGTCCAACTAGCGGGTAAAAGCAGGTAAAAGCAAACAATTCCTTCGTTGTGGAATTAAATAAATCAACTATGACTCAAGCATAGTGTAAAGCACGGCGTCACATGAATCATATGTTTCAAGTTGCTTGTAACCAGCGGAAAATCGTGTCCTCCTACTCTCTTTCAAGTCGACTTCTTTCAATTTTTCACACTTTCGTTCAACATCTGTCATATTTATTATTAAGATTAAGGCCTATTATTGTAGTTTATTTAAACTTCTCATTGACTTAAATAGTAATTTTTTAGAACTGACAATCTTGGAAGTCTATTAATTACATTTCAAAAATCACGCAACCAGTTTAAAACATTTTGGTCCAACATTGTTTGAATTTTTTCAGATTTCGGGGGGGGATATAGCCTCCATATTCTCCCCTAGGTTCGCCGCTGATTTCATTCGTAAAGCGACTTACAAAAAACTCTCGAGAATCAGCGTTTCGGCTTCTTCCGCGGAAAAAGAAAAACGTTCCAGTACGTGCTGGACTAAACCGGCGATCGGTCGGAGAAGTACGGCTGCTTCTGAAAGACGATTAATTCTCGAGAACGACTGGCCGTAACTATAAGATAAGCATTATTGGACTAAACCGGCGATCGGTCGGAGAAGTACGGCTGCTTCTGAAAGACGATTAATTCTCGAGAACGACTGGCCGTAACTATAAGATAAGCATTATTAAAATAAAAAAAAAATAAATAAAAAAAACTTACAAGACCCGTTTAAATCTTTCGACGCCTCATCCCTCAATTTTGTTTTAACATGCGGTCGTGTCTCTTGTGGACAACTTGTTACTGTCCGTGTAAGCATTCGCAAGAAAACACAAGAAAAATGAAAAAAAAAATTAGATGAAACCGCGGTTCGCGAATCCTAGCCGTCTGCAACGTTCCGCGCTTATTCGTAATTGCAACTTTGGACCCGTCCACCGGTCTATGATGGATCTCTCCTTGCGTGCGTTTATACATACAATAAAGGTAAGCACAAAATGGAGGTGTCGGTATGACACTGCTCGAGATTTATGGTTATTGAAACGCGTGTCCGACTGCAATATTTACGACATGTCGAGTTCCAAAACTGCAAAACAAACATTTACACCAACTGCTAATGTTAATCGAATTTTGTTTCTGAAATTGGCTTTACTTTATTGACAGTAGTGTTCTCTCGGAATTCGCTACAGGTGCACAATCGGGTCTCGGATTATCGCGCCTGGCTACTAATTTGGAGGTCTCGGGTGCTATATACTAGAGAACCCCGAAACCAAGTTCAAAGAAATATTACGAATATTGCATAATATCTTCCTCTTCTTCCCCTGGCTCTCCATCCCGCTGTGAGATTTCGCCTCCTCAACAATCCTACACCATTCCCTTCTGTTCTCAGGAACAATCTTCCATCCTCTGATCCCCATGGTTCGCAGGTCCTCCCTCAACACACTCCATATATCTCGGTCTTCCTGTGGACGAAGGGTTTCCATTCTGTGATAACTCTCGTATTTCTGGTCTTCTCCATTCTATAAATAATGTTTCCTAGCCACCTAATTCTCTGTGACTTAATAAATTTTACTGTGTTTTCCCTGTTTATTAATGTATCAATTTCAAGATTCATGCGAATCTGCCAAGTTCCATCTTGTTGCACTATTGGCCCAAAAATTCTCCTAAGTATTTTCTTCTCAAATCAATAAGATCTTCTTCATCTTTTTTCCGCATGGTTCGTGTCGCACAGCCGTAAGTCACTACTGGTCTTATAAGGCTTTTATAAATTTTCAGTTTAGAATTATGACTAAGGATCCTAGAACACAATAGTTTCTTGTTTGCAAAATACGCTCTGTTTCCCTTGCTATCCTTGATTTCATTTCCTCGATGTTCAAACTGTCCTCACTTAGCAGTGATCCCAGGTAGGTAAAATTATCCACTTGCTCAAAACTATATCCTCCAGCATCCAGTGTATCTCTTTCACAATGTCTTGATCTTGAAACACACATGTACTTTGTTTTGTCCTGGTTTGTTGACAAACCAGCCTTCTTTATCTGTTCTTTCAGTTCTATGAATGTTTCGTGCATTTTATACCCTGATTAACGAAAGAAAGTGACTGGCGGAGCGGCCGCGCGGCGACCGAGTTTGTAGTAAATTCATTCCACTTAATAACCTCGTGGAAACGTGAAATACAGGGCTAGAAATGTCTAATGAACTGTATTTTAATCATCAATTAAAGACGTTTTTAACAAACTTTTCTAATTTTTTAAATCTTTTTTCAATTAATTTATATTGAGAGTTAAATAAACAAATACACGAATTTGAATTAAAAATTTAGGGTTTATCATTTTTATTACGTAAGAACTCAGAGGTTAAGCATCGGAAAAACATTTCTTGTAGACAAATGGTAGTCCACCTTTTTTATTACAATATATCAAAAATTGAGATTTCTACGATTAAAATTAACGACGCTATTAATTTTTTTCTAATGTCCTGTTAACTCAGTTGTTAAAAGTTGTACATGAATGAGATTTGCGTGACGCTCTCTTTAGATAACTAAGTGTAGAAGACATATACAACTTACACCTTGTACGTGATAAGAATACTACAATGGATTAATATATAAAGTGAATTTCACAGAGAGCAGTGCGCGGCGCTCTGCGGCGGAAGTACAGTCAGAACCTAGTGGACCCATTTCATTCGCGCGCTACCGTCTTCGTTTGAAGACTATTAACTCACAGCTATAAGTGTTTTAATAAGTGTTTTTTATAGAGTGTTTTAATAGTGTATTTTTATGATTTATACACATATTTTATGAGCGGATTCCATAAAAGCTGAAGAACACTACAATACTTGTAAGTACCTTACTGTCTTTATTATTTATTTGTCAATGCTAATAACAAGTAATTTACTAATTGTTTTTACATTTCAATACATTATAACAGTAAAATACTGTTATAATTATGCAATATCTGGTAGACCGAGCTTTGCTCGGTAGTTGTAAACTGTAAACTGTATTTCATAGTTAAATAATTAGTTGTTGAGAAATTTGAATGGCATTAACAATTTCCCAGTAATTACATTGCACTTCAGTTAGTAGTATTAAAGCTGATCACAAAACAAAAATAGTTTATTAACAAGAAAACAATAAATACCGTACCGCAAAAGAGTGATAAACAATCATTCAAGACCATCTGTTATAAAAAGCATGTAGTTCAACTAAACCACAAAATATTAATTAATGACTCGTTGGGCACTTGGTGAAACATATTAATACAAAGGTTTTGTAAAATATATAAAAACACTTGGTAAGTTTCACAAATTTTTTAATTAACTCTGACAGCTGTTTCGACTAACTTAAGCCATTGTCAAAGAGCGAGATCTTTGACAATGGCTTAAGTTAGTCGAAACAGCTGTCAGAGTTAATTAAAAAATTTGTGAAACTTACCAAGTGTTTTTATATATTTTACAAAACCTTTGTAAACCACAAAAGTCTGGTCAGATGTAAGTTTTTGACAGATCTCCAGGTAGATAGATTAGATTAAATAAGTAGACAGATAACTAAAATCTCTGTATATATATGAGAGTTGGTGACTCGTAGCAAGTTGGCTGTGTCAATGTGTGAGCCGTGAGCGTATGCGCCACTTTCTTTGGGCTGTTACTGTACCTTGACTCGATGGCGCGCCGTTGAGCGATGTTAGTTCTAATTTTCCTATATTAACTGATTGCGGTTATATTTCGTAATATTTGAAGGTTACATACCACTTTTTATTGATGAATACAATTTTGTTATGCTTACTGTGAAAAAACTCAATGAAAAAATTATTAATAACGGAGTTAACAGTACATTTGGAAAAAATTAATAACGTCATTAATATTATTCGTAGGAATCTCAATTTTTGATATATTGTATTAAAGAAGGTGGACTACCATTTTTCTATAAGAAATGTTTTTCCGATGCTTAACCTCTGAGTTCTTACGTAATAAATACGATAAACCCTAAATTTTTAATTCAAATTCGTGTATTATTTTATTTAACTCTCAATGTAAATTAATTGAAAAAAGATTTTAAAAATTAGAAAAGTTTGTTAAAAACGTCTTTAATTCATGATTAAAATACAGTTCATTAGGCATTTCTAGCCCTGTATTTTACGTTTCAACTAGGTTATTAAGTGGAATGTTTTTACTACAAACTCGGTCGCCGCGCGGCCGCTCCGCCAGTCACTTTCTTTCGTTAATCAGGGTATAGTTACGGGCGAGTATAACTATGTCATCAGCATATGCACTAATTTGCCTGCTTTTAGTAATTAAATTTCCATGGGTATTTACTTTAGAAACAGCTGCAATGAAGCATGAGATATTAATTATTGCATGATTGCAAATATATTAAGTAATATTGTGATTGGTATTATTAAAACTATTTGTCATTAGAATACGTAGGTTATGTTACTCATTTGTATAACATTGTCCATAATTTATGTATAACTTATGTAAATTGATGCGCGCACTATTTATAGAATACAGTAGAATGTTCTGTATAACGTATAAATGTACTTTAAATCGGCAGGTAAACAGTTTGATCTACGAGATTCCAGAATATGCGCCTAGAATGTTCCGCGACTATTCTGGTAAATAACGCATGCTGATGAATGACGTCATTGACTACTGTATAAAAATAGTGGTAGACGGAGATAACAGTCAGTCATCTCGCGTCCGCTCCTTAGATGACACCTTCAGGTGACTTGCACGCAGATTTTATCCACGTGCGGCGAGATTCCCACACAATTCTCTAGTGGCATGTACCGCATACGTCCAGGTGATTCGTGGAAACGCCCTCGGTGTATATTGCGCTAGTTGCGCCAGTGTAGGCTGACAAACTGTAGCACAACAGCCGATAAACGGCCTGCTGAAGAGCAAGTCGCCCTACTTGGGCAAGGCCACGAGGCAAGAGCTTCTGGAGGAAGCTCGGATCTCGGATTTCATTGTGGTACGTCTCTGCGGTGCATCAACCACACAGCCCAGAGTTAGTCTCGATTCTGACTTCAGTGGATTATGTTGTAGAATTAGTGCGTGTGTTTGGTACCACATTTTTGGATCAATATTATAAAGGGTGTCCCATAAAGTACGCAAGATTTAATAATGTTGTAAAAACTTTTATTTATTGAAAAATATCAGATGTTTTAATGTTAATACAAAGTACACTTACTGCGGTTAAATGTGGAACACAATATCAGACAAATATCCCCCGCGACTCTGCTGGCACACTGTTGTCCGTCGATCGAAATTTTCGATGACCTTCTTGCACAATTCCGGCTCAATCTCACCAATAACTCGTTGAATCTGTTCCTTGAGTTGAAAAATTGTTCGTGGATTGCGGACATAAGCGCGTGATTTCACATATCCCCAAAGGAAGGAGTCGCATGGTGTTAAATCACAAGACCTCGGTGGCCAGTTCTGATCGCCGTTGCGTGAAATAAGACGTGCAGGAAACTTTTCAGATAACAAAGCAATTGTTTCGCGGGCAGTATGACTGGTTGCGCCGTCCTGCTGAAACCACATATCTTCGAATTCCATACCTTCCAGTTGAGGCTACAAAAACTCCATTATCATGTTCCGGTAACGTTCGACAGTCACTGTTACTGCATCTCCAGCTTCATTCTCAAAGAAATACGGCCCAATCACGCCACCAGCCCAAAACCCGCACCAAACAGTTGCTCTTTGTGTAGCAAAGGCTTCTCGTGAATGATACGAGGGTTCTCTGTACACTATTTTGTTTATTTACGTACCCGTTGAGGTGGAAGTGTGCCTCATCGCTAAAGATGATTTTGTGGGAAAAGTCACCGTCCGTTTCACGTTTACCCAATATCCAACTGACGAATTCTCGGCGCTTCAAATGGTCACACGGTTTGAGTTCTTGTGTTAGTTGGATTTTGTAGGCATTCAGATGAAGATCGTTTTTTAGAATTCGCTGCATTGTGCTTCTTGGAATGGCCAGTTGTTGTGATCGACGGCGAATTGATTTCCCTGGACTCACATCGACACTATCTCTCACTACCGCGACGTTTTCAATAGAACGGGTAGCGCGAGGACGTCCAGACGATTTAACGTCTAATAACGAAACTGTTTCTTCGATTTTCTTAATCAATCTCTGCACAGTTGACAGATTAGGTGCTTTTCGTCGTCCAAAAATTCCACGCAATTTACGAACGGTTTCCGCATAACATTCACCGTTCTTATAACGTGTTTTCACAATAACAACGCGCTGTTCTTTCGTGTAACGCTCCATGACGACTAATGGCGAGTAAACGGCAACAATACAACAGTTGCAGTGCTACCAACCTAACAAGACGACAGTGGCGCGTAATTCAAATATCGCGTACATTATGGGACACCCTTTATTTGCGTGTTATCTTTTTGTTTGCACATACGGTCTTGTCAGTGGTCGATATCACAGTTGCGAATCGAAATTACATTTCCTGTGTTATTTTTTTTTTTCACTTGTGAAAATTATTTGTAATTCCGTAAATAAACAAGGTGTCGACAGTGATAAGAGTGTTTTATTGCCTGAAGACGGCATTCGATTCCCGGTGCATCATAAAATCCAAATGCTTCTTCAGTGTTAGGGTCAGCTCAACCCGTGGAAACCTGGGATACCAACCTGGTGAAGTAACGGACGAATGAAGCCTTACTACCTCTACGTATGCCGAGAGGCTCCGCGACTGGGGGGGGGGATATCCGGATGTGATGACAGATAATCCCCTCATATCTATAGTTAGCTTACATATCCCAGCAGAGCTTACATACAGTCGACGGAGGAGCAGTACCTTAGGTTTTAGGTTGGAACTTGGTGACTGCCACCTAATCCTAACGTTTTCAGCCATTGATATTGGCTGTGAAGTGAGAAAAAATGTTGGCTTAAAGGGGGAAAAATGCTTTATACACCGTCAGTGGAGACCCTCTGGTGTGTGGGACTCTCACCCACTAAAAAACCCCCTCTAATCCACGCATTCATATCCATGAATATATTCATATTCTGGAACCACTTGGCCCCTTCTAGTTGTCCCTTATCTTCTACTGCCCGTTGGGTGCAAGTTTGGCCTGTCTGTTTTTTTCTAGTAGGACACACTGGATAAATACCGAGATGCGGTCCCATTCCACCTTCCCACGAAACATAACCACAACTACGCTCTCGGGCGTGAACTCCTCGAGCTCCATTTCCCGTACCGTCCTCTCTCTGCAACACTTGAAAAAATATGAAATAATGATACTACTACTACTACTACTACTATTAATAATAATAATAATACAATACTAATAATAATAATAACACAATAATAATGATTATTAATATACAATAATAATAATAGTAGTAGTAGTAGTAATATCAGAGAAGAAGCTTAGCAGTTGGGTAACGTTAGCGGGCAGTTGGGGTTGCGTGACCCGTCCGGCGTACAAGGAAGGTAATGTGGCGAGTACTACGGTCGGTCGGTCACTATCACCCCGGGACGTTATTTCGGATATACATGTCCGCAGGGGCTGATTTTTCGAATCGACCTCGAGGCTAAAAGGAAAAAAGCACTTTGATCTCTTGGTGCGCCTTGAGATCGAAACCAGGAGCAAATAGGTTTCGTAAAATTCGGAGAGATACGACTACAAAATTAACGAAATACTGGAAACCAAGCATATCCTTGATTACGCTAGACTTCCTTCGATGATATTTACAAGAAAGATTGCATTTTGGTTATAAAATATATTTTATAATATATAAAATTATAGTCTATATTGCAACAATACATATATGTGCATATTTGCCCAGGGCGGTATGTTTAATATGTAATTAGCATAGAAAGTATAAGACGAACAGTTTCATACAATTTTGTGCGTGAAAATGCAGGCCGAGTCCTGTCGAGAGGACACCTGCTTCGCCAGCGTAAGATACAGCATGTGTGTATTTGTGTTTGTGAGCCAGCTGTGACCTGTTTTGAACAACGCGATGGGGTGACACGTACGAATTGTTTGTTGTCAATTAATCATGTCTTAACAGGATTATAATCAACTAATTACTTGTGTTAAACCTGTTAACAAAGACTTACGTTAATTATAAAGACACCATTACGTAAAGGGATTTGTAACGAGTATGGTAATGTAAAATTTATTTCCAGAGGTGCAATATTAATGATGCTAACTAATTAATATTAAATACTAGTGTAATTGAAGAGTAATTAATATGTGTGTTATATGTGAGTGACCAGAGAAAAATTACGCAAACAATGAGATCGCTCATGTGACGAATATGGTCATGAGTTCGCGATAATTAACCAAAAAGTGAGTGTAATAAAAAGGACGCTTTGACAATCTCTAACTGGTCGAATACAGGCCTGTTCCTGTCAAATCGCCACCAGCATAAATACCACTGGCAATTTTGGGCGATCAGACACTCAGACAGAAATCTACAGGACGTTACGCTGGCCGTTTGCCGATCGACTTCTCTGGACACACACGCACACTACCACACTTACACCAAGACGTAAGAAGGAATTCTGAAGCATCACCAACAACAACACTTAGAGACAACGACCACAGCACCATCATCATCATCATCATACTCTCAGCATTCTGGACACACACACGCGCGCGCGCGCGCGCGCGCGCGCAACGGTAACGGCAGCAGTATGCAGGTGATAAAAAACAATTATAGTAATTTTATTGTGAAAAGAGCTCTTAAAAGAAATGAACTATAAACATTAAAGCATTAAAGTTAGTAAGTTTAAATATTAAAAAATAAGAGAAATTAATTTAATAACAAAATTTAGAAAATAAATACCAATCTTTTGTCGTATTTTTGGGTGTGTCAGTATAAATCAATTAATAGATTGAAAGTAAATGTAATATCATTTTTATTTGTGTATAGCAACAATAAATTCATTCTTGAATCTTAATATTAGTTTGTTTGTAAATAAGTTGCTATCAGTATTTAAAAGTTGAGTTAATTTCAGACACACAGAAATAAAAAGAATTTAAATAACTTGTTTAACACGTTTGTGTAGTGAGTAAGATTATATGGGTGTTTATTTGTGTGGTATGTTATGAACAGCATTGCAGGTTACAGTATATGTGTAAAACTTATAAAGGTAAATATTTATGTGTCTAATGTTTGAAATTTTAATATTGAAATATTTTTTTCTGTTAATTAATAAATCTTAGAATGATTATTTGAAACGATTTTATATGATTTATTTCATGTCAACAACATCTCACTCCTCTTTAAAAAGTATTTAATTATTGTGCAACCACATATACTGTACTTGACGCAACGAGAAACAAAATCCTGCGACCTGGCCGGTGTAATACATATTTAGTTGCGTTGAGTACATGGTAATATATTTGTATAATTGTTGTAACGTTGCAATATTTTTATATCAATTATAAAAGTCTATTCTTTTACCGCGAAGAATTGCAAAGTTTGTTCGGTTTTATTCTCTGCTTACCGGTTATAAAAATTATTTTTCACGTTTATTTCTAAAAGAAACAAGCAAAATGCGGATTGAAAGAAACAGAGGTGAAGTTACACGCTTATTTACGCTGCCACGTTTTTAACTCGCATTATTCATAGAGTTTTCTCACGATTTTATCCGCCGGGACGGAACACAAAACGAGAGGAGACTGGGTTTATACAATAATAGGAATAATAACAATAATCCTCGTCTACCACAATAAATGTTTACGCTGCTGAGTGTGTGTGCGCGCGCGCGTGTGTGTGTGAGACTCCTTCTTCTTGTCCGTCTCTCTATGTTTGTACAAGAGAGAGCAATAAAAGGACCGAAACTCGAACCGCGCGCTGTTTCAACATTCAGCTATTCAGAAAAAACATGATCACCGAAGTTCCGAGAGCGAGAGAACAAAAACAGTGTTTCTTCTATTTTTCACACAGTATTTTAAATATTGTTTACATAATATCTTAGTGGGTGAGTGACTCAGGGATTTCAGTGGGGCACACCCTGGCACTGTCAGTGGCACGCCCAGCAGCGGGTTCGCGTTACAGGGATGCTGTACCACACCTAACCACACTTCCTACTAACTAGTCGATACATAATAAATACGTTTTTAATTTGACCACCTCGCAGCGCTTGCGCTCAAAAAGAAAACGGTCTCAAAATATACAATGAAATTTCCGAATAAAAAACTTAGATTCTGACTGAACACTTACTTCCTCACTGAGAAGTATTTGGTACCACGATGCAAAAGGTCCTTTCCAATTCGAAGGGTACAAAGAAAGAACAATCAATGTAAAAAAAAAATCAATTTCGTTTTTATTGCTTTATTCTACTCTCTTTGCTGTATACGTGAACCACGAGTATGTATCGCAGTGAAAAAATAAACAGGGTCCTAGTTATTTTCGCAACATGTAATACAAGTTTTAAAATAAAAATAGGCCTAAAAATAGTCCTAATAGGCCCGTTTGATTTCAGATCGAAAAAGAAGTTCAGGAAAGTTTCTGACTAACACAGGAAATTTAGACATTCTCTACCTCAACTTAGAGAAATATCCGTACTTCAAAATAATAATACTAAAATTAAATATTTTATCAGAATAAACCATTATATGATTTGTCTTAAAACCAATACTAATTTACTACAATTTATAAATAAATTTGTAAATAAATAAGTAATTAATAACCGAGCTTTATTAATTATTATCTTTTCCAGAGAAAAAACGAATAAGGCCCATGTAAGCTTGTTTTATTTTTTTTCTTAATATACAAAAAGAATAAATACTGACATAACTGTACATTTTTATACTAGAGGATAACCTAAAAAAGGAAATAAAAAATATAATTTAGAAATATAAGGAAACAAAAAGAGTACATTATATAACGTTTTAAAATTAAAAACGGCTCTCCTGTAAAATTTCACTTTTGTGACATTGGTCGTTCTTTCTCTGTACCCTTCTGTGTTGTATGGATTTGGTGGGTTATTAAGCTTTGTTTACTATTTACAAAAACACTAAATTACTTGATTTTACAAAAGTAAATAAATCTACTTACCTGCTTCAGTCAACTACTGAACATTCGTAGAAGGTGATTTTAAGCTAGCGAAAGTTGTCTCAGTCAGTATTTCATTTTACACGTGCAATGACTTTTCTACAACAAAAATTTAATACCGTTGTCTAGAATAAAAACTTCCCAGGACAGAATAAGCCTTGTATAAAAGAAATAATAAAACCTTCATGTTTTACTGCCACAGTGATTAGGCAAAACGAGACTACACAATTTTTGTGTAGGTATAGCCTACTGAATCTCTTTATAGCCCATTGGCGTAAGCATGGGAAGGGGATCAGTGATCTCCCCCCCCCCCCAAGAGCGAGTAAAAATTTCAGTAAAATTTCATAGTCACTTAAATGGCTATTTCTAAGCTAGCTGCTGCATGAGTTAATGAACATAAATAATTGTAGAAGTAACGGTAATTACAATATTTGTAAATTAATAAAATGAAGTTAGAGTTTTCTTAATAGAATCGTTCTTCAGTTGGTAAATAATGTACGTATTTACATCATAAAAAAAAACAATTAAGCGCTCGCCAGAAAAGAAGGCAGAACCTGTTAATCCTTTATCTTTTCCGCTCAGACACAGAGTGTTGTCTATGTCACGACTCGTCTAGTCTAATACCTGAACCGTCGTCTTTATACAGGTAAATTAGCAGTTTCTTGACTTTAATTCGGAAAAATTAGAAGCCTTTATTGCTCAATTTAACATTAAAACAATAACGTCCTTTAACACAAGTCATAGGTTGCTTAAAATATTCTTATGACAGCACCCTTGAATGGAAGTACGAAGTGGTAATAACACCAGGTTTTTCAAAATATATTATTGAAAAAGTGATTTTTGAAAAACTTGAGAACACAAATTTAAAATTAAAATTATTGCTAATGACACGAGATTTATTAACTTTAATATTAATGAATTTTTCAGTGAAGGGTTTGTGAGAATCGGTCAAAAATATAACACAAATTTTAACTTATTTGTGTCTACGTTTCGATAATGTTTATTGTCATCATCAGGACCTGTGTATGAATACAAAAGAAATTTCGAACACAACAGAACAATTATTTGGGTGAACGTGTTTGTGTATGTGAGTGTGTGTGCGTACACGCGTGTGCGTGCGTATGTATGTATCATTGTATATGTGAAGGAGTTAAGATAGTTTGTTTACATCTTCAAATGTTTTCTTTAAGGCAACTAGAAAATTATAAATCACAGAACTTAATTTATACACTATTACAATTTAAATTACTATATGTAATATTTTTTATTGCTTTTATAATTAATTAAAAATATCATAAATATCATAAATAATTGATTGACGGTCACTATTAATTTAAGGATTTAATTTAATATTAATAACAATTAATCAAGATAAAAGCCAGCGCTTTTCCGTATATTTCTAACCATTACGCTTGAAAACTTTAAGACGCAAAGAATTTATGAAGTTATATAGAAAAAATCCTGAATTTCTCATTCACCCCGTGGATAATGGGGAAGTCCAACCTTTAAGTCTCCCCCTCCCCTTACAGGAACAGCTGCTATTCACGCCACTGGTTTGGCCCAATGCATAACGAAATGGACTGACTTTATCATTATTATTGCAAAAATTTAAAAGTGCAGATACATCTCAATGTCTTCATTGATAATTTAGAATTTCGTTACTTGCTATGTACAAACATTTTACGGTGCACATAATAATTCGTTACGCCGGTTATTTCGTTAACTAGAAGTTTGTTATTCGGAAGTTTGACTGTATGTAGCGGTTGATAGGACATAATTAACATCTAAATCCTAGTTTAAGACCTACCTTAGCACCCGCGCTTGCTAAACGCGGCTGCGCTTGTGAGCTCAGCTACTAACTCCAACATTGGTATCAGTTGTTTCCAACTTAAAATCGCCTGAATTACAATTACAGAAATTACAATATTTATAAATTAATAACATGAAGTTAGAGTTTTCTTACATCTTCAGCTGGTAAATAATGTACATATTTGCAGCCTTAAAAAAAAACCAATAAAAGCAGACACCAGAAAAGAAGGGGGAATCTGTTAATGTTTCGCGCAGACACAGTGTTGTCTCCTCTAGTCCAATACCTTTACGCTCTGAACGGCTAGATGAGCAGTTAGTTACTCATAAGCGATGAATTTCCTGCAAAATGGCAGTATTTAATCGTAAATAATTCAAACATATTTAGCTACAGTCCATTTCTTGATGCATATATAATATATTTAATATTTATAACAACTTTACCTCAAGATGTTTTCCCCTTATTTGGAACATGTTTCGGGAAACTTATTGTTCCCAACCTCAGCCTTCTTAATTTTGAATCTTGTGGAGTACTTGTGTGTTGGTTGGTTGTTGTTATGGTTTCCTGTTGGTTTTTGGTATTTTAAAGTGGTGTGTGATTGTGGTGTATGTACATATTAGTATTTTGTGTATTTTCGATGTTGAGTCCTTTGAAAATTATGTCATGTTTTGTATTGATTTGTACTTGTTCAGGTGTTCGTTTGTTTTGTGTTTGTATATTTGTAAATTTTCCCAAATGTTCATCATGGTGCCTTTGTGTGGTATGCGTTTTATTAGTGTCATGTTGGTTATGTCTAGGAATTCATGTCCTGTGTTTATTGCATGTGTGGCCAAATTAGATTTATATATTTCTGTTTTTTTTTTTGTATGCGTTTATATGTTCAAAATAATTGTAAATAAGTAAACAAGAATCAATTTGCACATTTAACGTATCTTACAACAGGGGCGAACCTAGCATTTCATTTCGGGGGGAAGGGATACTTTCAACCAAATATCGTTTTCTTAGAGCATTGTTTTTCTCATACCAAAAATTTAAACTAATAGGCAAATTAAATTAGGCTGTAGGCCTAATTCACTAATTTCATTAAAACAAATTAAAAACGTACATCAGATAGACTTCCAGTTTGTCTTGCAATCCTAATAATACCTTTCTTTAAAGAGAACGTTACAATTAAGAAAGTGAGGGCTACCAGTATGTATATATTGCTGTGATATAAATGTATCCAACAGTGTTGTGGGCATATGTTTTACAGCATGCAAAATAATGTTAAATAATTTTGTTGTAAAATATAATGACTATCAGTCTTATACAATTAATTGCATTAGGAAAAAAGACACGCAACCCGTTCAAAACCTTTGCTCCAACATTTTCGGATTTCGGAGGGGGATATATCCCCCATATCACCCCCCTAGGTTCGCCCCTGTTTTACAACATACCTTTGTTGGTACAGTGTTTATTATGTCAGAATAATAATGAAGCTATTGTGTTTTGTGTATTTACACAAAATGTCCAGTGATCTGTTGCAGCCGCTATAGCAGGAATGTCCACAGCGACTTCTGCTGTGGAGAACATTGTCTCACAGAGAACGTACCGAGGATTGTTTTTAACCTCGGTTAGGGGTACGTTCGGCTCTCCACCCTTTTGTCAATGAAGAAGGCTTCCGGTAGCTGGCCGAAACGTTTAGGGAATGACAGAACAAAGTAATCGACCGCGGCAAAACGGAGCGTGGTCAGGTCAGTTGCGTATCCCGGTCAGTTGCATATTTGAAACCGGTAAATTGGGGTCAAATGCATTTTTATGTTATTATTATAATAATACAAAAATTACCTTTATAATTGTATACATTTCTAGCCTAACCTAACCTAACATGACATAACCAAACCAAGCCTAACCTAACCTAACCTAACGTACCAAAAATATTGGAAGAAAGAGGTTACTCGGACAAATAAGAAGTTCCAGAATTTAAATCTCATCGAATTTCAGAACAGCGACGTTTCTAAATGATAGATTCGGTCAGTAAGTGAAAGTGCGGGGCGCAATTGACCGCGTAAGAATGGGTAAAACAGTTGTTTCGTGGCAACTGACCGAGACTGGGCAAAAAACAGCCCGGATAAAATTCTTTTATCAAAATGACTACCATTTGAACGCGACGTCTGATGGATTTAAACAAGTGCAACGCGCGTCTGCGTCGGAGTGCACAGTACGCTTTTAAATAACGTTTCATATTTCAAAGTGGGCCGCATTTTTCAAAATGACGCCTTAATTAACTGTTTGCTTGGATTTTGTTGTCCATGACGTGTCCGTTACTTAACTAAATATCACTATAATATTGACGACTCGGAACACAAAGTTTTTTATAAGTAAAAACGTAAAGTTTTACCTTACAGCCTATAAGGTAAAACTTTACGTTTTTACTTATAAAAAACTTTGTGTTCCGAGTCGTCAATATTATAGTGATATTTAGTTAACTGTTTGCCTTCTGCGACAATAACTAAAAACTAATTAATAAGAGAACACGTGCGGTGCGTTTGTGTATTCACGTATTTAAACACACACACACACACACACACACACACACACACACACACACACACACACACACACACACACACACACACACACACACACACACACACACACACACACACACACACACACACACACACACACACACACACACACACACACACACACACACACACACACACAAATAAATTCATATGATTATTCCACGTATGTAAATAAATACATAAAAAGTATACTTTATACATGTAATTCAAAACGTTGGTATGATTTCTTTTGTCTTAACGATATGCTTGTTCTTACATCTATATCATCTCCCTGCAACGTATGAACGTTAATTGTTAACGGAATGAACAGCAAATTGTAAAACGTTTAACTGAACGTTTGGAGTCGCCGGTAGACAGCGGTTCAGACTTCCCGACCATTCCTATGGGCAGATTCGAGTGGCCAACATCATAAGGGCTAGAGGTGAGCTAAACTAGTATTTGAAAATAACAGGTACGAACGAAACCTTTCCAAAAAAATAACACGTACAAATACCTGTTATTATATACGTATTATTCAGATACATGTATTATATAATTAGTTATAAGAAATAAATTGAAACTAAAAGTATTAACAGTGTTACTTTAGACTGTGACTGTATTAAGCTGTTACTGTTTAAAAGAAAATAAGAAACAAGAGAATTTACAGCCCTATCTCCCTTTGGGAATACTAATTTAAGTTTTCACTAGGAGTAAACAAACTGACATAGATTTCATATTAAATTATTGATTCCATTTTGGTTACACAAACCAGCTGCGAAACTCAGGCAATGGAATTTAGAGTGCACGTAATAGCACAACAAAGAATGTCAACAAAACTAACGTGAGATGTGCAGTGAAGTTAAAATCGTCTCCGAAATCACATAACGAAAAGTACTGTATGGTCTATCAGCCACTCTGTAGGTTATAACACAATATAATTCGCTTTTTCAAAATTTACCAAGTTGGTGAGTAGTATAATATATAATTTGTTACTATAATCTGTATTATATATCTGCATAACACACGAGAATAAATGTAACATCAGTATGAATTTTTTCCATTTATATTAAAACCAGTTTCGTCTCTTTGGCAAAGGGATATTCTTTCTGAACCTCGCTGTTTTGCTTCGTTTCGTACTTGTATGGAAATCGCCACATGCGCAGAATGAAGTATTCAGCACCAAAAGTGGCTTTGTACTCGTAGTACTCGTTTACTTGTTTATTCGTTAGTTGCGTAGGGGGGGTCCCGTGACTCGGAACCGCGAGGCCGCGAATAATCGGAACGGGTGTTTCGAATTTTCAGTTTTCAGTTATCGTTGAATCGGAACAGGTATTTCAGCTTTTCAGTCACTGTTTATCCGTTCCACAAAGATATCGTTCCAAAATACCTGTTACAGGTATATCGACCCACCTCCAAGGACCACTCGCAAGTGTTCGGTCTGCTGAAAACGTTCAGTGCCGTAGTTTTCATGTAAAACAGCCGTGATTAAGAACAGCTACACACCCCATACGACGATTACACTGTCCTCGGAAAGTAAATTGTCTGTGGAGTATCTGAAGTACAAGAGGCCTGGGAGACAAAAGAACACAAAATACAAACGTCAACGGCACTACAGTGAAATATCCGTATAAAGACGATTCCTTCTCCAATATAATGACCATCGAACGGTATTTCCGTTAATTCAAATGAAAATTCCTGTCGATATTTAACGACACTTTCGATAAAGTCCAACAAACAACAGCACAACAAACTACAAACGTCAATGGCACTGCAGTGGAATAAACGTATAAAGACGATTCCCTCTACAATATACTAACCCCGAACGGTAATTCCATTAATACAACGTTAAATCTTATCGATATTTACTCTCGATAAAGTCCAACAAACAATGTTCAAAACAACACACCACAAACCTTAATGGTGCTGCAGTGAAATCTCCGTGCACAGACGATTCCCTCTACAGTATACTGATCCCGACGGTAAGCGTTTGCTGTTAGGTGGTATGGCATCTGATTCAAACTTTATAACAGGCCAGTTTAATTATTTTAACCGCTGAGCTAGGAAACAGAACTTGTTTCGTAGACACTGTAATCATCTCAACAGAACTGAAGCAGGGCGATGGGTCGGCTTCAGCTTGGAATATGTTATAAGCAAACCCTTATAACATATTATAACGATCCTTATAACATGTTATAAGGATACCCTTATAAACCCTACGTGTATCCTTTGCCGCTTGTGCGGATGTACCCAACATTAATGGCAGCATAGGAAACGTACATACACAGCACTGGAAACGGGTGCTCTGAAAAAAACCTATTTAGCAACAAGATAATAATATCGAGGTTGTGTATAGCTGGAAGTTAATATTGCAAAGGGTGGATTATAGGAACCATAAACAAGCACGGCAAACAAATCTTACTTTAAAGGTTTTTAAAACACACAAACACTTGGTAGTTTCAGAAGTTTTTCTTAACCTCTGAAAATTGATTCAGCTTATTAGGCTACTCTCAAAGAGCTGCTAAGAACAACTAAATACAAAGAATGTGTAGGGTGATGAACATGTGTTAAGGGTGTGTATACGGACATGTGTGTGGGTGTGTATGTTGGAGGGATGGAGGAGCTAGTATAGGGAAGGTAAAGTGATTATACAGACTAAATATAATTTTTCCGGTGAAGGGTTTGTGAGGCTCGGTCAAAAAGTTGTGTGTTTGGCGTCGTAACTGCTCAGCAACAATTGTAACTGCCTCACTCATCGTATTATTTAGTATCAGCTAAGTCCTGATGACGACAATAAATATTGTCGAAACGTCGACACTAATAATTTAAAATTTGTGTTATACTTTTTGACCGATCCTCACAAACCCGTCACCGCAAAAGTTCATTGATTGACGGTCACTATGAATTTAAGGATTTATAATAGGAATGTAAATATTAAAAATTAACTAAACTAAATAACAGCTTTTAATAAAGGAGATACAAAGAATTTTGTCTGTCCGTTTGTTAAATTTTTGTTACTTTTAATTGCTTTTCTAGATTCTAAAATTTCCAAAAAATCAATTTGTTTACCTCTTTGTATGTTGTACATGACCCGCCGCCTAGGGAAGCTTATCGTCTCCACCTATGTGGTGCCGATGGTTACCTACGCGATCCCCGTTTGGGGCTACTTGGCCAAGACCCATAAGCGAAAGCTTCTTCAGTCTCTCCTTGATCGAGGATTGCGCTGGGCGTGTACAGCCCACTACCTGACATCTAACAAAACCATCCGTGTCTCCCTGCGTGTCCGTTCCCTGGACGCCATTATACGGACACTGTCCAAAAAATTCTATCGTCGCACCGCCCGATTCCAGGGCAACCACCTGATTAGCGCCCTCGGTCGCTACCAATCTGTGCCAGGAGAATCTTGGACCCGGCCCCGGCGTACTCTCACCCTCAATTAATTAACACTTAATTGACTCCCACGGCCGGTAGCAAGCCACACCCTTAATCCAGACCCCACCCATGGTCCCTGCGGCAGGAGCTCGGGACGTAGTATACGGGCATGCCCTTCGTCCCGCACAGCCCCTGGTCCACACATGTTGTACAGTAGTATCACGTTTCTTATGTCTATAAAGTGGTCGTGTGAAACCTGTATTGGTTGTATTATTTAAAATCACTTGCTTATGTTCAGAAATGCGATGTTCCAGACCACGGCCCCATTGTCTCATATAAATAGCATCGCATTCTGCACAATGTATTTGATAAATTCCACTTTTCCTAGTATGTTTGATTTCTTTGAATGCATAACAGGGTTTGTATGTTTTTAAAACCTTTGTAGCAATACGTTTCACCAAGTGCCCAACGAGTCTTCATTCAGTATCGTGAAGTCTTACTTTGTCCTGCTACAACGTTTAAATACAAAGATATGCACCAGAAAACCAAACTACAGGTACATACTGTATGTTACGGTTCCAAAACGTGAATGTTATCCAGAGACGGGGAAACCCTTAGGACTTGTGCCACGTACTCAGCACTGCGGAAAACTCAACCTAGATCCATCTTCAGGCAGATTCCTCCTCGAGAAATTAGTCATCATCATCTTCTTAACGGTTTTAGGCTTCAGTGACCTGTTCCTATTCCACAGTACACCTTTTCTTAGGTATACCAACTTTTCTTCTGCCTCTAGGGGTGTAATCTTTCGCTATCTTCGGTATTCCACTTTCTTCCATTCTATCTATGTGTTGAATACATTTTCTTCTGTATTCCTTAATACTTTCATTAACTGCAAAAATATCTAAATCACTTCTTATCTCCTCATTTCTTATATGATCTCGTCTGTTACACCTTTTAACTGATCTCAGAAATTTCATTTCTGCTGTTTGTATCTTCTGTTCATCTTTTTCCTTTATCACCCAAGTTTCAGAACCATACAGTAGTGTAGGTATTGCTGTTGTTTTATAAAATTTCGATATACCACAAAACATAAAGGTATACCACAACACCTAGTTCAGGCCATAAAGAGTTTATATAGACACACCGCGATAATCATAGACGACGGAGAAGAATCTATCACGATTGAAACAAACCAAGGCGTAAGACAAGGTTGTTGTCTGTCACCACTACTTTTTAACCTTTATCTAGATGATTTACTCAAAAAATGGAAACAACAGTCCCCTGAAGGTATTAAAATCCACCGAAATAACAGCTTGAAAACCGTTCTCTTCGCGGATGACCGAGCTATATTCCCCACTTCAGAAGACGATCTCCAGCGAGCAATATACATCGATAAATTAGTGTGGAATGATTTTTGATCCAGCCCGGTCCTGTGTTTATATATTTATATCATTCCAGCTTAAGTCATCGAGGTACGTATAATTTATATAACCTTATAAATAATATCTGAATAATTTGATAATACGAACAAATCGCTGATCGGAACACGTCGGGTGCGTTCTGCAGACGGTTCGATTTCAGAAAAATCTACGGGTAACGAGACCAGGCTCATTACGCGCGAGGCCAATAATAAGAAGTCCTGATTATTAAAAGAAGTCGCGCAAAGTTTACGCAATAAAATTATTTAATTTATTTTACATGTAATAAACGGTTGTTTCGTAATTTTGCACTTGCATAATCTACTAAACATTCTCCACAGCTTTAGACAAAGCGACTGTTTTAATTGCAACATTCCCTCGTGTCTTGATGTTAAACTTTATTTTATTCAATACGGCCGGCAATAATTTGTTAACATTTAACTATGCAAGTTAGCGTCTGCGTGGGAGCGTGCGCGCGCGCGCACCTGTGTATAACTTCATTAGCCTTGCTCTATACGTACTAAATTATAATCACTTTTTTTAATTTTTCATTTTATATAAAAACTCGTGTAAGTTTTTGTATTAAATGAGCATTTCACACTCTTCTGTGAAAGCGTCTTCATCTATGAGCATTTTATTAGAGGTATACTAATTGCACTTAAATATTACGAGATAGACAAATGTGAATACGTATGCATATAAAAATTAACTAATTAGTTTTTCGTAAATGAAAATTAGAAATGTGAAAGTAATATTTTCTAATTATAAGTATAATACTACTGACTCGGAACACACAGTGTTTATTGGTAAAAATATAAAATTTTTACCTTGTAGCCTGAACCAGTTTTCGCTTATTATAAGCTTCGTCAGAGGCTCATATATCTGTATATGAAAGCTACAAGGTAAAAATTGTATACTTTTACCAATAAAAACTTTACGTTCCGAGTGAGTAGTATTATACTTATAACTAATTAATTAACGGACACGTCATGGACAACAAAATCCCTAATATTTTCTGTATTTCTTGTAAATGAAAACTCTATCTCAGCGGCTCTTTATATGACGACCTGTCGAGGAAGCGTTTTTGAAAAATAACGAAAACCAGAATAAAAATTGAATTCAAAAGAAGAGAAGAACAATACAGTTTTTTTGGTGGAAGTTCATATATAGATTAGGCCTCGATCTTGTTTGGGGGGAGGTAAGTGCTGAAGCAAAATTTAAATACCGAGTTGAAAAAAATTAATATCTAATTAACATTTTTGGCAACTACGAAAATTGTTTCAATTTGTCAAACCAAGAAACCGGTAAAGATTCACGTATTACGCGTATTTTTGCAGTGGCGATTAGCGATGTTGTTTGTTGTGTGTAGCTTACCTTTGTTCGTGTTTTGTGTTCTGTTCACCTATACTTTGTGTTTCATAACCAGGTGTAACAAACACTAAGTGACCCTAACGGTGTATGCAAAATTCCAGAACTAAATTTTCAAACACGAACAGTCTGTGTTTCTGCCTATGATTCTGTCAAAGATATTGTTTCCTAGCTTCTACAAAGAAAAATACAGATTTGGAACCACGATAGGAGCTCTTGAAGCGAGCAAAAGAAACACTGAAGAAAACGAGAGAAGAACATTATGAAGTGAAAACCATAACTGTGGTTGAAAAATGCAAAGTGAACAGAAGCATCATCGGGAAATTCAAAAATTGTCGTAGATTTCCTGACTCCTTCGAAAGGTTTTCTTGCCCTTTCAGTTGTTATCAACAACGCAATAGGCAACCTTTTTTTCAGTGGTGTTGTCCAGATTGCGTACAGTCCAGGTCTCGTACGGTCCAGATTGCGTACAGTCCAGATTGCGTACAGTCCAGATTACGTACAGCCCAGATTTCGTACAGTCCAGATTGCGGGCAGCCCAGATTACGTACAGTCCAGATTGCGTACAGGAGGAGCTAGTATAGGGAAACTAACTAAAAACTAAGTATAATAGGAAAGCAAAATCTTAAATTTAACTAAACTATATAACAGCGTCTAATAAAGGAGATACAAAGAAGTCAGTCTGTTCTATTGTTAAATTTTTGTTACATTTAATTGCATTTGTAATTTCTAAAATTTCTAATGAATCCATTTTTTTTACTTTTCTGTATGTTGTGCAGTAGTATTATGTTTTTTGAGTCTATAAAGTGGTTTGTGTTTTAAGCAATGATCTGTAAAACCTGTATTGACTGAATTCTGTGTATCTCCTTTATTAACAGCTGTTATTTAGTTAGTTAATTTTTAGTTTTTGTTTTCCTATTGTAGGCTACTTAGTTTTTACAGTGACTTGACGTTCCCTATACTAGCTCCGCACCCCCTCCAACATACACATGTCCATACACACACCCTTAAGACATGTGTCACCACCACCCTATACATTTAGTATTTAGTTGTTCTTAGCAGCTCTTTGAGGAATAACTTAATAGGCTGAAAGAATTGTCAGAGGTTAAGAATAAACCGTGAAACTTACCAAGTGTTTTTGTGTATTTAAAACCTTTCTAGTACTGTAATGTTTAACCAAGTGCCCAACGAGTCCTGCAATTAATATACTCCAGACTGTGTTCAGTTGGCGAGAATCAGATTGTTTTGACAGTTTTGGGTTGTTCCGGATTGCAAACAAGCCAGGGACGTTATCTGTTTACGACTCGTTCTAACATACTGTGTCAATACAAAGGTTTTAAAAAGTATACAAACACTTGACAAGTGTCACAGTTTTTTCTTTGGATAAAGGAACTATGAGGAGACGATTAACCATTGCATAAAGAATTTTAATAATAAAGAATTAAATTTTAATAAAGAAGTTGATATTATAAAAACCATAGCAGAAAATGAAGGTTATGACAAAAGAATAATAGACTCTTTAATTTAAAAAAAACCAGTAGAAAGTTATTTTAAAATAATTTTATTCCAAACAGGGTAACAAAAAATTTCATTTAACAAATTACATTCCGTTTATAACAGATAGGATTAATAGTAGATTAAAAAGCATGGTCTTAACATGGTATGAGTAAACAAACGTAATCTTTTCTCATTACTAGTAAACAATAAAGAAAAATCAAACGTTCTACAGAAAAATGGAGTTTATAAAATACACTGTGTAGAATGCGATGCTATTTATATCGGACAATGTGGCCGTGCTCTGAAACATGGCATTTCAGAACATAAGAAAGCGATTTTAACTGATACAGCCAATACAGGTTTTACAGATCATTGCTTAAAACACAATCCTTCATAGATACAAAAAACATAACACTACTGCACAACATACAAAAAGGTAAAAAAATTTATTTATTAGAAGTTCTATAAATTAGAAAAGCAATCAAAAGTAACAAAATTTAACAAAGGAACAAACTGAATTCTGTGTATCCCCTTTATTAAAAGTTGTTATTTAGTTTAGTTAATTTTTATATTTTGCGTTCCAATTATACTTAGTTTTTACATACACTTGACCTTCCCTTCTCCACCCCTCCATCATACACACCCCACACACATGTCCGTATACACACCCTAAATACATGTTCACCACCCTTCTATTTCTTTGTTTAGTTGTTCCTTGATCTCTTTGAGTATAGCTTAATAAGCTGAAACATCTGTCAGAGGTAAATAATAAACTGTGACACTTACCAAGGGTTTGTGTGTTTTTAAAACTTTTATATTAATATGTTTCACCAAGTTCCCAACGAGTCATCAATCAATGTATTGTGTTAAGAACAGATAACAGAATCCCACTTCTAAAACACAAACTGAAGGTACGAAAGGTCCATTTTCAGCGCGCTCAGTTGTCAGCGCAACAAAACGTCCTCGATAATTTTTAGACTCGTGACCGTTATTTATGACAAACTGTCCCATAATTTAAATCGTTTTTTAATCCAAACTCTAATGTGGAGATGTCACCCACGAGTCTTATTTAGTCTGTAACGCCTTTGTCCCCAGCAAACACTTTCTCCTATATTCTGTTTACATTTTTATTTGTTTGTCCCTCTGTATGTGTGTTCTGCTCTCTGTCTGTCTGTCTGTCTGTCTGTCTGTCTGTCTGTCTGTCTGCCTTTCTGTCTCTCTCTCTCTCTCTCTCTCTCTCTCTCTCTCTCTCTCTCTCTCTCTCTCTCTCTCTCTCTCTCTCTCTCTCTCTCTCTCTCTCTCTCCCGTAAAAGTAATCTTATTTTATATGCAGTGGTTGATTTCTAAAATTATAGGTGCCGGAAGGCATCAATTCAAAAGTTGTACAGACACAAATCACAAATATACTTATATTTTATATTATCGTATAAGTTTACATCAGATTATTACAAAGGAGGTCTACATTTTTAAATCCTTATAAAATATGTAACATACTAAACTTGTATCTAAAAAGGTAATAAAGTTTAATGATATTTCTAAAGAGCTTTACCGTCAGGTTAGCTCAATAGAAAACACGTCTTCTCGGAGCCTCAATCAAACACTAATTGGTGGTTTCGGTGGTTCGGACATTTAAAAAAAGTTTCCATAGTTTCATAATTGTGTCGTCATATTGTTTGTTTCTTGACCTTCCCTTACTCTTTATGGCCAATGGTGTACAATGGCCAGAAATCAGCCCTCTCATATTCACTTGAAAATATTGCGATTGATTCAAGGTAGAAAGACTCCCCGGAAAAATACTGGAATGCACATATTCTCGGAAGCTCCTAATCTGTTGAATTTCATGTAGTTTTAATTTTGAAGCAAGTGTTTTCATTTCATTTTCTCCGTAGGTTATTGGGACATTTTTTAGCGGTAGTAGTTAAGATGAAGATTAGTGCTGGTGTTTGATTTTCACAAATGTTTAGTTTTGTAGTGGGGCCGGTGAGGGCACAATTTAAAAAGTAGTAGTAAATTTTTGTAATAATTAGGTTTTTCTTTTCATATATTTTTTTGGTAATTTATTTTTGGATCCAAGAGGTTCCGAAACGCCGTTCCGGCGCGTTCCCCCTGGAATCAAGCACTGTTTATATCTAAGGAAGACGTAGAAAAGTCTCTCTCAACGACTTTCTACCTCCTTACACATGTTTCTTCTTTTTTTGACCTGTACACATTTAGTCGGCCACATACCAGATGCCGAGTTGCTCGCAAAGTGGACACATACGTTTCCAGCCTTGGAACACGTGGTAGGAGAGTTTTCTGTGTTGTTCCCCAATATTCCCCAAAAAAGTTTTCAACTGTCAGACGGTGAAGAAATTTTGGCCCCTCACACACACACACACAGAATTACAGAATCATGCAAAGTAACATGGGGGCACATCTAAATCACAAATTGGTATTAATACCCTTCGAATTAAAGTGGATCTCAGTTTTAAACATTGTATGTTCAAAAGCCATTTCCTTTTTATTATTACTTTTTTTTTTTTGTAAAGAACACTTGAGGCGTTTTATTACCGAAGATAAAAATATTCAAAGCAGTCACCACATTGAACGTGACACAGGCTTTAATTCCAATTTATACGCGAGAATCTGATTGTGTGGTGTTAACGAGCCGAGAGAATGACATAAGTGTGGAATTAAAGTCTCAGCTGGGACGTGTCAATCATCGTGGTCAAGCCGTTTATCAATAAATCCGTGTTACGGCCGACAAAATCCTTACCACTAAAATATTGTCTATTTTCTCACTTTTAATCTCTCTCAGCCTAGAGATATCATGTTCAACACCTGACATTCCTGCAGCTAACTACCGAACAGAACTCTTACGATTGAAATATTTTAGAAATTCTTGACACAACAAAATGTACAGGTACAGGTATAACCGCTGTACATACTGTTTTCTATTGAAAGTAGACACCTGACTTGACACGCGCTGAGAAGGCGGGGTTTTAAACCAGCGTTTTGTAGTTATTACAAATTAAGCGGTGGAATACGACGTCAGTGGAAACAGATGAAAAACTGATGATGAGCAGTTTGTTAGGTAAAAAATAACTGCTGGAAAATACTGTCTGGGCTTGAGTGCGAGCGGGCAGTTACGGTGACTGTCAAACATGAGAAAAGGTTGAGAAAGTTGTTGCGTACAAGGGAAGTAGGTAAGAAAGCATACCTACTGTTATACTACCGACATCACTGTATGGAACAGAAAGTAGAATAACATCAGCAGAGATGAGGTTTCTCACGCGAATAATAGAAAACAAAATTAAAGAGACATCGCAATAGAAATCAGTCGATCATACGAAATTTTTGAATAAAGGCCCCTAATGGATTTGACGAGGTGAGGACGCGTCAGTTTACAAAGCAAAAGTCGGCTCACGGGCGCAGTGCCGTTTAGCGTCTACAGATCAGGACGTTGGTGTCCGCGAGATTTTGTGGAAAGTATCGCAGAAAAGTCGAGTAGCAATGACGAAAACCTAGTGTTCCTACATTCCGTCTTTAGCGTTTTGATTATGATATTGTCTCGGAAAATTTCCAAACTAGTTCCCAACATTACAGGGCGTTGTCTGACTTCTGTACTTAGCCGCTCCATGGCAAAAAAACGCTGTTAATAAGAAAACTCTTATAATATTATTTATTTTGTAACACTTATCTGTTTTATTTTTATTAATTTTTTTAATAAATAAATCAGATCATTGTCGCCTGATGCCGCCGATTGTGTGTGTGCGTGCGTGCGTGATGTTTACTGTGAGGTCCTTCAGAAGATTACATACGTCGTTCATAAGATTAATAGGAAAAAATAATATAAAACCCCAAGAAGCAATTGAAAGAGAAGTTTTTCGGGCAAAAGTGTAAAAAATGGACGGGGTCCAGGGTAGGAGAGAGAAAAACGCAGGTTCAAAGTGGACTGAAGACAAGAAAAACAGACATAGTGAAAAGATGGAAGAATATTGGAAAAAAGAAAAGAACAAGGAATAAAAAATTGAAATTGGCATGTAACAAGAATTGAAATTGGGGATATATTTGTCAAATGGAATCTGCAAACATTCTGGATTGCAGATATCCACATGTATGACGAAGGAGATGGCTTTTCGTGGAACTGATCCTGTACGGGCAAAAATTGTTATAGATAGTACTGTCCTGGAACGAGTTAGCAATTTTGAATACCTGGGCTACAGTTTGTCTTATAATGCATGCAATGACGTTGTGAATAAGTTGTACAAGTTCAACCTTATGTGTAGGACCATGAGGCGAACCCTCAAGTCAGCAAGTAAAGGAACACGCCTAAAATTCTACAAGGTGATGGCTCTTCCCACACTTCTTTATGGGTCTAAGAATTGGACTTTAACGAAAGGCCAGGCCAGTCGCATCGAAGCGGCTGAAATGAGATTTCTCAGGCACGTGGCAGGGTATACTATCCACGATCATAGAAGAAACACACATATACGGCAGGAACTGAATATTATGAGTATACTCGACAGGATCGCCCAGTATCGGCTGAATTGGTGGGAACACCTTTGCCGAACGTATGACAGCCGCATCCCCAAACAACTCTGTAACTATAAGCCGAGGGGACGGAGAGGTGTGGGACGTCCGAGGAAGCGCTGGAGTGACCAGATCTAACCTTTGCCTATTTCAGACAGGAACAAACCATCCTTGTTGTTGATGATGAAGATGATGATAATTATTATGAAATTGGAATGTTGTCCTCAGATGGCCGATACAAATAGAAAAAAAATGAAAACTCTTGAAGTAAAATATTACTCAGGTGGATATTTATCCAGGTCACGCCACTGCGCATGCGTGTGCGTTCGAAGACGGTTGGTATGGATTATTTCGATGGTGGGATTGGTAATAGGGATTATCCACACAGTAGAAAGCGTCCACCGGTATGTGTTGCACTACACGCCTTGCAAAGTATTCAGAGTAAGTTCAAGTGTGAATCATTATTTCTCGTTACTGCGCTTTCACAATATTGACGTGTCCTTGGTGTAAATAAATCAACCTACTCGTTTCCTGTTGGCCAAACGCGAGTCGTGTGCTGTATCCGATCCGATCTGATCTGAGCCGCTGATACACGGTGACAAGCACAAGCCCCACCGCCGGATTGATGAAAGATCTCACGTTTCGGCCGTCGGGTTTGCCAATAACTGTATAATGCTAATTACATAGTGTGTACGACTTGCTCCTCTCCCGAACTACGTTTTTGTTCACATTATTAAATCGAGCTTCCGTCATCCGTATTGAACAGCTGTAAACGTTGAAATTAACATTGCGCATACGGTGTCAGCTGCTTCGAAGCACAAATCAATCCAAAGAAGTGCATAGCCCTGTATGCTTTCATAATGACATCATCATCATCATAATCTCTTCAACTATTTAGTGGCACTCTCCAGTTCCAGACTCCCGTTTGACTGCTGGTCGTACTAACGTCTCTTCTCTCACCCCGTCGATAACCGTATGTTAGCCGTACAACCCATACTGTATAAATGGAGTTTCCATTCGATGTTATCTCTTCAGTAATTGAGGTTAAACAGAATTAACACTGTTGTACACCACTTCAAGCTTCACAGCTCATCGTCAGATCGGAAATAACAATAATAGGACTAGACAACTTCTTTACACCCCCACTTGCCCTACCGCCCGTACACATTTTCGTAAACATGATTAAGTTATATGTCCTTTCTGGCTATTATTAACTAGCGAGGTCAGTCGCCCATGTCTTTGCTGTTACATATCTTTCTGGTACATTCTGTATGTGTGTGTGTGTGTACATTTTTTCAATACCTAAGGTTTTAAAACCTTTCTCATTCACACTTGTAACTACAAGTTCCTTTTCGGCCCAGTTTTAGAATAAAGTGGTGGTAAAGTGGGGGGTGGGTATTAAGATAAGTCCTTCTCCCCGAAAGTCAATTTTTTGGATACTAACTCTGCATACGCCCTTCACTTCAATCTCTATCTTTTCGTGCGCAACCTTTAACAGATCGTAAAGTCTCATCTCCGATGTTGCTTCACCGGAACCCGAGTTTCAGAACCATACAACAACACCGGCACAGGTGCAATTGTCGAGAAACCGAACGTTATACGGCAAGAAGAGCGGCACGCTAAGAAAAAACAGAGTTTAAAAATAAAAATATTTAACATTTGTTGATTTTAAAAAGGCCTTTAATTCTCAAAAATAAAATTCATGGGAGAAATATCTCAACCGTTCAAAGTAAATACAGAGGGGTGGTTCATTCCCAGTTCTTTTCAACTGTGTCCTGAGAATAAAAAATTAAAGGAATGGAAAATATCACCAATCATGTTAGGAAGAAGGAACAAACATATTGAAATAAACTGTTTGGCATTCGCAGATGACATTGCTATACTTTCTGAAAATATGACATCTGCAATAACACACGTTAATTTTTTAGAGGACATAGCCAGGAGAACAGGCTTAAGAATTTCTGCAGAAAAAACAAATTTCTCACGAACATTAAGAATGCCCCAAAATTCCTGCTAACGGATATTGGTCGAATAGAGAGGGTTAGAAAATTTAAGTATCTGGGGGAAATAATTCAATAGAATGGTTTAGAAAAAAATGCTATAGAAGAAATGATTCATAAAATGAAAAGAGCGTATGGTATAACTAAAGATATTTACAATAAAGAGTGCATATCTAAAAATGCGAAAATAAGGCATTACAGTACTATAGTGAGGCCGGAATGCCTGTATGTAATAGAATGTCTAGCATTGAATTACAATTTAGACAAACTAGAAATATTGGAAAGACGAATTATTAGGAAAATATTAGACCCACGAAAAACGTCAGAAGGTTGGAAGTTAAGAAGTAATGATGAAATATATCAAAGTATAGAAAATATAACAGAAACAGTGAGACAAAGAAGACTAGTATTTTTCGGACATTTAGGCCTATATAGAATGGACTACAATAGGTTAACAAAACAGATCTTCTAATATCTGTGGGAAAAGAAGTCAACATCAAGTTGGATTAAAGAAGCTAAAAAGGATTAAAAAAAAAATAATATAAACGCAGAAGAAGCAATTGAAAGAAAAGTTTCTCGGCAAAAGTGTTAAAAATGGGAGAAGTCCAGGGTAGAAGAGAGAAAAACGCAGGTTCAAAGTCGACTGAAGACAAGAAGAAGAGACGCAGTGAAAAGATGAAAATATTGGAGAAAAAGAAAAGAACAAGGAATAAAGAACTGAAATTGGCATGTGGCCGATATACAGAGAAAAAAATTAAATACCTCAACTTCAGACTGACCGAGTTATGCTTAAAACAGCGGTGACTTTCCGAAACGGCAGCACCATATTACCGTAATTTAAGGAATTATTATGATTTATTTAAATACTTAAATTATTTTGATTCTACATATTATGTGAGAAAGGGCAGAAAGTACAAAATAATTATACAAAGTACATATTGTTACGACATCACAGAACAATCTACGTGTTTGTCGAATGTGCCAGAAGAATCTCGATGTAACGCGTGTGGCGTACGTGCTTGTCGACGCATTTTCGAGAGGTTTCTCGAAGGCGCCAGCCGCGCGGACTGTGTCAAGGCCGCAGTTAATTACGTAGTTCACACGAGCGCTAAGACGCAGTTAGGAACATTCTGGTATGTGATCGCAGGTATAAATACATGGCGGCAGCGGCCTTAAATTTCAGTATTAGTGCGATATACGTAGGGGGACCCAAAAGTAACGAGAATTTTTCTCTGACAGTTGGTAGAACGCTAGTTCCGACTTCTCCCGCTAGGTGCCTTCACTAGACACCATTTTGTATCAGTTGCCCTAGCGGCATTGTTGTGGAAACATTAGCGCGGTCAGTGTGGCTTGTATTGACAGCGCGGTTCGAGAGTTATTGTCGGGCGAAATTACTGTGCGCGTTCAAGTGGTTATTAGTTAAGTGTTGTGTTTTATAATCGGACGGTAATTGTAATACAATTGTGTTTAATTTTAGTGGACATTTTTATTGCATGTGAACAATTTTTATTTGATTTGTTGTAGAAACTGTGTTGTTAATTACGAACTGTTAACTGTGGAAATTAAAGCTGGTAATTAGTGACTTAATTGGTGTCTGGTACTTATTTTGTTTCCACTGTACCTACGACGATCGTAACAATATTAATAATTGAATATATGATAGTAAACAGTAGGGGAACGTGACTAACATTTAAGAATTATGAATTTTAACTTTGAAAGTGTCTCAAGTTTTTCGTAAGTGGGCTCTCTGGTAAATGAAATAATGATATAAATGAAGAGATAAGTAAAAGCTTTTAGAATGCAAATAGATGCTACTATGGGCTGATGGAATACTTTAAATCACAACTGCTACACCGTGAAACGAAAGCTGGTCTATATAGAACATTAGTAAAACCGGTCCTGATGTACGGAAGTGAAACACAGATACTGTTTTGACTTGCATCTTTTAAAAGGAAAATACTTAGAAAAATTTATGGACCCATTAGGGAAGGTGGAGTGTACGGTACAACAGAGATCTCTATGAGTTATATAGATCCCCTGATATTGTGACATCAATTAGAATAGGTAAGCCGAGATGGACAGGACATTTACAGAGAATGAATGAGGAGGATGTTATAAAATGCACACCAGAAGGAAAGAGAGGACGTTGAAGACCTAGGCTACGATGGAATCCTAGAAGATGTGAAAGTACTTGGAGTGAAAAATTGGTGGACATTGGCTAAGGATAGGGAAGTCTGGAAAAAATCCTGGGGGAAGCTGAGTCCCACGGTGGGCTGTGGCGCTATTGATGATGGTGATGACATTAATAATTGAAGTGTACAGAGGAAGAACGACCAGAGTCACAAAATGTAATTTTTACAGGAGAGCATTTTCAAAGTTTTCAGGGTCGTACAGAAAACTCTTTAAAATTTATTGTTATTTAAAACTTTTCTTATTGATCAAGGTTTTGTTGTACATGAATATTTGAACACAGGAAAGCTAACAATTTATCTGAGTCTTATACTATATTATTATTTTTAAAATATGTCATGTGGACTGTGTTCGTTTTTCCTCTGGAATTCGGCAGTAAAGCAAATGCACTATTACAATTTAATAATTAAAAAATTATTTTATTATTCTCTATGATATTAATATAATATTGTGAACATGTGTAAGGGTATATTATACAAAAATAGTTATATCCCTCCATATGTCGCTTGAGAAACGTGTAATTTCTTTTTATAACTTCAGCTGATGAAATATTTTGTAAGATTCAATAATTAACTCGAGACAATTATAAAACATTTGTGCCGGCATTTCGCTACTTTTTTATAGAGTTTAAAAACTTATTGTCATCATCAGGACCTGTATACTGAAAATACAGAAATAACTAATAAAAATTAATGAATCTAAATATTTATGGAATTTTATAATATTATTATTAATACAATAATTTTTTTATAGAGGGGGAAAAGTGCTTTATGCACCGTCCGAGGAGACCGTGTTTCCCCTGGTGTGTGGGACTCTCACCCACTAAAAAACCCACCACTAATTGAGGCTTTCATATCCATCCGGGAACCACTTAGCGTATTACATCAGGATGGAACCTATTGCGCCCTTATCGACCTCCTTCTAGACGTTTCTCATTTTCTACTGCCCGTTGGGTGCAAGTTGGGCCTGTGTGTGTTTTTTTTTTTAGTAGTACCCACTGAATACATGCAGAGATGCTGTCCCACTCCGCCTTGCCACGAACCATAAACACAACTACGCTCTCCGGAATGAACTACCCAAGCTTCATTTCCAGTACCATCCTCTCTTTTGTGAATCCGCAGCACTTGTAAAAGATGTACAAGGCATATTCATGGGGAGGGTCACCGTACTGGCATGCTGGGCTTTGCACCTTTCCCATTCTGTGGAGGTAGGCATCAAAATCGCCGTGACCACTGATGAACTGTGTCAGATGGTGGTGAGCCTCACCGTAATAATAATAATATTATAAATAGTAATAATAACAATAATAATAATATTTTATTTAGTGATGATTAGTGATCTCCACATCTCCCCCTAATATAACCATCCAAACTTCCCTGAAGATTTGGATCTAACAGGAAAGCAGAACGACTGTATTCTGATTCTGAGAGTTGCATAGAACAGTATAGATACTTTGGTGTATGCACTCTACCTAATTGAGAAGTATTTCTTTAGTAACGTCAATATAACGTAGAAGAAAGTGTTATATAAAACAACACGACAAGAAACACGAATAAATATACACATACACATTTAAAATAGATAGACTTCCTAGTCAGTATCTCAGTCTTGGAAAGTATTCATGATATTTTTCCTACAGGCATTAATATTCTGACTGAAAATTTCAACATCGCCACTGTCACAACCTCTGTTCATCATTTTGACGGATCTCGCCGAGGAGCCAACACACTCTGCCGCAAGTATCTGAACAAGACATGCGTTCTGTGCATTACGCAAAGCACTCTATAACTGATCCCAGAGACATCTATCTGAATAAGACGGTGAACACTCTTATACATAAATAACACACCTTGTAGTGCTCTTCTACTTTTAAGGGTCATAACGTCCCGATATTAACAATCGGCTTATAGGATCGGGTGTCGTCCCTTGTATATTCAAAAATTTCTGAACAGTACTCCAGACTGACCAAAAATTGATTTGGTGTAGCCGCAGGATGGTATTAGCCGACTGGAAATGACGACTTGGCCACATAAGCAGTCTTAACTTCCTCTTTGCTTCAGAAGTTATTATACCTATATGTTATTTTATTCAACATCTACTCGGAAGGTATTTTTAGAGAAGCTTTAGAAGAATGTGATGTGGGAATCTCTCTGAACGGTGAAAGAATAAATAACATACGTTATGTGGATGATGCCGTCATATTCGCAGATAGCTTAGAGGGGCTGCAACAACTAATGAATAGAGTGATAGAAAGCAGTCGTAGATATGGTCTAAACATCAGTGTTAATAAAACAAAGCTAATGACTGTATCTACGAACAAGTTCACAAACTGCACTCTTAATATAAACCAAAGGCCAGTTGAACGTGTAAGCAAATTTACATATCTTGGTACTATAGTCAATGAACAATGGGACCACTCTCAAGAAATAAAGAGCAGAATTGAAAAGGCAAGAGCAGTTTATTCAAAAGTCACGATTTAACAATAAACACAAAGACGAGACTTTTACACTGCTACGTATTCTCGGTCCTCTTCTACGGTGTAGAATCTTGGACTTTGGTTGAAGCCATAATTAAAAAATTTGAAACTTTCGAAATGTGGCTTTACCGTTGAATACTGAGCATTTCATGGACAGCACCTATAAATAATGTTAAATTTTTAGAAAGATGAGGAAAGAAAGGGAAGTTATTAGCACAGTGAAGATAAGAAAGCTTCAGTATGTGGGATATCTCATGAGAAATTAACAGAGATTTTACTTATTGCAGTCCATACTACAGGGAAAAGTACTTGGAAAGAGAGGAGTTGGGCGACCGAGAATATCATGACTCACAAATTTAAGGACCTGGTTTGGCATGAGTACAACTGACTTATTCCGTGCACCAGTACAGAAAATCAAAATAGTCTGTATGATATCCAACATCCGAAACGGATAGGAACTATCAGAAGAAGATATCTACATGGGTAGTGAAAAGTAATTTATTATTCGGGTTTACCCCGAATCACAAACCGAATTTACTCGCCTTATGGTAATGTGCAGAACTGACTCTACCACCAATATGGTAGTCATATTTCCCTAAAACTGTCTTCTGAGAAAAGGTTCAGCAGAATGCGATTCGTAGAATTGTTTAGGCATCATTTTAAGGTCAACAAAGTCTTCATAATTATTCACCTTCTTACAAAGCTTTAAATCGTCGTCAAACATTAAGATAATAGTGGTAATAATAATAAGAATACAAAGGTTTTTAAAATATATAAACACTTGAAACGTTTCACAGTTTTTATTTAACTCTGTTTCAGCTGTTTGAGCTTATCAAGCTATTGTCAAAGATATCAGTGAAAAACTAAACAACGGATGTTAGGGTGGTTAACATATGTTTAGGGCGTGTATCCGGACATGTGTGGGATGTGATGACGAAGAGGGGTTGGAGAAGCTAAGGGAAGGTCAAGTATCTGTAAAAACTAAATATAATCTGAATGCAAAATATAAAAATTAACTAAACTAACTAACAACTTTTAATAAAGGGGATACACAGAATTCAGTTTGTTCGTTTGTTAAATTTTTGTTACTTTTGATTGCTTTTATAATTTATAGAATTTCTAATAAATTCATTTTTTTTACCTTTTTGTATGTTGTGCAGTAGTGTTATGTTTTTTGTGTCTATGAAGTGACTGTGTTGTAAGCAATGATCTGCAAAACCTGTATTGGCTGTATTGGTTAAAATCGCCTTCTTATGTTCAGAAATGCGATGTTTCAGAGCACGGCCACATTGTCCGATATAAATAGCATCGCATTCTGCACAGTGTATTTTAAACTCCATTTTTCTCTAGAACGTTTGATTTTTCTTTATTGTTTACTAGTAATGAAAAAAGATCACGTTTGTTTACTGATACCATGTTAAGACCAAGTTTTTTTAACCTATTATCAGTCCTGTCTGTTATAAACGGAATGTAATTTTTTAAATAAAATTTTTTGTTACCTGATCTGGGCTCTGTGGAATAAAATTCTTTTAAAATAATTTTCTTCTATTTTTTTTTAATTATATTAAAATGACAATACCTTGATAATCTGAAACAGCTGTCAGAGTTAATAAAAACTCTGAAACGTACCAAGTGTTTATATATTTTAAAAACTTTTGTATTAATTTGTTTCACCAAGTGCCCAACGAGTCATCAATTAATATCGTGAATAATAAGAATAATAATAAACGAGTAATAATAATTATAATTAATCTTTATGTAACATATGCACGACATGATGTGTACTGTGCCCGTATACAGATCCTGATGATTACAATGAATTCCGTCGTAACGTCGAGATATGCCTCAGGGCTCTGTTTTAGGCCTAATTTTATGTTTAATTTACTCTAATGATCTATGTGAAGGTAGATTCTGTGGGCAAGTTGCTGCGTTGTTCTTTACCGGCAACACTTCACAACTCCATTCAGCTTGATTTAAAAAAATCAAAGTACAGAAACCCCCGTTAAAACGGACCCCGCTTATAACGGACAGCTATAAGAAACTCGGAATGTTGAAAAATCAAAGACAATCAGGCTCAACACTTTAAACTGAGCGACGTTAAAGACCACTTGTATTTTGTCATTAAGTATATTCAACGATTAAAAAATGAAAACATTATGGTTAACCTACTCGCGACACCTACGTGAGTTACTGATTACAGAAATTAAATCAGACAAAAATTAGTAACATTTTAAGCCAGTAAATGTGGAAAGTGATTCTGACACATAGCAGTATTGTTTTTGAAGGCAGACATAGGATAAAGGTTTTACTATAATTATGAATATTTTGTGTAAAATATAAAGTGATCTTTACAATGGATTAAGTTTGTATTACAATTAGGTATGTATACACCATTTTGAATAAGATGTAGCTGTTTATTTAATTGATGTACTACTATCTAGTTATTTAAATACAGTAAAAAAAAAAATGGTTTCTATTTTTATCCATGTAGTTTAAATAAGTCATACCCATATTATAAGGCCTTCTAGGTATATACAATTTCAATATAACGGACACCTCAGAGCCCCTATTAGTCAGTTATACTGCATTAGTTTAGCAAACATTTTATGGTTTCAAGTGATAAAACTAAATATAGGCCTACGATTTTCAGTTTGAGAAACAAGCTTGAATTTTCACGTTCTTTGTTCTATCATATATCGTAATGTCGAAGATAATTTGACTGTAGGTGCTTGGTGATTGAACAGACTGAACAACTGAAATATCTTGGTTTAATAATAGACAGCAATCTCTCACGGGAATGTCATTCTGGTAAACTGAAGCAAGAGTTCCATTTATTCTTGCAAAAATTCTACTTTTTATGAGATTTTTGTCCAGAAAATTCAGGATCACAATCTATTATGCATTGGTTGGATTTAATGTGCATTACGGAATTATTTGTTTTGGATGAATCAAACGTTGTATGGAACATCGTTAAAGCCAGTTACTATATTACAAAAGGCAGTCATTCGAATTATTTCTAAGAAACGTAAGTTTGAACACTTTTGGCGACTTCTTCAAAAGTTTAGGATTCTTACCCGTAAGGCGTCTGTGTGTTTTTAAAATTCTTAGTCTCTTTTGTATTAGACGCGAATAAAAGCTTAGAAGCTTGGAAAAAGCTTCGGCGGTCATCAACAGTTTATAGTAGTAGTGATTTGCCAATGTCATATGTCAGTCTCGGGAACACTATAGGAGAATTTCTTAAATCTCTGAAAATATGGTTGCTCTCAGTTCCATATACTGAAGACATTTTAAAAGTACAGTGGAATTTGCTGATAACGAGATTCAAGGGACCGGACAAATGTGCTCGTTAAAACCGAGTGCTCGCTACAACCGAGTTGTCGACTGGCAAGCATAAATTTTTATACCGTGATTATAGAACACGCACCAAAAATGTCTACTATAGAAGAGGCTTTGCACAACAAAATTTTGACATGTTTTACATTCTAAGATTAAAAGTGAAATTTAGGCTTTAAACATTTTTTAGACGCTAACATTCTTTGCTGAATATTGTCATATAGTGCATTCGCGAAATATAGTAAAAGTAACTGTGTAGTTAAAACCTAACACAGCCGACTATCTGGAAAAAACGCAAAACTTTCCACGCCACATGTACAATATTTGTTTTTCAATTACAAGAAAATTCACTCTAATTTATTTTTCTTTTTGTTCTTCCTTCAGAATGGAATCGTCAAAATTATATTTCGCACACAGAACTTAATTAACCTTAAAGAGACATCAATTTTTATTTGTTTAGTATTTTATATCTGTAGATATCAAAACAGTTTTGTAACTTATTTAAATATTCCGCGAATTCTCACATACATTATTAATTTCACTAAATTGCGTTAACGATTTTAAACAAATGTTTAAAATACTGTATTGTAACGAACTTTTGTTAGGACCTTAACCCATGAACAAGCCTGCGATAAAATGCACGTTAGAACCAAGTCTTTAATGCGTTCTGACTCGTTAAAAACGAGTTTAATTATCATTACTAAAGCCAAACAAATCTCGTACTTTTGCTCGTTACATCCGAGTTCTCGTTTTCCGCGAGCTCGTTATTCGCGAGTTCCACTGTAGTTGTACAAAAAATTTGAATAAATACAAAATTAAAAAATATATATTAAAAAAATATTATTTCTTGTATATTATATTGTACTTCTTTATATTATTATATTATATTGTATTTCTTTAAAGCAACTTGCTGGAGTTCGGTTTTTAATTAATTTTAATAATGTTTTTTTGCAATTACATATGTGAGGGAAGCCCCAACACGATCATTTCTAGGGAGCCTCTATTTTGTTTCATCCATCTAGCGTGTTGTTGTAATATTGTGTTTGTAATATTGTGATGAAATAAAGGTAAATAACGCATCTAATTCATGGCCTAACCTCACAAAGTAGCGCTATGGAGAACCGTACATGACTTCCATGTTCTAAGATTTATATTTAAAATCATTTACTTGAATTCGGTTCGATAATTTCTAACACGTTAGATGTGCTCCTTCTAAATCGAGTTTTATGTTTGACAAATGGAAATCAAATATTTCCGTAAAAACTGCTTCTTTGTTGCCTATAACGTAGTACACATAAAAAAAATTATCCCCTCCCCTTGAACTATCATTTTCATGTTTAGAAAATTACTCCCTCCCCCCTTCAACTACCCTTTTTATTTATAGATATTTCATCTACCTTTCTACAGTGGATTATTATGATCTTCTTTTCAGGATACTTTATTTATCAAAATTAAGAACTTTACTCCTGTTAAAACGTTGGAGGTAAACTATCCCTTTCCTTTAACCGATCTTCACCAAAATCAATAGGCCATGAGTCCTCTATAACTCGGGCACATATGCAAAATATTATTTGATTCTGTTTGAATTTGCGGCAGTTATTGTTCGCCATAGAAAAAAAGATGAGTTTCAGTGTCAAGCGATGCACATACTTAAGGCCGCTTATTACAATAACTATAAAGTGACTACAGAAATAATTTCAGTTTAAAAAACTGCGTAATCCTTTCGGAGCCCTACCACGACGTTAACGCCGGTTCGCAATATTAGGATTTAGGGACGTTGCACTGTACAATAAAATTGTTATTTATTGATAGCAATAACTTATCGCGGTTATTTACTGCCGACCGATACAGCACTAATCCGTCTAGTTTAATGTGGATCGCGTTATTGTTGCATAAATCACGGCCAAACCTATCTCGGTTCTCCCGGCTTTCTTGCTTGCTGGAATTGTGAAGTTTTCCTTTGAAATCAAAACGGTATGGAAAGTACTTTTTGAGTCGCAGGTTAATGACGGTGTGTGGGAATGAATACGATGGTATCTTGTTGTGTTACGTTACGGGTTTCGAACGGTCGGTAGTTGGGGTAAAACGCTTCAGTACGGCCGAACCGTATCTCTTAACGCTCCAACGTTCAATTCCGGCGCGTTGTTTCCCTCAACTACATGGGACATGACACGCTGGGCTGAGGGGGGCAACAAAATAGCAGAAGTTTTATTTTGCACACTGAAATATAAAATACTAAATGTAAATAATATGACATGGGAATTCTACGGCTCAGGGGCATGGCCTGATTAAGGGTATGGGGGGCCCGTGGCTATTTAAACCCATGTATGAAATTTTCGCGTTTTGCACAATACTTTACTTTTTTCGTACGATCATTTAATAATTATAATAAACAAAATATTGTTCTTAAACCGTACTTTAATTCACATATTATTTTTATTTTTTACTGATTAAATAGATACTGAAGCTGTTTAATAGTATTTTATTTCGCAGATATTTTTACAATAATCAACAGTAAAAATAAATTGGAGAATACAAAATAATTTAAAACTAAGGTTTTTAAAAATATATAAACACTTGGTACGTTTCACAGTTTTTATTTAACTCTGACAGCTGTTAAAGAGATCTCTTTGGATCTCTTCGACAATGGCTTAAGAAGTTGAAACAGCTGTCAGAGTTAAATAATCCTATGAAACGTACCAAGTGTTTATAGATTTTTAAAAACCTTTGTATTAATATGTTTCACCAAGTGCCCAACGTCATCAAATTAATTAATATTATTAATTTAACGAGTCGTGACAAAATAATTTAATTGAAATTTTTCTTTCTGCTCTTCTTTTCGGCAAACTCTGCTATCAAATCATCCAAATCCAATGTTTTTAATAATTCTGTTTCAATTGTTAATCTTGCTAAATTAGTTAAGCGGCTATCAAGCATTGTTGATTGGTACGTGTTCATGATTCTTTTGAGAGTAGAAAATGATCTCTTAGCCTCACAGTTCCGCTACAGGAATAGTGAGAAACAATCGACACGCTATATAAATATTTGGAAATACATCAATAATGTCAGTGTTAACTATCCAATTTAAAACAGACAGAGGATACATTGTATTATAATTTTCAGCTTTATTTTTTCGATTTGGAAAAACGCCTTGGGGTTTCAACTTCAACACTGGTATAAACTTTTCTAGTTCAAAAATTAAACGATCTTTCAAATCCTGGGAGTAAACCTCTACAAGTTTCTTTGCACTAACTCGCATTTCATCAGTATTAGTAGTTAATAGCTTTGAAAGAAATCCAAATAACATAGTTATGTGGTTGTGAGCCTCATTTCTTGTTAATTCTGTCACACGTTTATCAACAAAAAACGTGTTGACTCGTTCGTCAGATTTTTTTAAAATTTCAACTTGGTTTTGCCCATCGAACAATTTTCTGGTCACTCTTCTTCTTTTTCGCATCAGAATACTCTTGTTCAACAAAAGAACTAAGTATTTCTAAGCACATTAAAATCTGAATTATTGAGTTTCAAAGGGACGTATATTTTTCTCGAGCATTCTCCAAAAGTCATCATAAAACAATTGTGATAGCTTATAACTGGGGAAATTTTGAGCGTTAAACTTTACTGCTTTGGCTTTTACAGTGGGGAACCTTATATACCTAAACAAGTCCCCAAGTTTTATTTAAATCCGTGATCCGCACTTCAGGTACCATCCTTGTCAGTGCGGTTTTAATATTTCGCTTGCTCGGAAAATTTTATTTATTCTTTCGAAAATGAGAAATTTTGAAATGGTCGGGCATGGGGCCCCCGACAAGCGGGGCCCGGGGCTTTAGCTTCCCTAGCCCCCTTAATCCGGCACCGCTCAGGGGCCTTCCTAGTGTATCTTGGAGAAATTTAAAAAAGTACCTAACTTAGTGGCTTCCTACTGTATTAAAAGGCGTCAAGTGAGTATGTTTACTTTATTATTTAATATGCGTTAACGTTTAATTACTTTTATAAAGTAACGTTTAACATTTATTAAAGGTACGACAACTTCCTGCAGAAGAATTTGGTCCTCAAATCTATGGAGGTTGGGATGAACACCTTAACAATTTGTCTATGTAAAACGTGTACAAAGCGACCGTCAGAATATGCGCTTATCTGACAACCGCGTAAAATCGAAGTCGGCCTGACGTTCGGTGGCGCAATATACTTTTGAATTTTTCTCAATAAATCGACGGTCGGACCAACGCTGGTGTCTTCACTCTACAGCTTAAGACGTCCAATCGTCAGAACACCCCATACCAAACCTCAGGTTCCAACGTGGCTGACTATCCCTGTCGATATTTCTTAACAGATTGTTCGTAGGATCCCGGAACCAATAAGGATGACACAGTTGCAGAGCCATTTTCAATGTCCAAGCCAAGTTTTTCTTAATCTTTTTCTGACGAAACTAGAATGCTAAGTTTTGTACGAAGACCTCTGGTGTTTCGTGTAATAATATTGATTCTCCACTTTCACTTATTCCTGGGAAAAGGCGCAAGATTGTAATACAGTAATAAATGAGAATGTTTCATTAAAATACCGAAACAATTCACTTCAAAGTAACACTGTTACTGAAAACCGAACTCGACGAACGGCAGTGAAATGGATCGGGGTTGCAAGCTAATACACACGATACCGTGAGAACGAACGCACACTTTTGTGCGTGCGCGCGCAGTCGTCTGTACGCTGGTATCGATACAATGGGCGTTTATTAATGTTCACGGGACTGTGACAGCATTAAAGTAACGAACGAACGCAATGTGCGGTTGGTGTTTGCAGGCGGCGACCGAACGAACACGTTTCCTTTACGGTTATAATGTATTTAAACCGTGACAAAATAAGGTAAACATTGTCGAAAATTAAAAACGCAAATAATTTTGTAAAACCTTTATAATTGAATAAATATTTTAATTCAAAAAAACGTTTTAATGTGTAGGACAACAGTACCGGACAATGGGAAGCGGGGAGCAGAGAATAGATGCAGGACGCAAAGCAAAATGTCCGTGAAATGCAAATAAACCAGTAATAACACAAAAATGAAAACATGGAAAGCAGCATAAGGGAAGGAACATTTGAATCCTTACTTAGGTTTTATAATATAGTATTTGATTGAAGTTTAAATTATAAACGTATTTCTTCACCATTCTGCACACTACGATTGGATCCAATGTTATTACTTTCGAACACGTGTTTTTGCCGATACGCGGCAAAAATTTCTCTATTTCACTAACACAACACTATAGTCTATGTCATAAACGTCTTAATACTATGTCAAACCCAAGTCATTAACCATTCACACTTTCGCTGAAGATAATCATGTTTTCGGCCTGCAATAAATCAGGGCCGTTTTATCATAAGTTAGACGATATTCTTGTCACATTGCAGTTGATATACTAATTTTAGGTCTATGTTTTTAATTCAACAGTATTAACAGGGGAAAGACATTGGAAGGTCTATTGCCACTTGGTATCCCAAAGAAACTGGTGCGACTCGTGGAAGTGACTATGGCTGGTTCCAGAGCAACGATACGAGTTGGCAGTCAGTTCGGATTCACATTTCCCGTTATCACGGGCGTTAGACAAGGAGATGCGCTGTCCCCTTTACTGTTTGACTTAGTTTAAGAAGCAGTAATCAACAATATGGAAATTAGGAGGCATATAGGAATAAAAACCGTACAAATTCTTGCTTACGGTGATGATGTACCCATCCTAAGTAGAAACAAAAAGTCTTTAAAAGAAACTGTTTACAGCGAGGCAATGGACTGAAAATAAATGATAATAAAACCAAATAAATGGAAGTAACAAGAACATGGTGTAACGGACAATCTCGACAATACGAAAATCGTGAATTTGAACAGGCAAGTGATTGTTATGTATGTGGGATGTTGTAGGTATTCGGAAGTGAAGATTCAAGAGACAAAAAAAGGGAAAATGAGCGTAAGAGGATGACAAACTATGGTAACGAATAAAACATAAAAGGAGAAACAATGAAAGGATGTAATAATTCTACTAAAGGTTTAATGGAGATGGCTGGTCTGATGTTGTCGTTTAGCTTCTCAATCTCGGAAATATTTTTGGACTAGTGCAAAATAACGACGGCCCGTGAAGAATACGAAGAAATTAAGAATTAAGATATAGTAATGTTTATAAAGAATAGAAGGATAGCCTGGCTGGGACACACAATGAGGACGGAATAACACAGAATTCCCGGAAAAATTCTAGAATGGAGACCAATAGATAGAAAATCAAGAGGAAGGCTAACGAAGATATGGATCGAGGATGTTGAGGAGGATCTGGGGAACATGAGGATAAGAAGATGGAGAAGACTATGTAATGAGACGGCTGAATTGAGACAAAACGTTGAAGTGGCAAAAAACCATACTGGTTTGTAACGACAGTAGAAGTAGAAAAATACCATAAGGAGAGACGATGTGTTTAGACAAGGACAAACGAAAAAAGAGATGCGAATAATCGACAGTAGAGCAAAGACAAGTAAGCAGGGAAAGGCAGTTCCAAAGACAGATTGTTGTGGACGTGGGGGGGAGACAATGTGTTTAGACAAGGACAGACGAAAAAAGAGGTGCGAATATTCGAAAGAAGTGCAAAGACAAGTAAGTAGAAGAAGGCAGATTGTTATGTATGTGGGATGTTGTAGGTATTCGGAGGTGAAGATTCAAGAGACAAAAAAAGGGAAAATGAGCGTTAGAGGATGACAAACTATGGTAACGAATAAAACATAAAAGGAGAAACAATGAAATCATGTAATAATTCTACTAAAGGTTTAATGGAGATGGCTGGTCTGATGTTGTCGTTCAGCTTCTTCATCTCAGAATATTGTTCCTTTGTAACTCGTTGAGTTTCCTGCAGGTCTCCATGTAATATCTTCTGCAAGTAGGTTTATGTTCACCTGACGTGCATTTCACAGAAATTATTCAGTATCTTCAAAGGTTTGTTTGAGTTGTAATTGAATGTTGTAAGCGAAATATTCAATTACAATTCAAATAAACCTCTGAAGATACGGAATAATTTCTGTGAAACGTACGTCGGGTGAACATAAACCTACTTGCAGTGTATTTATTTGAAGATATTACATCTCAGAAAATCTACAACATCCCACGTCCTCAATAATCTGCCTCTTCCCCTGCCATTCACTGCATCCTCTACTAGTCCTGGATGTCTACCTTCCCCAGTAGTTGGCTTCCAAATGCTCAGACCGATTTGAACACCTGCTTATACAGCATGTCGTTGACAGCTCGTATAGGCGAACATGTTTCTATATTTGAGGTTTAATTCCGCACGTTCTGTTATGTTCATAACCAATATATTTCCCTGTGCTTGCATACGGAATTTAATGGTCGTTTACAATTATTGGTGTTAGTCCAATTCTTCTGTTGGTAAAGTTGGTACGAACTGATTTATTCTCAATAAGTTTAATACGCCAGCGTTTTGTCCTTGCACAAGCTGCATCTTGAGCTTCTTGCAAATGATCAGTAACCTGCTGCTCGTTAGTTCCTACTGCCAAGACAACTTTGTCATCTACAAAGGTAATAATCATAATACATTTTTCCGGTGAAGGGTTTGTGAGAATCGGTCAAAAAATATAACACAAATTTTATCTTATTTTTGTCGAAGTTTCGACAATGTTTATTATCATCATCAGGACCTGTGTATGAATAAAAAGGAAATGTCAAACACAACAGAACAATTATTTGAGTGAACGTGTTTGTGTATGTGAGTGTGTGCGCGCGCGCGCGTGCGTGCGTATATATGTATCCTTGTATATGTGAAGGAGCTGAGATAGTTTGTTTTACATCATCAAATTTTTTTTAAGTACAACGAGAAAATTATAATATCAGAGAACTTAATTTATACAATATTACAATTTAAATTACTCATAATTTAATGGTACTGTATTTGTAATTAATTATAAAAGCAGTAACCAACAATTGTATTCATACATAGGTCCTGATGATGACAATAAACACTGTCGAAACGCCGACAAAAATAAGTTAAAATTTGTGTTATATTTTTTGACCGATCCTCACAAACCCTTCGTCGGAAAAACTCATTGATTGACGGTCACTACGAATTTAAGGATATAATAATAATTCTTTCCTATGCTTCAGGTATATCAGTAAATAAGGCAGTAGACCCAAAACAATATAGGCTACTTTGATTCACGAAGACGGTATTCATTGTAGAACAAAAACAATTTTTTAATTTTTCACATTTATAGAAATTATTCTGACACTGAACAAAAATTCTTTACACATACTGAAACGAAGTTATAGTTATTAGACCTGCAGTACAATGCAGTTTTCATATTATTATTTTTAAAAATTTAGATTATTAGAGCAATGTGTAATTAAAAAATCAATAGAGGAATAAATTAAATAATAGAGAAATAAACAAATGAGTCTAAAGAAATATAACACTTCCACAGCTCTAATATATACAGCATTGATAGTAGCCATAGCTGATTCAGTGGAACACTGTCTAATGGCTTCTTGAGGTCTATAAATAAATACTAAACGGGTTTCTACATTTCTTGCCTTTCTTTCATCAAAAATGCAATTTAATGCAATTTTTTTTTTGTTTACAAATGCGTATTGTACAGTGAAAGTAGGGGCAAAATTCAGAATTCATAAACATATCTCTACATTTTCTTCGTCTGTTCCCGTTTATTATTAACTTTAAATCATACTTTTGCTTTTTAAAGTCTTTAGTTCATTACTGAGAGTTTCCTCAGTTTTAAATTTAAATAATTAACAGTGACAAAGAACAGATGAAGTTAGAGAAAAGAGGGAAGCGAGAGGTAATAAAGAATGGAGAACCACCGTCTTGACATCTCAGCTGGAAGAAGCTAAATTAATTAACTTAGTTACGTGTACACAAAAACAAAAAATGTGCAACAAAGTGATAGTCGTTGTTCTCTGTTCTCCAAACGAAGTTTACACGGGAAAAGTGGATCGTTGAGAAAAACGGAAACATGTTTTGCATTCGGCAATTAGTTTCTTGTTAGTTGGTCAACAGCAATCTGTCTTCTTGGATGTA